>JAMXBD010001272.1:0-419017 GCA_024138025.1 Combretum micranthum
ATGATTTGCTTTGTATATCATATATACCATGTAATTGTGCTACTTTAGTGGTTGCATGTAAATGGATTCAATTCAAACGTTTAGCTAAGTTAAGTAGTGCATAAATTGAATTTAGAATACAATAGGATCGCCCCTATTATTCTTGAACTAGAAACTACTTGAATTTGTGATGAATGTTGTATTCTTGTAGATGGATTGGACTCATAGACAGACTAGGCGACAAATAGGTAGGGAGAATACACCATCTCCACCTCTTGTACCACCTGCTCCAACCCTAACTCTTGCTCTTGCTCCTACATAAGTCTCTACGTCTTAGATGTCATAGTTTACACCGATGCAGTTAGTTCCCTCTTATATGTCACGCCCGAGGGGTACCCTAAACGTGGCAGTCCGCCGTACACAATACTAAAGCCTAGGAATGACTACCTTAGTCATGCAAAGGCTTTCATATTATGTACAAGGCGTACATCACAACCAAGGGGACGCATCGGAGTAGCGCAATTTATATTGATAATAAATAAGTAACAAGGCAAAGAGAATACTTAATATAAAACATAAGCATATCACAATTCAATTCTTAAGGCATATTCTTCTATTATCTTCAAATAAATATACGTCCCTAATCATATAGGTTATCACATATAAAGAACCTTACAAACTTTCTTCATGTATGATTCCATATCCTTAATTATCCGTCCCTGACTTCCTTAAAGTCATGATCCTCAATTTAGGCCACTAGCATACCTGTTTCAACAAATCTATAGGGGTATAAGCTACAACTAGCTTAGTGAGTAAATCTCAAAATTCATACTCGAAGTATTATCAATCAAGTTTATTATTCAAACATATGAAATGCAACAACCACATGAGCATACAAGACATATGACTTTCCGGGAATCATATGTTGAATGAATTTACGCCCTTCATTCGGGGTTGGGTATTCAGGCCAATTACAGCCACCACTTTTAAAAACATTTTTATAGGTCTTACCGGCTCCTATACGCCATCAAAAATTTTGTAGTTATTGCAGGCTCCTACTAGCCACCAAAAAGATTTTGTAGTTATTACAGGCTCCTACTAGCCACCAAAAACTTGTAGTTATTACAGGCTCCTACTAGCCATCAATTTAAGTAGTTCTTACCGGCTCCTACTCGCCACTTACATGATATACCGGTTATGTCTACCACCACTATTATACACTTGTCCCACCAATTGTATAGTAGCGAATGCAATGTGACTCAACATATGAAGTGCATGAATAATCTCTTTAATTATAGTCTAGTAGTTACATTTAACTTCTTTCAAGTGATCAACCAATTTCAAACACTTCAAGATATTAATGCACATACAATCTTTATTACAAACAAATCGAGTTCCGATATACTTAGTATTCTTTCAACATATTATCATACACTTCCGTTTTATTTTTCTTAAGTTCTAGTGCAACTAATTTTACAAGCACAATCAAGAGTATGAAAAATAACGGGGAAATAACTCACGATGCCATGTCGTCTATTCCTCTAAGCGGATGAGTCGTTCACACACTCCACTTAATCGTAACTCGGGGTAAAGGAATCCTTCCTCGGGATCACCTAACCAAAGAAAATACCCACAATGAGTTTTTCTTGAAGATTTTCTTGAATTTTGACAAAACAATGTCAAAGAACGTTAAAGTTCGTATGAGGGAATGTTCCAACTTAAAATGGCCATAACTTGGTCATTTTAACTCGGAATCGCGCATATAATATACCGTTTTATCTATTCGAAAAGATCTATCTATTTCTAAGCTTATCCTTGTCAAAAGGTCATTTGGGTTCCGAAACGTCAGGTACAGATTTAAAACGAATTTTCTAAACTTTTGCAAAAATCCATTTTCTAACTCATCTCCATTTTAAAGAAATCTTTTGTAATAATATAAATATATTTTGATAAACACTTTTGAATATATAGGTATGCTCACTTTATATGCAAAATCCCAATGGTAGTGTCTCAACAATTTATTTCATAAAACAATTCATTTAAACCTTAGTTTTGAAAATTTCCTTTCAAGTATCTAAAGAAACTTTATATTTTTCCTAGGTTGTTATAAATGAGTATATTCTTATTTTATTTTCTTCATTTCTTCTTCCAAAACAAGTTGAATTTTTCCTTAATCCTTTAGTCTTGTATTAAATTTTCCTTTTAGTGATTAAAGTTCAATTTCATCAAAACTATATTAAGTTGATAAAACCTTTTTATAAATTTTTTGTATTTATGATGGTTTTTAGAAAATGAATCTTGTCTTCTTGTATTTATTTCTAAAAATAAGCTTTTGTTTTCAAAAACTGTTCTTTCATTTCTTTGAAAAGGATTATCTTTATTGATAAAATCCATTATTGCTAACCTTACTTTATTTATATTCTTTTGAAAACAAGTTCTTTCTTTTAGAATCTAAAAATCATTACTTTTCCTAAGTGGGTTCCTTATGAGTTGATTTTTATATTAACTTTGAAAACTAGTTTGTTTCCTTAGTTTTAGAAAAGAATTTAAGTCTCAAACTTTCAATATGAACGATTTATTTTTCTAAAAACTTAGGTTACCATAAAATACAAGGAAAATATTTATTTATGTTTTCTTGGTAAAACTATCTTTGTTATTTAAGAAAACTTGAGAAAACTTGTATTATTCTATTTCTAGGTTGTTGATATAACTTCATGTTTTTGTGGTAAATCATATAATTGGAAACTTAGCTTTGAGTTTATTTAGTAAAACAAGATTCTATTTTTAGACTAGTTGAGACATTAACATTATGCAAATGCAAGTATCATGAGCATATAAAATAATAAGAACATAAGAAAATACTAAAAATAATTAATGAGCAAGAAAATAAAATATCAAGCATTGGGAACCTTAGCTTCATCAAGGAATCCCGATCAAGTATTGGAGCCTTAGCTTTATCAAGGCATCCCGGGACTAAGAATGGACTAGTCCCGAAAGATTTAAAGAAAAAATAACAAAAGTTGTTTTGACTTGATATGGACAAGTCTAAGACTAGAAAGACTAGTCTTAATAATTGCATAAAATAAATAAATTGCATAACTTGAAATAAATAAATAACAAATGAGCTTATATGCTCTAAATAAATATATACATAGTATACATAATATAAGTTAGATTAGAAGCAAATAATAACATAATAATAACAACATAATATAGGAAGCTTATGTACAAGAACAAAACATGAACATGTTGTTGCTTTTACTACTCATATGAGTTTCAAAACAACACCATAGTCATGTTAAGTTACATGACATGGATGAATAATAGATGGAATAAATATTTACCTAAGGTATGTAAGAGGTAAAGATGGTAATGAAATGGGTATTATGTGAGTAGTGATATGTGGTAGAGTTTATGTATGAGATGATTTTTGTGAGAAATTGGTTTGAGAGAGTTTTGGTAGAGAGAATTCTTGAAGAGAGAATTTGTGGAGAGATTTTGAGAGAGTTTTGGTAGTGTAAAGAATTGTGTGAAAGAATGAAAGAGGAAGGGGGTATTTATAGAATTTTTGGAGTGATTTTTGGATGTAATAAAATAATTTGAAAAAGAAAAATAATAGATGGTGTGAGAGAGGGGAGGCGCCGGTTTGTGCTTGTAAAGGAGGGGGAGGGGGGGGGGGGGGGGGGAGGAATTGATTTTTTTTAATTTGTTTTGTGTAATAAAAAGTAATGTGTAAAGTTTGATGGATTAAGGGTTATTGGAAATGAAAAAAGTAAGAAAATAGATATGTAGGTGTAAGAAATAGGTGTAAGAAAAAGTAGAGTAGTAATGAATAGTAGAAAAGTACTATGAATAGTAGATTAGACAATTAAAGTACCGGTAGTAATAAAAATACGCGTAATAATGCGATATCTGTAATTTTTAGCTACCGAAAAATTCTAAATTGATATTTTTGGAATCCTTGTATTTTTACGAGTCTATTGGTGTATTCGGAATATTTTTACTATTCCGGGCTTCCGGACACGTTTTTCGAGAACTGTGTCCGATCTGGTTCGAAGGACACCCGAATTTCGCGAAACTGAAACTTTTATGAAACCTATGGTTATTACGAACTATTGAGCTAATTATCCAACTTCTTTTTCCGGGCCAAAGAAAACGGCAATGCCGGATTTAGATGGATACGGTAAACTAGGGTTTTGTTGTAGGCTTGTTGACTTTTAGGGTTCCGTTTTGATTTCCGATTTTTACTGAGTTATTCGTAAGATCGTATAATTTTTGAGTTTTGATCGTTTTAAAATTTTAGCTCGAAACTTATATTTTATTTTATTTGTGATTATTTAATAGTTTTTAGTTCTCGGAATCGTTTAACCGAGTCTAGGGTTATGAGTTGACTCAGTTTGACTTTTGAAATTTGAAATTTGTGATTTCTGAATTTTATCGAAGGTCTTAAGATTCTACCGTTGATCGTTATTTGGATATATTGTCTTGTTTTACGTGTTAGGAGACGGTTAGATGATTTATTTGATGTACGAACGTCGATTAAATCGGTAGTTGGATTTTATATTTTGTTTCAAGGGTTCTTGTTTTCTTAAGATTGAGAAAATTCGTTTTTGATCTTTATTTGGAATTAAGCTTTAACTTGGTTCGATTTTTAGGGTTTCGTTTCTGCCGCTTGTCTTGATTTAGAATTTGGTTTTATCGTGAGTCGATTTTTAGGATTTAAATTCTAAACTTTTAGAATTATTTTCTATGAATTATGAAAATTTTTGGGGGTTTACAACCTACCCACCTTAAAGAAAGTTTTGTCCTCAAAACTTGTTATGCGTACGTAGGTTGATGAGAAATCGTATATCGTCATTCATCAATATTCGTGATATTTGGAATTTTGTCTCACGTCTATTTGTTGAAATGGCACCATGATTTCATTATGTTGTTTCCTTAGTTTTACTTCAAAAAGGGTTTGGAAGTCTATCGTTATCGTTGGATTTCTTCTTTCGTATTTTCTATTTCTCATCTATCTTTAGTCGGTAATATTGGAATTTCGTTGTGCGTTTAATATTTTATGCAATATAGCACATATAGAATCAATAAGATTTGGTTTTAGCGACTTTCAACCTTCACTTTACTTGACTCTTTCTGAAGAGTTTCAAACTTTACCAACACAACAGACGACTGACGACTTGTCACCTGACTTGACTCAATCTTAAACTGAGGACGACTCGACACGACACTGGTATATTTACTTAATGAAGGAAGGTTGTAAATTCGCTTTCCCATTCTTATGTGAGTATATATACGACATGCACGTATAAAATACGCACTATTCATACTTATTCCATTCTTTAAGAATACCATTGTTTTATTACGTGATCATCTTGAAAATGTTGAGATCGAGATGAAAAATTTGGATTTTGTTTGTTGGGATTTTATCATTACCAGTTCTATCTTTTAGGCGGTAATAGTTATGCTTTTGATATATTTCAGCGTGTTCAAGGTAAAATTGAATTGCCTTCTTCTTTTGATACATACAAAATTTTTGACAATCATATTTTTATTTCATCTGGAGTAATGTGACGATTACATAATCTGCGGTCATTATTGGCAACTATCGGTATAACAAGAATTTTAGCACTTAAGGGTAGCCTGATATCAACTTGTATTCGTGACTATCGTCTTCTTCTAAAACAATGAATTCTATCTCTTGGTTGGCTTCCTCACAGATCCATTGTCCTTGTAGGTTGCACACATGTATTCCTTGTGGGGGTATTGCTGAGTATCTCTCTTCCATATTTTTCTTCTTGGACACTTCTTGGCGATATGTCCAGGTTCTCCACAAATCAGGCAAGTGGTAGAGGTTTTCTTTGGACATCTCATGACTTTGTGATTCGGACTCCCGCAGTAGTAACACTTGTGTTTGAAGCTTGGGACATTGTTTTGGTTGATGTCCCTTTCTGCATTTCCAACATTGGGTATCCAGTTTCTTTTTATCCTTCTTTCTACTTGGGCTGACCGATGTTTCGAGCTGATTGACTTTGAGGCTTAGGCTAGGTTCGCTTATAGATTCTTTCTCAATTATCATAACATTTTCTTCCGTTTTTCTCCTTTTCTTAGCACCATCCACAATTCGTGCTCTTTCTACTAGTTCTCGAAAATCTTTGATGTCAAATTCTATCAACTTGATACGAAGGTCTTCATCCAATCCTCCTAAGAAGACTTGCCTTTTTAGTTCCTCACTATCCTTATATGATTCGGGGGCATATTGTAACAGCTTACTGAACTCTGTTTCGTATTGTTCAAGACTACAGCCTCCTTGAGAAATACTTAAGAAATCTACACTAAATTGGATCCTCAAGCTTCCAGGGAAAGGTTTTCCAAGAATTCATTCCTAAATGTCTCCCATGTGATTGGTGGTAGTAGTTCTCTACTTTTGGATTCCCACCATATTCTTGTATTGAACCTTAGCATGAAAGTCCCATATGTGAGCTGGAGATGTTGTGGTACTTCAAAAGCATTGTAAGATCGTTCTATTTGTGCTAACCAATCATCAGCTTCATCCGGTTTCCAAAAGCTCCATCGAAATATCGATTGCACTTAATGAACTCTGGCAGCATACTCTGATAGGGTTTCGGTAAAGGTGGCTCAGCTAGTGCTGTTTCAATCGGTGGCGTTGGAACTTCTGGTGCTGCTTCTTGTGCAGGTGCTGGTGTAGGCATGGCCTGAGCCTGTTGTGCGAAATTCCTTATGAGGTTGGCAAGTGTTCGATGTTAGCTTGATCCATTTGCAGTTGGTTTGGTTGTTGAGGTTCTTCCGGGTTCTCAGGTTCTACGGGAGGTATTTCTTAGTTGCATTGTGCACGAGTACGTCTCCTATTTGTTTTACAGGTTTTATTAAGCTAGTGTGAGATTCTTTTGAACTTTATTAAGTCTTAGACGTTTATCGGAAAAACATTCGAGAAATAAGCTAATAGCAAATGAGTACGGAAATGAATACAAATATGTAGAAATATTTGAAAATTGACTGAAATCATAATAAAAGAAATTCATATCATTAAAATTAAATACATGGAAACAGAAGGAAGACTTAAATACTTCCTTTTCAAAAGTTCAAAGAAAGGATGCAAACATAATTAAAATTTCAAATCATTACATAAACAATATACATCTTTGATTAATTCTTTTTACAAAGCATTTCTCCTATTCGGTATATTAAAGCTTTTACGGAAGGTTTAGCGTCATTCTGCTTGGATTGCTCTTCATAGGGTAGGAATTTCCTTCCTACTTGATCCCTGTCTTCATTATCAGTAACTTTCTTTTCTCCTTTGTGGTGAGATTTGGTGGTAGGATCTTAGACGAAGTCCATTCTTCCTTGGATGGTCATCTCTTTCGGGGACTGAGATGGGGTGTCCATAAATTGCGTCTTTAGATCCACTACATAGAGATACCACACCTTGCACATGTAGCATGTTTCTTGGCATTTGTGGGTAATTCTTGGTCTAACAGATGAGACGACTGCATACGTAGCATTTCTTTATTGTTGTTGGGTAATTGTTGGCACTGTGTTCTCTTTGATGACCAGAATAGATAGTGCATTTTTAGGACAATTAAGAATTTTGTGGTCTTTGTTTCCACAGAAGTAACATTATGCTGCAGTTGTGGGCAACTTTTGGGGAAATGTCTTCTTTACATTTCCGCATTGACCCTAGGGTTACGAAGCATTAGAGGTTGGAGTTGTTTATGTCTTAGCCGGGGTTCTTGATTGGTATGAAGGAAGGCATTATGCTACTGGTGTTGCTCCGAGTTGGGGTCTTATAACGGAGCGGGTGCAGAGGTTATGGTACTTGTTGTATATAAGTCCTTATCGTCTCTCTAGTCGTCTATGGTGGTAAGAGTTCTTGGGTTAGATCCTGTGGTGGGAGTGCTCTTTGTTTGTGTTGTGCTTCGAGAGGGATGCTTGATTGCGGCATAATTTCCTAGGGTAGTTTCCTAGAACCAACGAAGCGTCATATTAGACATTTTCTTTATTTCGAGTTTTCGTAAAGCTATTTGTTTTTTTTTTTTTTTAAGGAAAGAGAGGCGCCATAAATTTTATTCGTCTGTTTTAAAGGTTAACGTAGGCACTTAATGTTATTTACCTAAGGGTCTTACCTATAAAGAGGCATTAAACTTATTACCCTTAATTGGTCTTGAATAGGGTTACTATACATTAAGGCTTATTGGCTTTGCTAAGGTGAAATTACTATATACACTACCTAAACTCTAAGTCTTCATGTTTTCTCCATATTGTTCTGCTATGTTCTATCTTCAAGTCATTTCTATCGTTCCTAATCTTGGATGTCATCTTAGGGTAAGTCATTCATGTGATACTTCATTTCGTATTTCACTAAATATCTTCCAATTCATGCATAAGTATTTTCTGCCTTCTTCTAATATTCTCCAAGATAAAGTTCTATTCTTAGACGTAAGGATTCTTAGACATAAGATCAAGTCCTACCACTCTATACTTCTAATATCTTGTTTCTACATTCCCAAAACCTTGTTGCTCTGATACCAACTTAAACTGTCACGCCTGAGGGGTACCCTAAACGTGGAGTCCGCCGTACACAATACTAAAGCCTAGGAATGACTACCTTAGTCATGCAAAGGCTTTCATATTATGTAAAGGCGTACACAACCAAGGGGACGCAGGTAGTAGCGCAATTTATATTGATAATAATAAGTAACAAGGCAAAGAGATACTTAATATAAAACATAAGCATATCACAATTAAATTCTTAAGGCATATTCTTCTATTATCTTCAAATAAATATACGTCCCTAATCATATAGGTTATCACATTAAAGAACCTTACAAACTTTCTTCATCGTATGATTCCATATCCTTAATTACGTCCCTAACTTCCTTAAAGTCATGATCCTCAATTTAGGCCACTGGCATACCTGTTTCAACAAATCTATAGGGGTATAAGCTACAACTAGCTTAGTGAGTAATCTCAAAATTCATACTCGAAGTAGATTATCAATCAAGTTTATTATTCAAACATATGAAATGCAACAACCACGTGAGCATACAAGACATATGACTTTCGGGAATCATATGTTGAATGAATTTACGCCCTTCATTCGGGGTTGGGTATTCAGGCAATTACAGCCACCACTTTTAAAACATTTTTATAGGTCTTACGGCTCCTATACGCATCAAAAATTTTGTAGTTATTGCAGGCTCCTACTAGCCACCAAAAGATTTTGTAGTTATTAGGCTCCTATAGCCACCAAAAACTTGTAGTTTTATAGGCTCCTACTAGCCTCAATTTAAGTAGTTCTTACCAGCTCCTACTCGCCACTTACATGATATACCGGTTATGTCTACCACACTATTACACTTGTCCCACAATTGTATAGTAGCGAATGCAATGTGACTCAACATATGAAGTGCATGAATAATCTCTTTAATTAGTCTAGTAGTTACATTTAACTTCTTAGTGATCAACCAATTTCAAACACTTCAAGATATTAATGCACATACAATCTTTATTACAAACAAATCGAGTTCGATATACTTAGTATTCTTTCAACATATTATTACACTTCCGTTTATTTTCTTAAGTTCTAGTGCAACTAATTTTACAAGCACAATCAAGAGTATGAAAATAATAGGAAATAACTCACGATGCCATGTCGTCTATTCTCTAAGCAGATGTGTCGTTCACACATCACTTAATCGCAATAATCCTCGGGGTAAAGGAATCCTTCATCAGGATCACCTAACCAGAAAAATACCCACAATGAGTTTTTCTTGAAGATTTTTTGAATTTTGACAAAACAATGTCAAAGAACGTTTAAAGTTCGTATAAAGAATGTTCCAACTTAAAATGGCCATAACTTGGTCATTTTAACTCGAATCGCGCATATAATATACCGTTTTCTACCTATTCGAAAAGATCTATATTTCTAAGCTTATCTTGTCATAAAAGGTCATTTGGGTTCCAAAAACGTCAGGTACAGATTTAAAACGAATTTTCTAAACTTTTGCAAAATCCATTTTCTAAATCTCCATTTTAAAGAAAATTCTTTTGTAATAACATAATATACTTTTAATAAACACTTTTGAATATATAGGTATGCTCACTTTATATGCAAAATCCAATGGTAGTGTCTCAACAATTTATTTCATAAAACAATTCATTTAAACCTTAGTTTTGAAAATTTCTTTGAGTATCTAAAGAAACTTTATATTTTTCCTAGGTTGTTATAAATGAGTATATTCTTATTTTATTTTCTTCATTTTTCTTCCAAAACAAGTTGAATTTTTCCTTAATCCTTTAGTCTTGTATTAAATTTTCCTTTTAGTGATTAAGTTCAATTTCATCAAAATATATTAAGTTGATAAAACCTTTTTATAAATTTTTGTATTTATGATGGTTTTTAGAAAACGAATTTGTCTTCTTGTATTTACTTCTAGAAAATAAGCTTTTGTTTTCAAAAACTGTTCTTTCATTTCTTTGAAAAGGATTATCTTTATTGATAAAATCCATTATTGCTAACCTTACTTTATTTATATTCTTTTGAAAACAAGTTCTTTTCTTTTAGAATCTAAAAATCATTACTTTTCCTAAGTGGGTTCCTTATGAGTTGATTTTTATATTAACTTTGAAAACTAGTTTGTTTCTTAGTTTTAGAAAAGAATTTAAGTCTCAAACTTTCAATATGAACGATTTATTTTTCTAAAAACTTAGGTTACCATAAAATACAAGGAAAATATTTATTTATGTTTTCTTGGTAAAACTATCTTTGTTATTTAAGAAAACTTGTATTATTCTATTTCTAGGTTGTTGATAATAACTTCATGTTTTGTGGTAAATCATATAATTGGAAACTTAGCTTTGAGTTTATTTAGTAAAACAAGATTCTATTTTAGACTAGTTGAGACATTAACATTATGCAAATGCAAGTATCATTAGCATATAAAATAATAAGAACATAAGAAAATACTAAAAATAATTAATGAGCAAGAAAATAAAATATCAAGCATTGGGAATCTTAGCTTCATCAAGGAATCCCGATCAAGTATTGGAGCCTTAGCTTTATCAAGGCATCGAGCTAAGAATGGACTAGTCCCGAAAGATTAAAGAAAATAAATAATCAAAAGGTTGTTTTGACTTGATATGGACAAGTCTAAGACTAGAAAGACTAGTCTTAATAATTGCATAAAATAAATAAATTGCATAACTTGGAAATAAATAAATAACAAATAAGCTTATATGCTCTAAATAAATATATATACATGTACATAATATAAGTTAGATTAGAAGCAAATAATAAAATAATAAAAATAATAAAATAGGAAGCTTATGTACAAGAACAAAACATAAACATGTTGTTGCTTTTACTACTCATATGAGTTTCAAAACAACACATGTCATGTTAATGTTACATGACATGATGAATAGATGGAATAAATATTTACTAAGGTATGTAAGAGGTATGAAGATGGTAATGAAATGGGTATTATGTGAGTAATGATATGTGGTAGATGGTTCATGTATGAGACATGATTTTTGTGAGAAATTGGTTTGAGAGAGTTTTGGTAGAGAGAATTCTTGAAGAGAGAATTTGTGAGAGATTTTGAGAGAGTTTTGGTAGTGTAAAGAATTGTGTGAAAGAATGAAAGAGGAAGGGGGTATTTATAGAATTTTTGGAGTGATTTTTGGATGTAATAAAATAATTTGGAAAAGAAAATTAATAGATGTATGTGAGAGAGGGGAGGCGGTTTGTGCTTGTAAAGGGGGGGGGGGGGGGGGGGGGGGTGGGAGTGTGGGAATTGATTTATTTTAATTTGTTTTGTGTATAAGAAGTAATGTGTAAAGTTTGATGTGATTAAAGGTGTATTGGAAATGAAAAAAGTAAGAAAATAGATATGTAGGTGTAAGAAATAGGTGTAAGAAGAAGTAGAGATAGGTGAATAGTAATGAATAGTAGAAAAGTGCTATGAATCGTGATTAGACAATTTAAGTACCGGTAGTATAAAATACGCGTATAATGCGATATCTGTAATTTTTAGCTACGAAAATTCTAAAACTGATTTTTGGAATCCTTGTATTTTTACGAGTCTATTGGGTGTATTCGGAATATTTTTATATTCGGGCTTCCGGACACGTTTTTCGAGAACTGTGTCCGATCGGGTTGAAGGACACCGAATTTCGCAAAACTGAAATTTTATGAAACTTATGGTTATTACGAACTATTTGAGCTAATTATTCCAACTTCGTTTTTTCGGGCCAAAGAAAACGGCAATGCCGGATTTAGATGGATACGGTAAACTAGGGTTTTGTTGTAGGCTTGTTGACTTTTAGGGTTCCGTTTTGATTTCGATTTTTTTACTGAGTTATTCGTGATCGTATAATTTTGTTTTGATCGTTTTAAAATTTTAGCTCGAAATTTATATTTTATTTTATTTGTAATTATTTAATAGTTTTTGTTCTCAGAATCGTTTAACGAGTCTGGGTTATGAGTTGACTCAGTTTGACTTTTGAAATTTGAAATTTGTGATTTTGAATTTTATCTAAGGTCTTAAGATTCTACTGTTGATCATTTTTGAATATATTGTCTTGTTTTGCGTGTTAGGAGACGGTTAGATGATTTAATTGATGTACGAACGTTGATTAAATCGGTAGTTGGATTTTATATTTTGTTTCAAGGGTTCTTGTTTTCTCAAGATTGAGAAAATTCGTTTTTGATCTTTATTTGGAATTAAGCTTTAACTTGGTTCGATTTTTTTTTGGGTTTCGTTTCTGGCGCTTGTCTTGATTTAGAATTTGGTTTTATCGTGAGTCGATTTTTAGGATTTAAATTCTAAACTTTTAGAATTATTTTCTATGAATTATGAAAATTTTGGGGGGTTTACATATGTCACAAGTTTTGATGGGGAGACCCAGCTAATATGTATGTTATGTTTAGAGATATGTTTGTTATGATGTAACAATAGCAGTAGATGATAGCACTTCATGCAATAGTATGCTCCATAAGCTGCTAGACAAGGGGATGATGTGTAAGTTTGTGGTGAAAATACCCAAGTGAAATTCCATGAATTTACTAGATTAGTACCTGAATTTGATGAAACTATCACCGATTTGAGTAATGTTGAAAGTTGGTAGAGGAATTGGAGAAAGCCTTTGCTGCTTGTGATTTTTAGATAAGAAGAAAGTGAGTTTAGCTGCCTATGTGCTAAAGAATGAAGCTTATAATTGGTGGAGACTTGTTAATAAGAATATAGAGGGGCCTGTTCCATGGATTAGATTTAGGGATGCTTTCTTTGTGCAATATTTTTGTATCACTATTAGGGAATAAATGATTGCTAACTCGCTAAGCTTGTGCTAAGGCAGCAAGGCTATTGATGAGTATTATGTAGAGTTCTGCAGATTACTAAGGTTTTTGGTGAGGGTTACAATGATGAATGTGTAAATCCTCGTTTTCTTAGTAAACCTGAGTTCGATTTCGGGAAAGATTTAAAACCGAAAACCAAAATCCTAAAGGAATATCTCTAGACCAATCGGACCTAGGAATCCTATGTCCGACAATATCAAGAAGGAAACTCCAAAGGAATAAAAACGATTTAACTCCGGAGTACGGTTCTAAATCGAAAGTCAACTGGAAAAAGTAAGTCAACATAATCTCAAAAACCCTAGCAGCTTAGATCCGATAATCCTGGGTTCACAAACTAAGGAGTTGAAATATGAGCAGAAAGTATAAAATGGCTCATATTAGTATTAGAATGCTAAACAATATCCGATTAGTGAATTTTCGACCTATTTCGAGCCCGATCGGATACGAGTCTCGAAAAGCGTGACCTACGGCTCGGGATATTAAATATATGATGTTAGAACCATTAGATTCGTAATTTCATAATATTTCTAAATATTTCAGTTATATAATTTTTCAGGTTTTAAAGTTATAGTTATAACTTTTTTATCGTATTTTCATTATACCGGTAAATTAAGTGTAATCAACTTTTGTTTTTTTATTTTTATTCATCAAGTACAACCACTCATACCTATTCTTATCCTTAACCTATTCTTACAATTTTACATCATTTCCTTACAAGTTTACTTTTCCAATATATTTTTTACACAAACTACTCATTAAGTTTGAATTTTATTACACAAACAAATTAAAACACCTCGTCCCTTCTCTCTCTCTCAAACGGTGCACCCCCTCCCCCCCCAAATCACTCTTTTTATTTTATTTTTCTTCAAATAAATTATTCATACAAACCCTAAATTATTTTCTATATAATCTCCTTTTCGTCTTTCACTTTTTCACTTTTCTCATTCTTACAAAACCAACCTTTGGAAGTTTTCTTTTCTCTCCCTTCTCTCATCCTTGTCGTGACCCCTTGCCCCTACACATACACATGAAAAAATTTTTTTACTTCAAGTTTCCTTCTCCAAAACATTAAATAGGTAATAGATCTTAATACCACTATAAAAACATGTAATGACAAGTCTATACATGTGTGAATCCACCAAAATCCCCATAAGCTTTATGCTAGGGATGTGGAAAATACTAAAACATGATATTCTTGTCATTACAATGTGTAGATCTTGTTATTAGAGTTGAAATGCTATCATTTTGCTATATTTACTATCTACTATTTTTATGGAAACTTTTAGCTTATATTTTCATTTCTATTCTCGTTTACATATTTTTCATGATGCATTTACATTCATAGCATGAGTAGTATAGTAGATCTATTATTTAGAGTAATTAAAATGACGTAGTTACTTGTTTTCATGCATGAAAGACTTGCTACATGTTATCCTTAAGGAAAATGTTGATCAAAACTTAAGATCCATTTTGTTTATATCAAAAAGTTAATTTTAAAATTCGGAATTGAGCAAGACCCATTTACAAAGCATATTTTCCAACTTCAAATGAAAGTTTCACATGTAAAATAAAAGGCTTAGGTAATAGATATCATAAAGTAGTGATTTTTATAAGATGATCATGGTTTTACTAAAGAAATTTTCAAAATAAGAAAATGATTACAAAAGCTAAGTTAGATCTATGATTTAACTCCAATAAAATGTAGAAATTCGTATCTAGGGTGAAATGCAAAGAAATACTTGTTTTTTCAACCCTAAATCAGAGTTTTATTAAAGAAATGAAATCCTTAGGGAGTAGGTTTTATTAAGACTTAGTCTTAAAGATCAAATGAGTTTTTCACAAGAAACAATCTCAAAAAACAATTTTCCAAAATTCGGATCTAAAAATGATCCTATTTTACACCTATTTCCAAATGTCAAAATGAGTATTTTAGTGGAAAAATAGAAGTCTTACGGAATAAATATAATAAAGACTTGATTTTTATAATTAATATGTTTTATCAAATAGAAATTAAACAAAGGAAAGCTTTCCAACTAAGATCAAACAATAATCATTTCCAAAAATGTGGAAAATTCGTCCAAAGGCAAAACCTACACTTAAACATCTATTTTTCAACCTTTAAATGAAGAAATTGTTGAGATAATGTAGGCATTGGATATATAGGTCTCCAAGGTCTTATCATAGTAAAATAGGTATAATTTTTAAAGAAATAAAGCTAGTTTTCTCAAACAAGTTTCATAACATTATTTCAAAGTAAAAGTTTTTCCAATAATTCTTTTAACCAAAAATCATTAAGGAAATACACATAAATAGCTCATTCATATCATGCATGATAGTAACATGTAGATATTGCATGTATATATGATTTACTTGATAGAAATATTACAAATTTACAAAACAATTTTGAAATCTCAAATTTTAGTTACTGATCAGATCTGATCCGAACTTTCCAAAACCTAAACATTTTTGAAATTTAGTAATAACATCATAAATTGATAGATCTTTTGAAGTAGATGGAAATCGATAGCTTATTTGTGAAATTCCGAGTTAAAATGACCAAGTTATGACCGTTTTAAGTTAAAATTTTCAATTACTATGGAAATTACGAATTTAAAGAGTTTTAATTGAAAAGTTTGGAATTAGTTATGGTATGAAATACTCATAGGAGTATTTCTTTTGTTTAGGAGATTTTGGATTTGGGGGAAAATTCTTGTTTTTGGATTGCTACAGTTAAAGACTGGAGACCATGGCCGAGTGAGTCCACTATCTCTAAATTACATGCTTGTTCTTGTGCTTGTAATGTTAGTGGCATTAGAATTAGGACAAGATGAAACTTGATTGTCACACCCTAAGGGGTACCTTAAACGTAACAGTCCGCCACATGCCATATAAGAGTCACGAATTATTAACTTAGTCCTTTAGGAGTCTTGTATAGATGTAAGGCGTCCCTTAACGACAATAGAATACTTGAACCGATGGAGTTAAAGAGGTTAATTTGACATTCATAGCATTAGAAAATAAATCAAAACACATATATAATTAGTTACAAAATCTAAGGGGCATTCCCTCCCAAAAGAATATCATTTAGAGGTTTTTTACAGTCATCCAAAGTCTCTTGGTTTCCTACGGAAGTCTAAACAAAATTGAATACAACTTCTAAAGGAAACGCCTGGCTCTTATACCTGAGTGTAGGTTGCCTTTGTCTAAACCATATGAACTGGTGTTGTGGCAAATAAAAACTATAGGGCATAAGCTATACTGCTTAGTGAGTGAGAAATTCCAAGATCACATTCATAACACATCATACAAGCAAGTGATTAGTTAGACAAGTGATATGCATCAAACATATGGATTCAACAAACATATGACTAGCTAGAAATCACATGTGAATGGACTTTTTCCTTTTATCCCGAGGTAGTAGATTAACGAATACTGCAGTACTACTAAAATATGCCGTTTAGGATCACAATCAACCAACTTGTAAATTCGTTTATGGATCACGATTAACCAACTTATTAGTTAGTTTATGGATCACGATTAACCAACTTTTACACCGTTCAGATCACGGGCAACCAACCAATGCAAATGCTCTATCCTTATTTATGATATGAATGAGTCTATATTTATTTTCAATTTCGAGTAGGCAATTATACCAATTCCTTAAGTGATCAATCAATAGTTGCAGACAATCAATCCTAATTCATCTATACACGCAATAGTTAATCACCAAGCTTTGATATTCTTATTTTCAATTTCTCATATCAACAATGTAAGCCCGAAAAATTTCAGTAAATAATTACAAAATGAACTTTGAAAATAAACCCTAAAAATGACTCTAAATTAAAACCAAACTTTAGCTAGTCCTAAATCACGAATGAATCTAGAAATTTCTTAATCTTGAAAAAATGAGATTCCTTAAAAATAAAATAAGAACTCAACAGTCTTCAAATTCAAAACCACTATGTACGACAAATTCCATACTTAACTCTGAATTGTAAAATCGGGTAATATAGATCAAAAAACAAATTATTAAAAAGTAAATAACGATGAACCTTCGGAAATAAAACTCAATTCAAGAATTCCAAAAAACATTGAGAGATATTAAATATTTACAAAAATAAAATTTAAAATAAATTTCTCAAACTAAATATATTATGTAAACATAAAACGTTAGTTTCCAAATTGGCAAAAACATAAACCGGAAAATCACCCAGGAACCCTTAGTGGAATATAGTAGTTTAGTCCGACAATCCTGCACTCTTAGCCCTAGAGGCCGAGGTGTGGTTTAAGTGTGTAAAGTAGCTCATAGTTATATAAGGTTGCTTAAAAATATCAGATTGGTAATTTTTTTATATTCGAACATGTTCGGATACAGACTTTGAAAGCGTGTCTCAGGGTTCGAGATATCAAAAATATACCATTAGTACCGTTAGACTTGTATTTTCATAAGGATTTCATAAATATCAGTTTATAATTTTTTAATAACTAAATATCTTATTTACGATTATATTCGTATTTCATTACTACTAGTAATTAATTAGTCTTTTGTACTACTCACTACTATTCATTACATAATTTTATTATTCTTATAAATGCTTATATTTTTAGATAAATATTTTATATATCCTAGAAAATTTCGTTTTTCTAAAACTTAGTTCATTTCGGGTTTTTATGGGATCAGTTTTGTTAAAGACCCGTTACTAAAAATAAAATAATTTAATTTATTAATTGTAAAATATTTTAAAAAAATATTTATTTTCATAAAATAAATTTTCATAATTTTTCGGGTTATAAAAGTATCATTTATAACCCGTATTTGCATATTTTGATCATACGGTAATATATTTGTTGAAATACTAAAATAATTCAATTAATTATTTAATTTTATTTATGAAAATTCTTCCACTCATTTAAAAATATTTTCTTAATTTTATTTTATATATTTTCCTAATAAAAAGCACTTTTTCAACCCATACTTCAAGTACACTTCATTTGTCTCTTCTACACATTATTCAAGTTTTTTCTCTTTTTACACTCCATTCTCATGCTTGGACAGTTGACGATACCCAAAAAATATCCTCTTTTCTTTTATTTTAATGATTTATTTAATGTATTAAAGTCTCTTTTAGTTAGCACTTAAATACACAAGTTACACTCTAAAAAATTAAATTACAAATTAACTCTCTCTCTCTTTCTCTCCTTGAGATTCACGTGCAACCCCTCCCAAATCTACCATTGTTTTATTTTATTTTCTTTCAGTTAATTAACACACATTAATACACTCCTCTTTCTCTATTTAATGCCTCTTATCTACACCTTTTCATTCCTTTGCAACCCTACTTCCTTTACACTCTTTTTTTTTCCTCTCTTTATCACTTTCTTAGCCTTGTTCTTGTGAGGATACAAGCTGCCCCCAATTCTATTTCTTACTTCCACACTCCATTCTTAAAGATCCTTTAAGTAAAACTTCTTCTTAAGCTTCCACAGGTACTATAGGTTGATTATATGGAGGTTTCATGCATCAAAGGACTCTCCATAATGCCTAAAGGCTAGAGATGATGATGCCAAAACTTTAAAACACTCCTCTTGTTTATGATCTATAATGATATTGCTATATTTGTTGTCTTTAAGACTTTATTATCTTCATATTTATATTATACTTTGTAGATCTAAATTTTTGTGAAGCTTTGGTTATGTTTATGTTTAGATCTATAGGTTTAGGGCTTACTACCATGCATTTCTTTTATATTCATGTTCATATTTTATGTAGATCTTGGATTTGAACTTGCATAAAAATGGTAATATTCGTATCTAGGCAAGACCCATTTTTAAAAACCACTTTCCAAGTGTCAAAATGAAATTTTTACTTGAGATAATGAAGGCTTAATGTATATATATCATCAACACTTCATTTTATATTGTTCAAAGATGATTTTTAAAGATTATTTTTCATAACAAAACTCTATTTTCGGATTTAGGCCAAGGCATAGTTTAAAAACATGTTTTCCAACTTAAAAATGAAGTTTTTATTCAAGATATAGTAGGCTCTTAAGATAGGATATGTAAGGAATGGATTTTTATAAGTTTAGATAGATTTTATCAAAAGATATGTCCAAAAATAAATTTTGTAAATTCGGATCTCAACCAAGACCAATTTTGAAAACCCATTTTGCAACTCCAAAACAAGATTTTTACTAAAGAAATGGAAGCCTAAAGGATAGGTTTGATTAGGAAATGGTTTTTGAAAGAATAAATGAGCTTTACAAAGAAAGAAAACAAACTCAAATGAATTTTTCAAAACTCGGATTTGAAAATAGTCACCATTTAAACACCTATTTCCAAATGCGAAAATGATAATTTTTATAGGAAAATGGAAGTCCTAGGGAATACATGTAACAAAGACCAAGTTTTGATAAGGATAAGAGAGGTTTATCAAAATATAATCTTAGAACAACAAATGGTTTTCAAGAATAAGTTAAACAATGTTTTCATTCTTTAAAATTTTGTAAAATTTATACTTAAGCAAACCACTTATATAAACATCTATTTTCTAACCAAAATGAAGGTTTTTATTGAAATAATGAAGGTGATGGTTATATAGGTCATCAAGGTTGAGTTTGATAAAAGCAAGTATGATTTTAAGAAGAAAAACTATTTTTCTTAAGTCTAGTAAAATTCAAAGTTTTGTAAAGTAAAAGTTTTCAAAAAGAATTCTTGGTACTATATGTATACATATAGATAGATCATCTCATAACCTTCATAACAATAGCTTGCAGGTAATACATATATACATGATGCATTTGTAGAAACAAAGTAGGAAAATTTGAGTTGCTTGTCCTTTTGAGAAATTCGTAATAATGGAGTAATTGCATGGAAACACTTATTTTCCAAACTCAAATAGAAGTTTTATTAAAGAAATGAAGTCCTTAGTGGCTAGGTATGGTTGTAAGCCCCGGAAAATTTCAGTAAATAATTTCGAGATGAATTTCGAAAATGAATCCTAAAAATCACTCCAAATTAAAATCGAATTTCAACTAGTCCAAAAACATGAGCGAATCCAGAAATTTCCGAATCTTGAGAAAAATAAGAATCCCTAATAACAAAATAAGAACTCAACATGCTTCAATTCCAAAACCACTACGTACAACAAATTGTCTATTTAACTCCGACTTATAAAATAGGGTAATATAAAGCTCAAAACAAATTATGAAAAAGTAAATAACGATTAACTTTCGGAAATGAAACCCAATTCAAGGATTCCGAAAACGTTAAAAGATATTAAATACTTACAAAAATAAAATTTAAAATAAATTTCTCAAAATAAATATATTGTATAAACATAAAATATCAGTTTCCAAATTGACAAGGACTTAAACCAGAAAATCATCCGAAAACCCTAAGTGGTATGCAATAGTTTAAGTCCGGCAATCTAGTGCCCCTAACCCTAGAGGTCGAGACGTAGTTTAAATATGTAGAATAGCTCGTAGTAATATAAGTTTGTTTAAAAATATCAGATTAGTAAATTTTTTATCTATTTCGAACCCATTCGGATACAGACTTCGAAAAGCGTGTCCTGGGGTTCGAGATATAAAAATATACCAATAGTACCGTTAGACTCGTAATTTCATAAGATTTCCAAATATATCAGTTATATAATTTTTTGGGTTATAAAAGTTACAGTTATAACCTTTTTATCGTATTTCTATTATTACCGGTATTTGATTAGTCTTTTGCACTATTCACTTTTATTTCATTACACAATTTTATTATTCTTATAAAGCTTTTTATTTTTAGATAATATTTTATATATTATAGAAAAATTTTTTTTTCTAAAATTTAGTTAATTTGGGCTTTTACGGGATCAGATTCTATTTAAGACCCGATACTGAAAATAAAATAAATTAATTTAATAATTGAAAAATATTTTTAAAATATTTTTATTTTCATAAAATATTTTTTATAATTTTTTCGGGTTATAAAAATATCATTTATAACCCATATTCGCGTATTTTGATCATACCGGTAACATATTTGTTAAAATACTAAAATAATTTAAATAATTATTTAAATTTAATTATGAAAATCTGCTACAAATATTTGGAATAAATTTTCTAATTTTATTTTTAAGAAAGTACTTTTACAACCCATACTTTCAAGTACATCTTACATATATCACTTCCTTTTCACTTCAATCTTTCTACACATTACCCCACACTTCATAGCAGATTTTTCCCCTTCTTTATGGCTATCATTGTCCTTTATTTACTTCATTTTGACTAAATTAATTAAATTCCACTTCTTCTTAAAGAAGTTACATTACACATTAATTATACAATTCAATTTTGAGTCAAAATTCAACAAAACCCTCTCTCCTCTCCCTATTATTCACGTGCAGCATGGTCCTTCTTTGGGTTGCCTTGTTTTATTTTTTTTCTCTCTTTCATTCATTTAATACACTCATTTTTTCTCTCTCCTTCATTTACTCATTTTTTCCTTTTTCATTCTTTAGCTTTTCTCTCTCTTTTTCCTTTCTTTTTCTTCTTCTTACCCTTGTTCATACAAGGAACAAGCTACCCCCATTCTCCATGAGCCTCCATGCATTTTTCTTGAGATTTTTAAGTAATATCTTCATCTCAAAGCCTCCATAGATGTTATAAGTAAAGTGTATGAAGGTTTCATGCATCAAATGACCTTCCATAAGCTAAAAACCTTAGGATGATGATGCCAAAAATGAAACTCTCCTCTTCTCCATTACTAGTATTGTATCATAATATATTTTCTTGTTTAAAGTTTTATTATTTTGTAGATCTAACTTTTTTAGCTTTGGTTTTCGTTTATGCATAGATCTTGCTATATGAGTTATTATTTTTGTTATGCTTATGATTTATGCATGTATTCTGATTCACATGTGTTCATGCATTTAAAGCTAGTATAGAAAACTAGATCTAGTGCTTTGGAGTTTATAAATGCATTAGACTTTTGTTTTATGTTCATAATAACTTGTTAGTTGTAAACCCGGTTTTTCAAGTAGCCAGATACCTCGAACCGGAAACCAAAACCCTAAACCAGAATAGCTCAAGTCTAGAGTGAGAATAGGAACCCTAATTCCAGCTTTTCCTCGGTTTCCAATTAAGAAACTTTTCTAGAAAAATTTAATTTTGAATATAGTTCTTGATTATATTTCAAACCAAGAAAATATCAGATTTTAAGAAAATTTCAATTCCGGGTTATCCCGAGACCTATTATAGAAAAACGTGCCCCGGAACTAGAATTTCAAAAAGTTACTTATGAGTACTCATTTGAACCGAAATAAAATAAGGATTTCAAGAATATATTTTTCATAATTTTCCGGGTTATGAAAAATACAGTTATAGCCTTTTTATTCGTATTCATTACTACCGGAAATTTAATTGTCTTGTCAACTATTCCTCACTATTATAAAGTACACCTAGTCTACCTATTGGCACTCTACAATTCTAACTCTTACCATCACTCACTTTTCTCTACACTTTTTGTCCCTTAACTTTTATACAAATCATAACAATTACACATCAAGTTAAATCAATCAATTAAGTAAAAATTTTCAAACTTTCCCTTCCTCCACAAGCACATGGCCGGCGTGAAATTGGCCCCCTCCATGCTCCATTTGCATTTTTTTTCTTTAACCTAAATCCACTTCATATAATATATTTCCTCTTCTCTCTTCATTCTTTCATTTCTCACTTTTACAAAGTGAAAAGCTCTCAAAACCCTCTCTTTCCCTTCTTGGCGAAAGTTCTAAGTCCCCCCCCACACACACACACAACTTTCATTTCCTCTTCACATCTTCTATTTTACTTCAAGTAAGTAAGCCTTCATCCATCCACTCATAGATCTTGTTATGGCTAAGTGATTCTTGGATATTTCAACTAAATGTCTCATGACCTTTTGGTAGGGACAATGAAATATCAAAACAAGAATACCGAACCATTACAAAGTAGTTCTAAACATTTAAAGGAGCTTTCATGCCAAAAGCTTTATGTTTCTCAAAAAGCGTTTTAAACAAAGATCTTTTATAAAATATAGTTTTTATATTTTCAAAACTCATTTGAGATTTGAAACATTAGATCTATCACTTTGCTACTCATAATCATGTAGGCATTTAAGGTTTCATTATTATTTTGTGTCTATGTGCATTAATAGTCTTTAATGCTTTTGTATTTAGTAAATAACCTTCTTATATAGATTCTATGGTTAGATAAGTTAATAAAGTCGAAAAGGAAAATACTTTTCAAGAAATTAAACTTGTGTAAATTCGGATGACTTGTAAACCTAGGAAAAACATTCTATCAACTTCTAAACATATTTTAAGAAAAATGAAGCCTATAGGTAATAGATAATGTTTGGTGATATTTCATGAGTTTAAATGAAATTTTACTAAAGAAAATGTTGGAAACAAGAAAGAAGTCCAATAGAAGTTTTGAGCTAAAGTCGTAGACAAAATTCGTAATAATGGATGTAGAGTTAGAAAACACTATTTTTCCAACTTCAAAAATGGTATTTTCTTAAACAAATGAAGTCCTTAGGATATAGGTATAATAAATACTTAAAGTTTTGAGTATAAAATTCATTTTTCTCAAAGGAATCAACTTGAAAGAGGAAATTTCTAAATTCGGATTTTTGAAAACCCCTAGTAGAAGACCCACTTAAAAGTTTATAAATGAGGATTTTTTAAAGAAATAAAGGCTTAGGATATAACTAATATAAGGGTCAAAATTTCTTTAAACAAAGTAGAGTTTTCTAAAGAAAATCCTTGTAATATGTAGGTGTGACCAAGTGTAGTAAATTCACTTGTTAAACAATGGTATGAAATGGTTTTCTAAGAAAAGATTATTTAAATTCTTTGAATCTAAAAGTTATAAGAACTTAGGCTCATTAGAGTTCATATCATGACATTCATGATAGGGAAAATCATTACCATTGCATTTAGTTTCATTTTGTACTTAGGAATCTCAAGTGCATTCATGAAAACCACATTTTTGGAATCAATGTGCCCGCTGTACAGATCTGATCCTCAATTCTGAGGCTTAGATATTTTCAAAACTTGATTTAAACTTCATATTTAGAAAGCTCTTCCGAAGTAGATAGAAATCGATATAAAATTTGCGAAATTCCGACTTAAAACGACCAAGTTATGGCCATTTTAAAACGGAACTTCGAAAATGACGCGAATTTCGATTTCACTAAGTTTTCTTAAAAGTTTAGTATCCTAAGTTGGTAGAATACTTATTAGGGTATTTCTTATGTGAATAGGAGAACCCGAGGACGTGGAATCTTTGCTTCCGGATTAATATTACTAGAAGAAAGGCGAACCAATGGCGGAGTGAGTTTTTCTTCCCGATTCATTTATTGTATGTGCTTGTAAAGTAGTGCACTAGAATATAGGTCAAATGAATGGAATATGAATGATGGGGATTAATAGGAAATTATATGATTGATGATGATGTGAGAACTTAAATTAAGAATATCGAAACCGGGTGATAAACTTTGATTGTATAGTTAGCTATGATGGATTGTCTGAAAAATTGTTTGATCGCCTAAGTAAATGGCTTAACCAACTACTTGGACTAATGCTAAATTGACATGTGCATATCACAAGGGGAAGGAGCATGCATAGCATTTGTAGGTTAGTCGTGAACCATAAACGACATCGAATAATTGTAGGTTAGTCGTGAACCATAAACGACATCGAATAATCGTAGGTTAACCGTGAACCATAACGGCATATTGTTAGTACCGCAGAGTAGTCGTTAATCTGCTAACCCGGGATGGAGGGCACAATTCCATCCACATATGATTTCCGATTGATCATATGTATGTTGAATCATGTGTTTGATGCATCCACTTGCTTGATTAATAACTTGATTGAATTGCTGTGACATAAATGTTTTTGTGGGAGATTACACTCACTAAGCTAGTTAGCTTACGTCCCTATAGTCCATTCCTTTTGCAGCTTTCCCATTTGTGGCTTAGGCGACGTGACCCGGCTAAACAGGTACAGAAGCTAGGAGTTTCCCCTAGAAGTTGGAATTTATGTTTTAAACTTCCATAGGAAACTTTTAGGACTTGGATGACTGTATAAGACCGTTAATTATTCTTTTGCGAGGGAATGCCCCTTAGATTATGTAATATTTATTTATGTCTTATGAATTATATCCTACTGCTAATGCATGCCAAATTAAGCTTTTATCTCCATTCGGACTTGTACTCTATTGTTGTAAAGGTACGCCTTACATCTATATGAGGCTCTCGAAAGACTAAGGCGGTAATTCGGGAATCTTATATAGTATGTGGCGGACTGTTACGTTTAAGGTACCTATGGGGCGTGACAGTAGTAGCATGATGATAGTATGAATGTTTTAGAAAACTCAAGATCTATTTTATTTTCAACAAAAATCATTTTTGAAAATTCGGATGAAAATGGAATCATATTTAGAAAAGTTGTTTTTCAACTTCAAAATGTGTATTTTTCATTTAAAATGAAGGGCTTAGGATAAAGATAACATGAATGAAGGATTTTGATGAGTAAAGTTTCGATGTATGAGTTCATAGCTCACTACCATGCATTTGTTTTATGTTTATGTTCGTATTAAGTATAGATCTTAGTTTTGAACTCAAACAAAATTGTAAAATTCGTATTTTGGCAGGACCCCCATTTAAAAACCACTTTCCAAGTGTTAAAATGTAATTTTTACTTGAGATAATGAATGCTTAATATAGGTATATCATCAAGACTTCTTTTTACAAGAATTAAAGGTGATTTTCAAAAGTTATTTTCAAAATAAAAATCTTATTTTAGGATTTTGATCAAGACATATTTTAAAAACAGTTTTCCAACTCAAAAATGAAGTTTTTATTCAATATATGAAGGGCTCTTAGGATAAGATATGTAAGGAATGGATTTTTATAAGTTTAGATAGATTTTATCAAAAGATATGTCCAAAATAAATTTTGTAAATTCGGATCCCAACCAAGATCAATTTTGAAAACCTTTTTTCAACTTCAAAACAAGAACTTTTATTAAAGAAATGGAAGCCTTAAGGGATAGGTTTGATTAGAAATGGTTTTTGAAAGACTAAATGAGTTTTACAAAGAAAACAAGCTCAAATGAATTTCTCAAATTCGGATTTGAAAATAGCCACAATTCAAACACTTATTTCCAAATGCCAAAATGATAATTTTGATAGGAAAATGGAAGTCCTAAGGTATATATAAGATAGACCAGTTTTGATAAGGATAAAAGAAGTTTATCAAAATATAATCTTAGAATAATAAGTGGTTTCCAAGAATAGTGTTAAACAATGTTTTCATTCTTTAAAATTTTGTAAAATTCGTACTTAGGCAAACCACTATGTAAACACCTATTTTTCTAAACCCAAAATAAAGGTTTTTATTGTGAAATAATGAAGGTGATGATTATATGGATCATTAAGGTTGAGTTTTGCTAAAATAAAGTATGATTTTGCAAGAAAGACTATTTTTCTTAAGTCTAGTAAAATTCAAAGTTTTGCAAAGTAAAGGTTTTCAAAAAGAATTTTTGATATTATATGTATACATGTAGGTAGATCATCTCATAATCTTCATGACAATAGCTTGTAGGTAATACATATATGCATGATGCATTGTAGAAACAAAGTATGAAAATTGAGTTTATCCAAAACTTATAAATTCGGATGATTTAACCATGCCTTAAACCCATTTACCAACTCCAAAACTTGTGTTTTATATGAAAAATAAGGAGTTTAAGTCATATGTATTATCAAGTAATGATTTTGATAAATTAAATGGGATTTGCTAAGAAAAATATATAGAACAATGAGTAGACATGTAGTAGGAAAAATTTGAGTTGTAGTCCACTTAGGAAATTCGTAATTTTGGAGTGAGGTCACGAAAACACATACTTTCCAAACTCAAAATGAAAGTATTATTAAAGAAATGAAGTCTTTAGTGGTAGACATGATTGAGCCTTAATTTTCTAAGTATCCAATGATTTTTACATAAAGGAATCACCAAAAAACAAGTTTTGCAAAAATTCGGATTTTGGAATGAACCAATTTTAAAATATGTTTACAAAGTGAAAAATGGAATTTTTATGTAGAAATGAAGATCATAAGTAATATATATAAAGAAGACTCAATTTTAACAAAAATATATTATATTTTCTTAAGTAATAAATCCAAAACAAATGGAAATAATCAAAGTTAGGAAACTAGTATTCTTAAAAGTAGTTATCCTTGAAGTCTTGTAATATAAGGAGTTATAAAATTTCTTTTAGCAAAAATCATCAAGATCATGCATACATTGAGCTCATCTCATGTCATTCATTTTAGGAAATCATTCATATTGCATGTATAGCTAATCTATATAGTAGGAACATTACAAACATTTACAAAACTATTTTTCGGAAATTGAAATTGTCACTGCCCTAATTAATCCGACCTTTTCGAAGCTTCAAAGTTTTCAAAGCTTAAATATAATATTAGAAATATATAGATCTTTCGAAGTAGATAGAAATCAATATATAATTTGCGAGATTCCGAGTTAAAACGACCAAGTTATAGCCGTTTTAAGTTGGAATTTCTGCTTAAGACGAGAATTACGAATTTGATAGTTCGTATAAGATCGTTTGGATTAGTTTGAGTTACAATACTTATTAGAGTATTTCCTCCTTTTTAGGTGACCCCGATATCGATGATTCCCTACCACCGGATTGCTTGTACTAGAAGACCGATGATCCAATGGCCGAGTGAGTTTTCTCCTTATTTTGTTACCTTGTTTGTGCTTGTAGTTAGTCGCATTAGAATTATAGGAACAAGATAAAAATCGATATGAATGGGGATGGGATATATGAGGAGACTGTGATGAATGTATGCTAAAGAATACTAAAGCATATCGAAACCGTGATTCGATTGGATAATTACACTGTTCATATTATTTCTGTTATGTGTGTGATATTGGTTGGTCACTCTAAAAAATGTATGAATATTTTGACCTAAGCAAAAATTAAATTGGTCATGCATCGCATCGGACATATTGCATTGGTAGCATACTACTCCTACGCAGGTCGATCAGTATGGTCTGAGGACTCGTTGGGATGATGAACCCAGTATCAGAGCTCATTCAGGGGTACTAAGGCGCATGTGGATACATCCCTTGGATGAGCCTGGCCAAGTCGAGTGTTAAGAGCCGAGGGCTTGGGGACTAGATGCTGTCGTGTAGACTTCAATACCATTCCTAACCCAAGATACGGAGGGCGTAAATCCATTCTGTGTGTGGGTTCCGGATACCCATACATAATTGTTTGCTAATGTGTTTGTTCATGCATAGCATATGGTTGATTATAACATTGCTTGTTATGGTACAGAATTAAGGGAATTCTCACTAAGCTAGTGTAGCTTATATTGTCACGCCCCGAAGGGTACCCTAAACGTGGCAGTCCGCCGTACACAATATTAAAGCCTAAGAATGACCACCTCAGTCACGCGAAGGCTTCCATACTATGTACAAGGCGTCTAACACATGGAGGAGACTCATCGGAGTAATACATTTTACGTCGATATAGCTTGAGTAACAATGTAAAGGAAATACAAATTTACTATACTTCAGATACAAATCACTACACTTCAAAATACAAATCATTCAACTCCAATTACATTCATCCACAGACTTCCCTACACAAACTATTACAAGACAAATCATAAAACTAGCAAATAACTTCAACATTCGTATTCCTTGCCGAAATCCCAAAGTCATTCCCGACTTCAACCAATTCGGTTCCCACCTTGCATTCTTGAGATAACCTGTTCATTTAAACAACTATAGGGGTATAAGCTACACTAGCTTAGTGAGAATTCCTTAATTCCGTACCATAACAAACAAGTTATAATCAGTCATATGCTATGCATGAACAAACACGTGAGCAAGCAATTATGTGGGTATCCGGAACCCACACACAGAACGGATTTACGCCCTCCGTATCTTGGGTTAGGAATGGTATTGAGTCTACACGACCGCATCTAGTCCCCAAGCCCTCGGCTCTTAGCACTCGACTCGGCTAGGCTCATCCAAGAATGCATCCACATGCGCCTTAGTACCCCTGAATGAGCTCTGGCA
Source organism: Combretum micranthum (assembly GCA_024138025.1). Classification (NCBI taxonomy): domain Eukaryota; kingdom Viridiplantae; phylum Streptophyta; class Magnoliopsida; order Myrtales; family Combretaceae; genus Combretum; species Combretum micranthum. The sequence goes on from JAMXBD010001272.1 coordinate 29,510, forward strand.
CCGGGTTCGTTATCCAAACGAGTCATCCACGGACCATACCGATCGACCTGCGTAGGAGTAGCATGCTACCAAATGCAATATGTCCAATGCGATGCATGACCAATTTAATTTTTGCTTAGGTCAAAAACATTTATACATTCTTTGGAGTGACCATTCAATATCACATATAACAGAAATAATATGAACGGTGCAGTTATCCAATCAAATCGGGATTTCGATATGCTTTAGTATTCTTTGGCACACATTCATCACAGTCTCATCATATATCCCATCCCCATTCATATCGATTTTTATCTTGTTCCTATAATTCTAATGCAACTAACTACAATCACAATCAAGGTAACAAAACAAGGAGAAAACTCACTCGGCCATTGGATCACCGGTCTTCTAGTAATAGTAATCCGGTGGTAGGGAATCGTCGATTTCGGGATCTCCTAAAAAGGAAGAAATACTTTAATAAGTATTTCAACTCAAACTAATCCAAACAATTTCATACGAACTATCAAGTTCGTAATTCTCGTCCTAAGCGGGAATTCCAACTTAAAACGGCCATAACTTGGTCATTTTAACTCGGAATCTCGCAAATTATATATCGATTTCTATCTACTTCGAAAGATCTATCTAATTCTAATATTATTTTCAAGTTTTGAAAACTTTGAAGCTTCGAAAAGTTCGGATCAGATTAGGTCAGCAACAATTTCAATTTCCGAAAAATAGTTTTGTAAATGTTTGAAATGTTCCTACTATATAACTTAACTATACATGCAATATGAGTGATTTCCTAACATGAATGACATGAGATGAGCCTATTGCATGCATGATCTTGATGATTTTACTAAAAGGAAATTTTATAACTTTTTATTTTGCAAGACCATAATGACAACTTACTTATGAAAAATCTAGTTTTCTAACTTTTATCATTTCCATTTGTTTTGGATTTGTTACTTAAGAAAATATAATTATTTTTGTAAAATTGAGTCTTCATTATATATACTTATGACCTTCATTTCTACATAAAAATTCCCATTTTACACTTTGTAAATATGTTTTCCAATATGATTTACTCAAAAATCCGAATTTTAGAAAATCCACTTTTTGAATGATTCATTTGGGGAAAACTTGTTTAATGCATTAAAATTTAAGACCTTATGATACCTATTACTTAAGGACTTCATTTAATACATAAAACTTTCATTTTGAACTTGGATAATAGGTGTTCTTATGGCCTTCACTCAAAATTACGAATTTCACAAATTGGTTACTAACTCAAAATTTTCTCATCTTGATTCTATTTCTTGTTTTATACATTAATCTCATCAAAACTCATTTCAACTTATAAAAATCACTACTTAATGATACCTATTACCTATATACTTCATTTTTCACATAAAACATGAGTTTTGATGTTGATAAATGGGTTTTAAAAATTGGTCTTGGTTGGGATCCGAATTTACAAAATTCATTTTTGGACATATCTTTTGATAAAACCTATCTAAACTTGTGAAAATCCATTCCTTACATATCATATCTTAAGAGCCCTTCATTTCTTGAATAAAAACTTTATTTTTGAGTTGGAAAACATGTTTTTGCACTAGGCCTTGGCCAAAATCCGAGAATAGAACTTTGTTTTGAAAATTAATCTTTGAAAATCATCTTTGAACCATATAAAATGAAGTCTTGATGCTATATATATATTAAGCCTTCATTTTCTTATGTAAAAATTACATTTTGACACTTGAAAAGTAGTTTTTAAATATGGGTCTTGCCAAAATACGAATTTCACAATTTTGTTTGAGTTCATAACTAAGATCTATACTTAATATGAACATAAACATAAAACAAATGCATGGTAATAAGCTATAAACATCATGGATCTAAACTTCACTTATCAAAATCTTTCATTTATGGTATCTATACCCTAAGCCCTTCATTTTAAATGAAAAATATACATTTTGAAGTTGAAAAACCACTTTTCTAAATATGGTTCCATTTTCATCCGAATTTTCAAAATTGATTTTTGTTGAAAACAAAATAGATCTTGGTTTCCTACAACTTTCCTACCATCATCAAGCTATAGCAAGTTGTTCATGAACATAAACAAAGATCTAATGCATCTATGAACTCAAAACTTTAGATCTAGTTTTCTAAACTAGTTTTACATGCATGAATCACTAAGATAGACATGTGAATGCTAGATCTATGCATAAATCATAAGGAATAACAAAAATAACAACTTAAATAACAAGATCTATGGCATAAACAAAAATCAAAGCCATAAAAAGTTAGATCTACAAAATATAATAACTTTAAACAAGAAAATAATTATAATACAAGGTAATAAAAGTGGAGAAGAGAAAGATTTCATTTTTGGCATCATCATCCTAAGCTTTTAAGCTTATGGAAGTTCATTTGATGCATGAAACCTTCATTATACTTTACCTATATCACCTATGGAGCTTTGGGATGAAGATTTGCTTAGAAAATCTTTAAAAATGAAGTGTGGAAGCCATGGAAGATGTGGGGGCAGCTTGTTTGTTGGAGAAACATGAACAAGAAGAAGAGAAAGAGAGGAAATAGAGAGAGAAAAGGTTAAAGAATGAAAGAGGGAAAGTGAATAAATGAAGGAGAGAGAGAAATGAGTGTTTTAATTAATGAATGAGGAGAAAAAAAAATAAAACAAGGCAGCCAAGGGGAGGGGCTGCTGCACGTTGAAATGAGGAGAGAAGGAGAGAGGAATTGTTGAAATTTGACTTGAATTAAATTGTGTAATTAATGTGTAATGTAACTTTTTGAAAAAGGATTGAAATATAATTAATTTTAGTCAAAATATGAGTGGATAAAGGACAATGGCAGCCATAAATAGGGTCAAAAATCTGCCATCAATTGTGGGATTATGTGTAGAAAGATTGAAGTGAAAAGGAAGTGATATGTGTAAGGTGTACTTGAAGGTATGGGTTGTAAAAGTACTTTATTAATAAAATAAATTAAAATAAAATAAAATTGGAAAATTTATTCCAAATAATTGTAGCAGAATTTTCATAATAAAAATTAAATAATTATTTGAATTATTTTAGTATTTTAACAAATACGTTACCGGTACGATCAAAATACGCGAATATGGGCTATAAATAATATTTTTATAACCCGAAAAATTCTAGAAAAATATTTTATGGGAATAAAATATTTTTAAAATATTTTTCAATTATTAAATTAATTTATTTTATTTTTAGTACCGGGTCTTAAACGAATTGATCCCGTAAACCCGAAACGAACTAAATTTTAGAAGAAAAACAATTTTCTATAACATATAAAATATTTATCTAAAAATATAAGACTTTATAAGAATAATAAAATTTTGTAATGAAATAAAAATGAATAGTGCAAAAGACAATCAATTACCGGTAATAATGGAAATACGATAAAAAGGTTATAACTGTAACTTTTATAATCCGAAAAATTATAAACTGATATATTTAGAAATATTATGAAATTACGAGTCTAACGGTACTATTGGTATATTTTTGATATCTCGAGCCCCGGGACACGCTTTTCGAAGTCTGTGTCCAAACGGGTTCGAAATAGGTTAAAAATTTACCAATCTGATATTTTTAAACAAACCCATATTACTATGAGCTATTCTACATATTTAAACTATCTCGGCCTCTAGGGTTTAGTGTAAACCCCGGGAATTCTCAGTAGCTAGAAAACCCCAGGAGTTGGAGACGAAACCCTAATCGATCAGATTGAGTTTAGTGAATAGAGCCTAGGAACCCTAAATCCGGCTTTCCTTCGGTTTCATAGTAAAATAAATAAATTGGAGTGAATGAATTGAATTGTTGTTCCAAAGTACATTTCAAACCTTTGAAAGTTTAAATTCGGGAATTTTTCAATTCCGGGCCTTCCCGAGCCCAATTACGGAAAAGCGTGCCCCGGGCCACGGATTCAAAAAAATATTCCGGAATATTCATTAGAACCGTAATTTTATAAGGATTCCAAAAATATCAATTTCATAATTTTCCAAGCTATAAAGATTACAGTTATAGCTTTTCCCGTGTTTTCGGAACAACGGTAAAGTAGATGTCTTGTCTACTATTCACAAGTACAACCTACACTACACACTACCCATACCCTATTCTTACATCCTTACAACTACTCATTCAATTTTCTTTTCCAAGAAAATTTGTCTCTTAAATAATTATTACATTTATTACATTTAATTTACTAAACTACAAATTCATTTTTTTTTTAAACTCACACACACACACACACAAAGGAGGCCGGCGCCCCTCCCTCTTATTTCCCCTCAATTGTATTATTTTTACTTCATTTTTATTAACTAAACCCTAATGCACTCAATATATATACTAAATTTTCTCTCTCTCTCTTCATTTCTTTCTTTCTAATTTTTCAAAAGGAGCAAAACCCTCTTTCTTCTCCTCTCAAGTGCCGAGCACTCCCCTCCCCCTTCTCTTGCCATTTCAACTTTGTTTCCTCTTCTTTCCTTCTTCAAGACTTCTTTGGTATGTATATTTAGGCCTTGTACATCCTAAATCTTGTTATGGCAAGATCATTCTTGTGTGTTTTCTACTCTAAATCCCAATGAGCATGAGCAAGGGACATGAAAACACAACTACAAGAATCTCAAGCCATCTCAAGAAGTGGATCTAGCCTTTAAATGAGTTTTGTTTGAAATAGCAACTTGTTCATGCATAGTAGTGATTTTGTGTTTATATTGTTGTTCATGCATGAGATCCATGTTATATTCATCATATGTAGTAGATCTAAGGTTTAGACATTCACCACTTTATGTACATGCATGATCATAGGTTCATTTTTGTTTATGTGCCTTGTTGATCATAAAAATGAAGTCTTGTTCATGTATAAGGATGTTAGATAGTATATCTCCACATATTGATGGCAAGAACATTGAAAAAGGAAGGACTTTGTTAGATATGAAAAGTTGAAAATTCGGATGAATGGAAACCCTACCCTAAAGACCTCCAAAATCAATTTTAAACTTATATTTCATAAGAAAAATGAAGGGTATGTGTAATAGATATGTTGAAGGAATTATTTTCATAAGTTTAGATGAGTTTAGGCATGATAAAAATAAGGAAAACAAGAGGTGAAGTTAGGATGAAAATGTTGACTTTAAATGTGTATTCAAATTCGTAACTTTGTGTAATGCCTATATAAACACTTAGTATTTAAGTCTAAAATGAATATTTTATAAGCTAAATGAAGTCCTTAGATAGTGTACACATTGAAGCCCCAATTTTTAATGCACTAGACTAGTTTCCTTTAAGAAAAATGTAAGAAAAGAAAGTTTGGAAAAATTCGGATTTTTACAAAGGGCTTAATTGAAAACATGTTTACCAAATGAAAAAGGTGAATTTTTGTGCATGAATGGAGGCCATGACTATTGTAGACTTGGAGGACCTATTCTTAGTTAAATAACAAGTAGATTACAAGATTAAAAACCCAAGGAATAAGGAGTATAATGTGGGAAAATAACTTCTTAGAATTAGTTTATATGAAACTTTCCCCAACACATAGAAGTTCCTAAGAGATTGTTACTACAAAAATCATCATAACCATGCACATATTGAGTTCATTACATAGCATACACATTAGTAGTTCATTCCTAAATCATTCATGCATGAATCACTAACTAGGAACATTTCTTATCAAAAGCAAAGCACATTTTCAAAGTTGGATCAATTGCGGGACAGAACTGATCCACTGTTCCGTGACCCTATTATTTTCAAAACTTGGATTTAATACTTGAATTAGATAGATCTTTCGAAGTAGATGAAGATCGATATAAAGTTTGCGAAATTGCGAGTTAAAATGACCAAGTTATGGCCGTTTTAAGTCGGAACTTCCAAAAATAGCGAGAAATCCGAATTTAACTAGTCTAGATGTATAGTTTGATTTAATTACATGGTGAGAATCTCATAGGGATTATTCTTGATTGGTAGTGATTCCGAGCAGGAGACTCTCTACCACCCGATTATTATTATTAAGGAGTTTGGTGACCCATGGCCGAGTGAGTTACTTCCACTCTCAATTAATGCTTGTGAATGTAATGTAGTGGCACTAGTGATATAGGCAAAGATAAAAGGAATTGTACAAGCATGATGGGGTATGTGGGAATTATTTATGTTGTGAATTGTTGATATGTGAAATGGAGCTTAAGGCATATCGAAACCGGGTGTTAAGATATTGATTGTTTTATTAGAATCATATGATGAATGTCTGCGTATACTTGTTGGTCACTTAAAAGAATCGAATTAATGACTATTCGACTCCGACTATAAACTGAGTTCATTCATGTCACAATGGGGTTGGAGCATTTGCATTGGTTGGTTTTTCGTGACCCAAAACGAATGTGAGGTTAATCGTGATCCATAAAACGAATGTGAGGTTAATCGTGATCCATAAAACGAGCTTTTAATCAGTTGACCGTGAGCTTAAACGGCGTCGTACCGCAGGATTCGTTAATCTGCTAACCCGGGATGGAGGGCGCAAGTCCATCCACATATGATTTCCGGTTGGTCATATGTTTGATGATTTCATTTGTATGGTGCATACACTTGCTTGAATAATCACTTGTTTGAATGATTGTATCTAATTGCGTTATGGAAGTATTACTCACTAAGCTAGTTAGCTTACGCCCCGATAGTGTTTATCTTTTGCAGCATGAGTTTATATGGCTTAGGCCAAGACAAGCCACAGCGCAGGTACCGGAGATAGGAGTTTCCCATAGAAGTTTGATTCATTTCTTTTGTATAGACTTCCATTGGAAACTAAGGACTCTGGATGACTGTAATAGACTGTTATTCTTTTGCGGGGGAATGCCCCTTAGATTTTGTAAACCTTAAAAATTTATGCGTTTTGATTTATTATCTATGGCTAATGAATGCCTTGTTAAACTGTTAAACTCCATTTGTTGAAGTATTCTATTGTCGTAAGGGAACGCTTTACATCTACTTAAGACTTCCGAAGGCCCGGTTAGGGAACTCGAGAGTCTTACTTAGTATGTGGCGGACTGTTACGTTTAGGATACCCTACGGGGCGTGACAGTTAGGGGCGCTAGATTGCCGAACTTACGCTATTGTATCCGGTTAGGGTTTCCGGGTGATTTTCCGGTTTAGGCTTTGCATTTGAAAACTGATATTTATGTTTATACAAATATTTAAGTTAAGAAATTTATTTTAATTTTATTTTTTGTAAGTATTTAATATCTCTTATGTTTTTCGGAATTCTTGAATTGAGTTATATTTTCGAAAGTCAATTGTTATTTGCTTTTTAATAATTTTTTTTGAGCTTTTATTACCTGATTTTATAAATCGGAGTTAAATATGGAAATTTTTGTACGTCGTGGTTTTGAATTTGAAGACACTTTGTTCTATTTTATTGTTAAAGATTTTCATTTTCTCAAGATTAAGAAGTTTCGAATTCGTTCGTGTTTTTGGACTAGTTGAAATTCGGTTTTAATTTGGAGTGATTTTTGGGTTTATTTTTGAAGTTCATCTTGAAATTTTATCGAAATTTTCCGAGGCTTACATATACCCCAATAGTTGTTTAAATAAACAAGTTATCGCAAGAATGCAAAGTGGGGACCGAGATGGTTGGAGCCGAACATGACTTCGGGAGTTCGTCAAAGAATAAGAATGTTTGAAGTTATCTGCTAGTTTTATGATTTGCCTTGTAATAGTTCATGTAGGGAAGTTTGTGGATGAATGAAATTGAAGTTGAGTGATTTATATTTGAAGTATAGCGATTTATATATGAAGTATAATGACTTGTTTATGGAGTATAGTGAATTGAAATTCCTTTACGTTGTTACTCAAGTTATATCAACATAAAATGTATTATTCCGATGTGTCTCCTCTATATGTTAGACGCCTTGTACATAGTATGGAAGCGTTCGCATGACTGAGGTGGTCATTCTTAGGCTTTAATATCGTGTACGGTGGACTGCCACGTTTAGGGTACCCTTGGGGGTGTGACAATGGTTGAGCCTTAATTTTCTAAGTATCAAATGATTTTTACTTAAAGGAATCACCACAAAAACAATTTTTACAAAATTCGGATTTTGGGATAAACCATATTTGAAAACATGTTTACAAAGTATAAAATGGGAATTTTTATGTAGAAATGAAGGTCATAGTAATAGATATAATGAAGACTCAATTTTAAGAAGGATAATTATATTTTCTTAAGAAATAAATTCAAAACAAATGGAAATGATCAAAGTTAGGAAACTAGTTTTCTTAAAGTAAATAGCCATGGATCTTACAAAAAAGTTTCTAAAATCTCCTTTAGAAAATATTGTCAAAAGCATGCATACATCTAGCTCATAACATGCCATTCATGATAGAAATCATCAACATTGCATGTATAGTTGATCTATATAATAGAATATTACAAACATTTACAAACTATTTTCGGAAATTGGAAATTGCTATGTTCTGATCTAATCAGATCTTTTCGAAGCTGAAAAGTTTTCAAAATTAGGTATAATATTATAATTAGATAGATCGTTCGAAGTAGATAGAAATTGATATATAATTGCTAAATTCCGAGTTAAAACGACCAAGTTATGGTCGTTTTAAGTTGAAATTTCCACGTAGGACGAGAATTACGAATTTGATAGTTTGTATAAGATAGCTTGGATTGGTTAAGTGATGAAATACTTATTAGGGTATTTCTTCTTTTTTAGGTGACCCCGAAATCAACAATTCCCTATCACTGGATTACTTTTACTAAGAGACCGGTGATCCCAATGGCGAGTGAATTTTCTTTTTATTTTGTTACCTTGTTTGTGCTTGTAGCTAGTTAATTAAAATTATAGAATGAAGATAATAAATTAATATGAATCGGGATGGGATAGATGATGAGACTGTGATGAATGTATGCCAAAGAGTACTAAAGCATATCGAAACCATGATTCGATTAGATAACTACACTGTTCATATTGTTTTTGTTTTGTGTATGATATTGATTAGTCACTCTAAAGAATGTATGAATATTTTGACCTAAGCAAAAATTAAATTGGTCATGCATCGTATTGGACATATTGCATTTGGTAGCATACAACTCCTACGTAGGTCGATCGGTATGATCCGAGGACTTGTTTGGATAACGAGACCCGGTATCAAAGCTCATTCATAGGGAACTAAGGTGCACTGGGGATGCATTCCATGTATGAGCCTAGCCGAGTTAAGTGCTATGAGCCTAGGGGGCTCGAGGACTAGTAGCGGTCGTGTAGACTTTCAATACCATCCCTAACCCAAGATACGGAGGGCATAAATCTGTTCTATGTATGGGTTCCGGATACCCATACATAATTGTCTGCTCATGTGTTTGTTCATGCTTAGCATATGAATGATTTATAACTTGCTTGTTATGGTACGGAATCAAGGAAATTCTCACTAAGCTAGTGTAGCTTATACCCCAATAGATGTTTAAATGAACATATTATCTCAAGAATGCTAAGTGGGGACCGAGATGATTGGAGCCGAATATGACTTCAGGATTCCGGCAAGAAACAAGAATGCTTGAAGATATTAGCTAGGTTTTGTGAATTGCTTTATAATAGTTTTATTTAGTGAAATCTTCTGATGAATTGAAATTGAAGTATAGTGATTTATAGTTGAAGCATAATGAATTGTATTTCCTTTACATTATTACTCAAGTTGTATCAATATAAATTGTATCACTCCGATGTGTCTCCTCCATGTGTTAGACGCCTTGTACATAGTATGGAAGCCTTTCCGTGACTGAGGCGGTCATTTCTAGGCTTTGATATTGTGTACGACGGACTGCCACATTTAGGGTACCCTTCGGGGCATGACAAAAAAACAACCATACATAATTCCCATTCATCCTCATCATGCATATCCATTTTATTTTTACCAAATATCTAATGCAACTATCATTACAATCACATACAATAAATGGAATTGGAAATAATACTCACTCGGCCATTGGATCACCGGTCTTTTAGTAATTGTAATCCGGTGGTAGGGAATCGTCGGTTTCGAGGTCACCTAAAAGGAAGAAATACCCTAATAAGTATTTCATCACTTAACTAATCCAAACTATTTAACAAAACTAGTAAATTCGTAATTCTCATTATTTGCGAAAGTCCCGACTTAAAACAGTCATAACTTGGTCATTTTAACTCGGAATTCGCAAATTATATATCGATTTCTATCTACTTCAAAAGATATATCTAATACTAATATTACTTTCAAGTTTTGAAAATGTTTGAGTCACGAAACATTCTGATCAGTTCTAATCTATAGCAAATTCCAATTCCGAAAAATAGTTTTGTGAATGTTTGTAATGTTTCTACTTTATAGATCAATTATACATGTAATATTGATGATTTCCTATCATGAAAGGTATGTTATGAGTTTAATGTATGCATTCTCTTGATGATATTTACTAATAGAAAATTTTAAAATTTCTTTATTTTGTAAGACTCCAAGAATACATATTCTTAAGAAATCTAGTTTCATGACTTTGATAAATCTCATTTGTTTTGGAATTATTACTTAGGAAATCCTAGTTATCTTTACTAGAATTGGGTCTTCATTATATCTATTTCTTAAGACCTTCATTTCTACATGAAAATTCCCATTTTACACTTTGTAAACATGTTATCAAATAGGGGTTATTCCAAAATCCGAATTTTGAAAGATTAGTTTTTGAATGATTTCTTTGAGAAAAACTTATTAATACATTAAAATTTAAGACTTTATTATACCTATCCCTTAAGGACTTCATTTCTTAAATAAAAATTTCATTTTGAGTTTGGAAGATAGTTGTTTTAATGATAATACTCCAAAAGTACGAATTTCTTAAGTTGATTAGTAACTCAAAATTTCCTATCTTATTTCTACTCTTTGTTTTGAATATTTTTCTTAGCAAATCTCATTTCAACTCATAAAAATCATTACTTAATGATATCTATTACCTATACTCTTCATTTTTCATATAAAACACAAGTTTTAGAGTTGATAAAAGGGTATTTAATGCATGGTCTTGAAGTCATCCGAATTTTCATTTGAACATTTCAAACAAAAGTTTTTCCTTTTTAAGTTTCTTGTCTCATCTACTTAAAGATCTACCAACTACAATATTTCTATACACAAGACAAAGCCTTTATGATCATTAATGCATTAAAACACAAAATATTCATGAGATCATGAATGTTAAGTATAATATGAGCATTTAAATGCTAGATCTACTACTTAGGATGCATGAGATGGAGTTTGAAAACATAAAAATAGATTTTTGTGCATGATCTTTGTTTTATTCTACTTATACATGCATTAACATGAAGATCATCTAACAAAAACTCATTTAAACATAAGATTCACTCTTGTGATGGTTTAATATTCATATAGTAGTATTTTCTTGTCCCTAGCAAGTGCTTATGGGGATTTAAATATGAAAATACTCATGAATAGTCTTGTCATTACAAGATTTAATGGTAGAAGAGTGGGAAATGAAGAAGAAATTGAACTTGTGTGAGTGTGCGTGTGCTCAAGGTGGGTCACGGCAAGAGAGGGAGAATGGAGAGGGTTTGTGATTTTTTTGAAACAAATGAAAATGAATGAAAGAGAGAGAAATGTAAAAGAGTATATATATTAGGTTGAATTAGGGTTTTTTTTTTTTTATAAAAAGGAAGAAAGAGGGGGGGTGGGGGGTGTGTGTCACGCCCCATAGGGTATCTTATACGTAACAGCCCGCCACATACTATATAAGACTCACGAAATCCCTATCCAAGCCTTTCGGGAGTCTTGTATAGATGTAAAGCGTCCCTTTTCGACAATAGAATACTCAATCAATAGAGTTAAGAAGTTTAATGCGGCATTCACTAGCCATAGATAATAAGCCAAGACGCATATATATACATTACAAAGGTCTAAGGGGCATTACCCCGCAAAAATAATATTAAGTCCAATTACAGTCATCCAGAGTCCTTTAGTTTCCAACGGAATTCTAAACAAAAGCGAAGTAAACTTCTAAGGGAAACTCCTATCTCCGGTACCTGAGCTGTGGCTTGCCTCGACCTAAGCCAATTGAACTCGTGCTGCAACAAATAAAAGCTATGGGGGCATAAGCTAACTAGCTTAGTGAGTATAAAATTCCATATCACAATTAAGACAATTCATTCAAACAAGTGATTATTCAAGCAAATGGTATGCATCAGACAAATGAGTTCAACAAACATATGACCAGCCGGAAATCATATGTGGATGGACTTGCGCCCTCTATCCCAGGTTAGCAGATTAATGAATCCTGCTGTACGACACCGTTTAAGCTCACGGTCAACTGAATAATGATTCGTTTTATGGATCACGATTAACCAACATATTCGTTTTATGGATCACGAAAAACCAACCAATGCTAATGCTCCATCCCTTCGTGATATGAATGAGTCCAATTATAATTGAAGCCAAATATAGATTAATTCAATTCTTTTAGGTGGCCAACAATTATTCGCAGACAATCAATATGAAATTCTAACTAGACAAGCAATAGCTTAACACCCGGTTTCGATATTCCTTAAGTTCCATTCACACATCAACAGCAGGCAATATATAATTCTCATATACCCCATTATACATAACCATTTTTATCTTTACCTATACCACTAATGCCGCTATCAATACAATCACAAACATTAATTGAGAGTGGAAGTAATACTCACTCGGTCATGGTTCGCCGGTCTTTTAGTAATAGTAGTCCGGTGGTAGTGTATCGTCTTGCTCAGGATCACCTACCAAATAAGAATAACCTAATAAGAATCTCATCACTAAACTAATTTAAGCTATACATCTAAACTTCACAAATTAGGAATTCTCGCTATTTACGGAAGCTCCGACTTAAAAAGGCCATAACTTGGTCATTTTAACTCGGAATTTCGCAAATTTTATATCGATCTCTATCTACTTCGAAAGACTATCTATTTCTAGTATTATTTTCAAGTTTTGAAAACATTAAGGTCACAGAACAGTGGGATCAGCTCTGTTCTGTAACTTTTCCAATTCTGAAAAATTGTTTCGCATTTGATAAAAATGTTCCTAGTTGATGATTCATGTATAGATGGTATATGAATGAATTCCTAATATGAATATCATGTAATGAGATCAATATATGCATGGTTTTGATGATCTTTGATGACGGACTCTTATGAACTCCTAATTATTAAGAACTCCATAATGATCACCTATGAAAAGCTATTCTTTCCAACTTTACATTCCCTAGGGTTTTTATGATTTTATTCTTGAAATTTACTTGCCATCTAAATAAAAATGAGTTCTCAATATCTATACTAATCATGCTCTTCATTTATGCATAAAAATCCACATTTGTCATTGGGTAAATATGTTTTTAAACAAGCTACTCACAAAAATCCGAATTTTGTAAATTTCCTTTTGTTGCACTTTCTTTATGGGAAAACTTTAATGCATTAAAAATTGAAGCTTCATTATATCTATTGTCTAAGGACTCCATTTGATTCATAAAACATGCCATCTAAGCTTGGATACTAAGTGTCTATGTAGGCATCATCCTAAAATACAAATTTGACTTCTAATCACTATCTCAATATCTTTCATTCTAACTCCACTACTTGTTTTACATTTTCCTCATGCCTAAACTCATCTAAACTTATGAAAATCATTCCTTAAGGGCATCTATTACATATACTTTTCATTTTTATGAAAAATATGAGTTTTAAAGTGGTTTTGGTGGTTTTTAAAGTAGGGTTCCAAAATCATCCGAATTTTCAACAAAGCATTTCTAACAAAACCTTTTCTTTTTCAATTTTCTTGCCTTCTATACATGAAGACCTACCATCTAACATATCTATACATAAGCAAGGCTACATTTTTATGATCATCAATGCATGAAAATCAAAATAACCATATGGACATGAATGTAGATGAAGATATAAATGTCTAAACACTAGATCTACTAAGTATAATGTATGAATCATAAGTTTCATGGCATGAACATAAATATCTATGCAAGATCTCTAATTTACATGCATGAACAAGGTGATATTTCAACAAAAACTCATTTAAACACTAGATCCATATCATGTGATGGCTTGATATTCTTGTATAAGTGTTTTCATGTCCCTAGCATATGCTCATTGGGATTAAATGTGAAAATACACAAGAATAGCTTTGCCATTGCAAGATTTGGTAAGAATGAAGCTTGAAATCAACATACCAATAGAGATTAGAGGTAGAAATGAAGAGGAAATGAGTTGTGTGTGTGAGTGTAGAAGGGGAGGGGGTTCACGGCACAAAGGGAGGAAAAAGAGAGGGTTTTTCACTTTGATAAAATTTTTGAAGAGTGAAAATGAAGAGAGAGAGAGAAAAAGGTGTTTATATATGAATAGATTAGGGTTTGTAATTGAATAAAAATAACAAAAACAAAACAAATAAGAGGGGAAAGGGGGAGTGGGCACCGGCTATGTGGTGGGGGGGGGGGGTTGTGGTATGTGTTTGAAATTTGTCAAATTGTAATTTATGTAATTAAAATGTAATAAATGTAATAATTTTTTAGAAAACGAAAATTCTTGGAAAAAAAAATTGTAATGAGTAGTTGTAAGGATGCAAGAATAGGGTATGGGTAGTGTGTAGTGTAGGTTGTACTTGTGAATAGTAGACAAGATATCTATTTTACCGATTGTAACGAAAATACGGGAAAAGGCTATAACTGTAATTTTTATGACCCGGAAAATTATAAAATTGATATTTTTGGAATCCTTATAAAATTACGATTCTAATGAATATTGCGAAACATTTTTGTGAGTTCGTGGTCCCAGGGCACGCTTTTCCGTAATTGAGCTCGAGAAGGCCTGGAATTGAAAAATTCCCGGATTTTAAACTTTCAAAGGTCTAAAATATACTTTAGAATGATAATTCATATTCATTTATTTTATAAAACTTCTTTTATTATGAAACCGAAGGAAAGCCGGATTTAGGGTTTCTAAGCTTCTCTCACTAGACTTAAACTGAACCGGATTAGGGTTTCTTTTTTTTTTTTCAACTCCCGAGGCTTTCTTAATTACTGAGAATACTGGGGTTTATAGTGTGTGCTGGTTTGGATATGGGAGAGAGAGGGGGGAAGTTGAATTTGTTTTGTTTAATAATTTATGTAATAGTAAGTCTTAAATGTAATAATTTTTAAGAGACAAATCATCCTTAGAAAAGAAAACATAATTGAGTGTTTGTAAAGATGTAAGAGTAGGGAGTTGCTTATGAGTGTAGTAGGTTGTACTTGTGAATAGTAATGAATATTAAACAAGACAATTACTTTACCGGTAGTAAGAAAAATACGAGAAAAATGCTATATCTATAATTTTTATAAATCGAAAAATTATAAAAATTATATTTTTGAAATCCTTATTAAATTTTGGTTCTAAAGAGTATTCCGAAATATTTTTCGAATTTCGAGTTCCGGGGCTCCCTTTTCTGTAGTGGATCTCAAGAAGGCCCAGAATAAAAAAAATTTCGAAGTCAAATCTTTTCAGGGTTTGAAATATATTTTAGAACAATATTCCACATTAATTTATTTTGCAAAAGTTTTTTTAGTTTGAAATCGAAGGAAAGCTGGAGCCAGGGTTCCTGAGTTTCTCTCTCAAGCTTAAGCTAATCCGGTTTTCGAAGTTTACCCGGTTACTAGGAAAACCGGGGTTTACATTGATTGTGTGCATATGATTTCTACATGGGTGAACTGATGATAAAGAATATCGAAATGAACTTGATGTAAATATTTGTATGACCTAGTGTAGAATTGATTTGTCTGCAAAATCTATGATCACCTATAAATTGTTAAATTTATATGTCATGATCTTATAATTAAATTGACCATGCATAGCATATGTGAGTCACATTGCATTTGGTTATTATACCTTTGTGGGAAAAAGGTATAATAGTTGGGCAACGGGAGGCTTGTAAACTCGAATGTTGGCGTATGGGTCGGAATTGAATATGTGTGTGGGTGGGTGCCTGTATCAACTATAGTATAATTTAAAAATGTGTGTGGATGGGCACCTATATCAACTATAATAAAAAGTGAGAAAAATTAAAATCGTTGGTCGTATGAGTCTAAAACACCAAACCCCGAATGGAGGGCGTAAATCCATTCAACATAAGATTTCAAGAAAATCTTATGTATTGTATGGTCACGTGTTTGTGCATTTCATATGGTTGTTAATAACTTGTCTGTTATATATTGTTGTTGAGCATTTAATTTTGGAAGTAGAACTCACTAAGCTAGCGTAGCTTACAGCCCCACAGTTTCTTTCTAATGCAGTTCCCGTACTTATGGCTGTGTCCCTAGACCTGGCCAAATCAGGTAATGAGAGACTAGGAGTTATCCCTTTACAAGTTCACCATTAGGTTGTATAGTTGTTAGTAGTGAACCTAGAAGAACAAATTGTTACCAAAAAGATAATACTTAAACTTATGAGTAGTTGGGGAATGCCTCTTAATGCTTTGTAACTGATCCTGAGATATCTGTGGTTTATATTTTTATGCTTATCCTATCAAATTGAACTATCTGTCTCCAATTATTATGTATTATATTGTCGTGAGGGAACTCCTTGCATACTAAAACAAGACTTCTGAATGACTGCGATAGTGATTCTTCAGTCTTGATTAGCATACGACGAACTGTTACGTTTAGAGTACCCTTTGGGGCATGACAGAATGTATGAAAGTATAAAAATTTCATAATGGCTTGAATGTAGAGATTAAGAGTGAGGTTAAGTTGTTCCAATTTACCACTTTGGCTGATGTGGTTGCTAAGGCAAAACTTATTAAGGAAATTCAAAATCATTGTAAGGTATAGAAAGTGAAAAAAGTAGCAGATTTAGGAAAGAGACCACTATCTTCCACTTCTTTTGGTGGATTTAAGAATGATGGTAAAAGCACAAGTTTTCAGTAGAAGGGTAATAAGCTTTTTTTGGGTAAGAAGATTAGCTAAAGGTCTATTGTCACGCCCCACAGGGTACTCTAAATTTGGTAGTCTGCCACATACGGTATTAAACTTAAGAATGATTTCCTGAAGTCATACGAAAGCTTCAATACCATATGTAAGGCATCTAACACAGTAATAGGAGACTCTAGTGGGATGTGTAGTTTGAGATAGTAAATATAGCATGCAATAAATCTAGATAACTATCTCACTTCAACATTATAGAAATATTGCTCTTACATTATCTTAAGGGCATTCCCTGATAAATCTCCAAGAACATAATATCAGCTTAGTCTTTCTTATAAAGAAACAATACTTTAAAGGAAACCTATTCTAAGATCTTTAGAAGGATTTTCAAAGATTCCTATGACATAATTCCACTTAGGCTCATGAAGTCCTCGGGAAAAAGAGATATTAGTCATGCTTCAACAAAAGTCTATTGGGATGTAAGCTCAACTAGCTTAGTGAGAATATTCCTGGATTAACATACTCGTAATGATAAATTTAAACAAGTTATTAAACAAGTATATACATCATCAAGCAAGTGAGCAAGCAATACATATGATCTACCGGAAATCATATGTTTTGAATGGATTTACCACTCCATTCTGTGGTTAGGTGTTTCTGGCTCTTTAAAACCTATATTTGAAATCTAACTTATGTAGTCTATTTCTGGCTCCTACTCGTCCATCTTGAAATAGTTCTTTCCGGCTCTTATACGCCCATCCTTATATAGTTCTTTTAGGCTCCTATTTGCCCATCTTATAGACTTACGGCTCCCGCAAGCCCTACTACTATACTCTTATCACATTGAGTATAGTAGCTAATGAAATGAGACTAGCTATGTGATATGTATGAATCAATTAATATATAAATTAAAATATGTAATTAAGGTAATTTTAGATGATCACTGAATTGCAAACAGTCCAGCATGATAATAATAAAACACAATTTAATTAACAACAATTCATGTGTTGATATGCTTAATATTCTTTCAACCAATGTCATCATGCATAATTCATTTTCATCTTTTCCTACTTCTAGTGTCACTTGCTATAAGCACAAACAAGTACGTAAAAGTAAGAGATAAACTCACTCGGCCATCCTTCTATACTTCTTTACTCGTAATGGTCCTCCGAATATGGATCCTCTCAAACTTTGTTATCTGAATGAAAGAAATACCCAAAATGAGTATTTCATGAAAATTCTACTTGAACTCTCTAATTCTATTATAGTATTTTCGTCAAAATTCGGATAAAAGGAAATTCCAACTTAAAATGGCCATAACTTGCTTATTTTAACTCGGAATTTTGCATATTTTATATCCTTTTCTATCTACTCAAAAAGATCAATCCATATATAAGGCTATTTTTATCATAAAAAAGCCATTTGAGTTGCAAATCACCATGGTACAAAATAGTTACAAATTTCATAATCCTCAAATATGATTTTCCAAACTTTTTTTTTTTACTTAAAAATCCTTAAACAAAATACATGGATATTTGTATAATTGAAAAATTCTTTACCATATATATAAATATACTCATATTGTATGCATGATTTTTGTAGTGTTTGTCTCAACATTTATTTTTCACAAAACAATTTGTCTTTAAGAGTTTTAAATGAAACTTTGAATTTTTTTTTTAAATGACTAGAAGGAAACTAAAAAAAATTGTTGAGTTATTATAAGTGAGTGTTTTCCTATTATAATTTCATTTCCTAACTTTTCAAAAGTAAATTAATTTCCAAAAACTTGGTTCTTTAAGCTATCTATCAACTTTATTTCTAGTGATTGAAAAAAAGCTTTTCAAAATTTTCCTTAAGTTGTTGGTGTGGTATAATATTTGGAGTTGTGTTAAATGTGTGTTTTCCTCTCATTTTTTATATCTTTTTCTTCTTTAGAAAAAAAAAAAAGTTTACTTTTAAATCTTTACTTTCTTAGCAAATTTTATTTCTCTAAGTTTGTTTCTAAAATAGTGAGTTGATTTTACCTTGATTTGAAAAGCTTGTTTTATTCCTAATGTTTATCAAGTGATGGCATAATCCTTTTAGATAAGTTACTAAGAAAAGTTTTCCTAATAAAGAATTTTCAATATTAGAACTTAGCAACAATTTCATTTTAACTTTGAAAAGAGAATAATAATATTAAAAATTAAGTCTTGTAGAAGCTTTCTTAGTAAGTGATTTTCAAAGTCCATGATGAACCCTTTAAGTTTTATAAAAGATGTGGTTGGGCTAAAATCTTAACTTTAAGGCTAAAAATGGAATTTTTATGGAGTATTAGTTCCTACTTATAAAAGAGATGAGTTTCCTTTGTTATTTGAAGAAATCTTCATTACTAATACTTTGAAATTTATGATTATTTTGTGTAAGCTTTTGAAAAGAATTTATTAAAAACAAAACATAGATCTTTTGTTTAAAAATCCTTTGTTTAAGTAATAAGGAATTTAGTTTACTTTTTCTCTATTAACAAAGAACCCATTTTTATTTTTATTAAAACAATAACATTATAATCATGCATGAATATGATTATATAGCAATGAAAAAGTAAGAATAATACATAATAGTACGAAATAAGCAAATAAACATAATAATATGGTCATGTATTAGAAACCTTAGCTTCATCAAGGTATCCCGATCAAGTATTGGGAGCCTTAGCTTCATCAAGGCTTTCTAAGACTAAAAATATACTAGTCTTAAAGAAAAAGAAAAAGAAAGAAAAGAAAAGCGATAATAAAAGCAAGTTAGAGAGTTAGTGAGCATTTAGGCTTTGAGAAATATATAGATATACATATAGATAATATATATATATATATATAAAGTTAGATTAGAAGCGTAATAACAATATAATAACAATAATGTAACAAAATAATATAATCGGTATTCTTGGCATGTGCAAGAACAAAATATGAACATGTTATTGCTTCTATAACTCACATGAGTCTTTAAATAACAACAACACGGTCATGCTAAGTTACATGACATGGGTAAATAAATGATGGTAGAAGTTTTACCTAAGAGTGTTTATGAGTGGAATGAAAATGATAGATAAATGTGGTATTATGTAAGTAGTATGGAATGGTAGATGGTTTATGTATAGAGAAGAATATGGGAAAGATTGAATGGAAGAGAGTTTTTGTATA
Source organism: Combretum micranthum (assembly GCA_024138025.1). Lineage (NCBI taxonomy): Eukaryota > Viridiplantae > Streptophyta > Magnoliopsida > Myrtales > Combretaceae > Combretum > Combretum micranthum. The sequence goes on from JAMXBD010001272.1 coordinate 49,672, forward strand.
GAGAATTTGTGGAGAGAGAAGTTGTGGAGAAATTTGGGAGAGTTTTGTTATGTAAAATGAAGGTATGAAAGAAGTGGAGGGAAATGGGGTATTTATAAAATTTTAGAGTGAAAATTAAATGTAATAAAATAAATTGAAAAAGAAATAAATTGAGAAAAGAAAGAGAGGGGGACGGCGGCATTGTAGAGGAGGAGAGAGAGTGTTTTGATTAAATTTTGTATTTTTGTAATAAAAAGAAGTAATATGTAAGATATGATGTGAATAAAGTTGTATTGGAAATGAAAACGTGTAAGAAATAGGTGTATAGGTAATAAGAAATAGGTTGTAAGAAAAAGTAGAGATAGTAAAATAGTAATGAATAGTAGAAATAGTACTATGAATAGTATACTAGAAAATAAAATGTCGTTAGTAATAAAATACACGTAAATGAGCTATATATGATATTTTTAGTTACCAAAAAATTGTGAAACTAATATTTTTGAAATCCTTGTTAATCACAAGTCTTTTGGTGTTATCAGAATATTTTTACTATCTCAGGCATCATGGCACATTTTTCGAGAGCTGATCTTGTTCGGGTTCAAAATGAATTGAATTTTGGAAAATCTGATCTTTTTAAGCTATCTTATACTATTTTGAACTATAAACCATCATTAACTTACTTCTATTGTCCTTAGGTTTCGAGTGCGAGATTGTTGGAGTTGAAACTGTTAGATTATTTTTATCTTTGTTGGCTTTTGAAACTCCAATTTGACTAGGATTAGGGTTTAATCCAACTTTGTCCTAGAAATTAAGGGGTTTACATTAAGGATCGGATAGATGAATTGTCTCTTGTTCAAGTTTTGAGTCGAATGATTATTGAATTTTCTATTTTTTTTAATATTCTATCTTTCTTAAGGCCATGAAATTCCTTGTTTGATATTGTTTAGGGTACAATTTTAACTTAGGTTAGCTTTTAGGGTTTTGTTTTAGTATTTTAAGTTCCAGAACTACTTTCTAAGAATTGCGAAAAATTTAGGGGTTTACATCCACAATGAAGACTTCTACCCCATCCTCTACTTTTGAGAGGAAGTGCACTCATTATTTTGGATCCCATGATTTTGGTAAGAGTAAGAGGAACCTAAGGGCTTCTTTTGCATGTGGATAAGTTTTCTAACAAGAAGGACAAAAGGTATCAAAGTGCAAGAACTCGATGTTGAACCTAGTTTTATGTGCTTACTTTAAGCAATGGGGACACCACATATCTAATTTTAAGGAGAGACCTAAAGGTGATGAGTATAGTTTAGCTAGAGGAAATGGGAAGAATTCACCTAGATTGTTTGTACTTTAGCAATACGAGGAAGCTCCTTCAGAGGATACCTTAACAGGTATGTTGTTAGTTTCAACACAGCTTGTATATGTATTGGTTGATACTTATGCTAGTCATGCCTACATATATATGAGTTAATGAGTACTTGTAATCTTGTTCTTGATATGATATATGATCATACTTTGTGTGTTAATACTCCTCAAGGTGCTGGATCTTAGTGGATTCACATTTGTAGGAATGTTGATATATTAGTTTCTAATGTAATCATGCGCATTGATATGATTGTATTATGTCATGCCTGCAGAGGTATCCTAACAGTAATACACATCTTATGATGATACTTGATGTGTTAAGATTTTATAATTAAGAAAACTGAAAGACATAAGGTAAAATCAATGTGTATGTGAGTACTAGTTTCTCTTTGTAAGATGATTTATTCAACAAATAGGATCCTTGGTTACTTGATAAGAATGATGGATACATATAAGTCACATTATATTAGATAAAATTACTGCATCAATTGTCTAAATAAATATTACGGACCATATCTAATCATCTAAAGTCTCAAGAATATAAACTAATATAAAAAATATCATCTAATACATCACTAGATAATGATATGCTGCCTATCCCATAATGCTTCTAGCATTGAAAACTTTACCGGTGCTAAACTTTGGGAAGATACAAACTATGGTTGAAGGATAACACTAAAAAAAGTAATAGGGTGTGAACATAAACTATTGCTTAGTGAGTAACAGGAGCATACCACGTATCAAGTGTAAGACCTGGAAAATTTCAGTGAATAATTCCAAAATGAACACCGTTAAGATAATCTTTGAAAAAAACTCCCAGTTAAAACCGAACTTCAACTAGCTCGAAGTCTTGAACAAATCTAGAAATTTTCTTAATCTTGGACAAAGAGAAAATTTTTAGAAGTAACATAAAAACTTAGTAGTTTCCAAATCCAAAAACACTACACATGACAAATTCTATGCTTAACCCTGACTTGCAAAAGCGGGTAGTATAACACCTAAAAAACAAATTATTAAACAGCAAGTAACAATAAACCTTAGGTACAAAACCAAATTTCAGAATTTTGAAAACATTAAGAGATATTAAATACCTATGGAGATAAAATTTAAAATAAATATTCTCAAATCAAATAAAATTATATAAATATAAAACATCAGTTTCCAAGTTTGGCAACGACCTGGACTGGGAAGTCAACCGGGAAACTTAAGCTAGCAATTCCCAGGAAACCCTAGTAGGTCAAACCTGACAATCCTGTAATCATACACCAAGGAGTCTGGATATGAGCAAGGATTATAGTTTAGGTCGTAATAATTCTAGAACACTTTAAAATATAATATTAGCGAGTTTTCTATCTATTTCAAACCCGGTCGGGTACAAACTTCGAAAAGCGTGCCCCAAGATTTGAAACATTAGATATATAATATTAGTACCATTAGGCTCATAAATTCATAAGGATTTTAAGTGCCTCGTTGTACTAATTTTGGATTGTTTATGAACCTAGTTTTTCTAATACCCGGGTAAACTCCGTAAATCGAAAACCAAAACCTCAATTAGGGTTAGTACAAGCAACCTAGAAACCCTAGGTCCGACTTTTCTTCGATTTCTATATACAAGAACCTCTATAGAATAATTTAATATGGATTATTGTTTTATAGTGTATTTCAAACCTTAGAAAGTTTTAATTTTGAAAAATTTTCTATTCCGGGCCTTCCCGAACTCCATTACGGAAAAGCGAGCCCCGAGACTAGAAACTCAAAAAAATATTTTGGAATAATCCTTAGAATTGAAATTTTATAAGGATTCAAAAAATATAAATTTTATAATTTTTCGGGCTATAAAAATTACGGTTATATCCTTTTTCTCGTATTTTCTTTACTGCCGGTAAAGTAGATGTCTTGTCTACTATTTACCACTATTCACAAGTACAACCTACACTACACACTAGCCATACCCTATTCTTACATCCTTACAACTACTTATTACATTTTCTTTTCTAAGAAATTTTTGTTTCTTACTAAATTATTACATTTATTACATTTTAGTACACAAATTTCAATTTCAAATAAAATTAATTCACTCAGTCTCTCCCTCACCATGTGGCCGCGTGCACCCCTCCCCCTTTTCCCCTCCATTTGTTTTATTTTTACTTCTTTTAATATAATTAAACCCTAATACACTTAATATATAAACTTATTTTCACTCTCTCTCTTCATTTTTCACTCTTTCAAAAATTTTACAAGAGAAAAACTCTCTCCTTTCTTCCTCTATGTTGCCGTGACACTCCCCTCCTTGCACACACACACTCACAAGTCCATTTCTTCTTCATTTCTTCTTCAAATCTTCTTTTAAGTGATGATCTCTAGCCTTTCTACTACATAATCTTGCAATGGCAAGACTATTCTTGTGTGTTTTCCACTTTAAATCCCAATGAGCAAATGCTAGGGATTAGAAAACACTAATACATGAATCTCAAGCCATTACAAGAGTTGATCTTGTGTTTAATGAGCTTTTGTTGAAGTATTATTATGTTCATGCATGTCAAAGTAGAGATCTTGCATGAAAAATATATGTTCATGTCTTTAAACTCATTTTCATGCACTGTAGGTTGTAGATCTAGTGTTTAAACACTCATGTTTTTCTTGACATTCATGTTCATGTAAATATTTTGTATTTTCATGCATTAATGATCATAAAAGCTTGATCTTGTATATAAAATGTGTTAGTTGGTAGATCCTTATGAATATAAGACAAGGAACTTGAAAAGAAAAGATTTTTGTTAGAAAAGTTCAAGGGAAAATTCGTATGATTTTTGAGACCCATTTTAAAAACCCTTGAAACCACTTTGAAACTCATATTTATCATAAAAAATGAAAGGTATAAGTAATAGATATCATTAAGTAGTGATTTTTATAAGTTGAAATGAGTTTAGACATGAGTAATGTGTAAAACAAGTAGTGGAATTAAGATGGAAAATTTTGAGTTAGTGTTCAAATTGTTAAATTCGTAATTTGAGATGATGCCTATATAAACACCTAGTATTCAAGCTCAAATTGCATGTTTTATGTGTTAAATGAAGTCCTTAAGTAATAGATATAGTAAAGCCTTTGATTTTGATGCATTAAACAAGTTTTCTCAAAGGAAACATGCAAGAAATGAATTTTTCCAAAATTCGGATTTTTGTGAAAAGTTTATTTAAAAACATACTTGCAAAGTGAAAAATATAAATTTTTATGTGAAAATGAAGGTCTTGGATAATATAGATAATGAGGACTCATTTTTATTAAGGTAATAAGTAAATTCCAAGAATGAAATCCCAAAACACTAATGAAATGTCAAACTTGGAAAAATTGGATTCAAGGAGTAGTAATTGTTAGAGTCTTATAAGAATTAGGAGCTTTTAAAATTTTCATTATCAAAATTCATCAAGATCATGCATATATTGAACTCATCACATGTCATTCATGTTAGGAACTCATTCATATTTTATCTACACATGAATCATCACTAGGAACATTTTGATCAAGTGCAAAATAATTTTTCGGAAATAGGAAAAGTTACAGAACAGATCTGATCCCTCTGTTCCGTGACCTAAATGTTTTCAAAACTTGAAAATAATATTAGAAATAGATAGATCTTTCGAAGTAGATAGAAATCGATATAAAATTTATGAAATTCCGAGTTAAAATGACCAAGTTATGACCGTTATAAATTGGAACTTCCGCAAATAACGAGAAATACGATTTTGTCTAGTTTAGATGCATAGCTTGAATTAGCTAAGTGATGAAATCCTCATTAGGTTATTCTTATTTGGTAGGTGATCCCGAGAACGACGATACCCTACCACCCGACTACTATTACTAAGAGACCGGCGTACCATGGCCGAGTGAGTATTACTTCCGATTTCAATTATTGCTTGTAATTGTAATGATAGTTGTACTAGTTGCTTAAGCAAAGATAAAAATGAAAATGCATGATGGGGTATTTGGGAATTATAATTTTCTGCTGTTGTTATGTGAAGTTAAAATTAAAGAATATCGAACCCGGGTGATAATTCATTACTTGTATAGTGAGGAGCTATAATTGATTGTCTGCGAATATTGCTTGGTCACCTAAAAAAATTGGATTAATCGATTACTAGACATCCAATATAAATTGAACTCATTCATATCACGATGGGGATGGAGCATTAGCATTTGTTGGTTTTTGGTGATCCATAAAACAAATATGTTGGTTAATCATGATCCATAAAATGAATATGTTGGTTAATCGTGATCCATAAAACGAAATTATTGTTTAGTTGACCATGAGCTTAAACGGCATCGTACCGCAGGATTCGTTAATCTGCTAATTCGGGATGGAGGGCGCAAGTCCATCTACATATTATTTTCGGCTGGTCATATGTTTGTTGAATCCACTTATTTGATGCATTTCACTTGACTGATTAATCACTTGCTTGAATGTTATGTTTTAATTATGATATGGAAGTTTTTACTCACTAAGCTAGTGTAGCTTATACCCCAATAGTTTCCTATTGCAGTATGAATACTTATGGCTATCTCCGAGGAGCCACGAACGTCAGGTACAGCTCCTAGACATTAAGGAGCTTTTGGTGAGGCCGAGACCTAGAAGTAGACATGGACTTCTAATCATGTCTCTTAAATTGGCATTTGAAGAATAATATAAGGGATTATGTGAACCTAAGAACTCTTAATGTTGTTACGGGGGTATTGCCCTTAGTTCATGTAATAGAATAGATCTAAAGGAAATGGTTATGAATCATATTCTTGTTGCTATGTATGTCTTCTTAAACTAATACGAAGCAAAGCATGTTCCCTGTATGTTGAAAGTCAGCCTTACACCCGATGTTCAAACTCATGAGAAGGCTAAGGTTGCCTTACTTGAGTTTCAATATCGAGTGTGGAGAACTATCACGTTTAGAGTACTCTTTGGGGCGTGACATCAAGCAAGTTGTAAAACAATTTATTAGCAATCATAAACATGCATCAATCAATCATATGTACAATGATAAGCTTGGATAAGCCTGAATCCAAACATGATGTAGATTTATGCCCTCTCATCGAAGTTGAAGGAAGCTTGCCTCAATGACCCACCTACCTAGGAGAGGCTAAACATACAGGAATCATAACCACGGTTACTTTAATTTAAATGCATCTTTACATTCATTTCCTATTTAAAGGTTTAGAAACTCCACTAAGTGTTAGTCATTTCACACCATTACCATGGGTGATGCCCTGCATTTACCACTTAGTTCCTATAGAACTAAATGGAACAAAGGTAATCTTGCATAAAACTAGGAACCTTTCATCTACAAAAAAACCTAGCATTGTCGGAGAATTGAAATACTAACACGCAACAGCTTGTTGTGCTATTTTATGAAATTTATTCATGTCATGCTATGCATGACCATTTTATTTATGGTACCAATAGTTCTTAAGTAGTTTCAAGCTAATCATGCAATATATAGATAGTCAACATGCTACATGCTAAGTTTACAAGAAGATCTATTATCTCTTTCATTAGTATAGATTGGCAAGTCAAATATACATCATATTGCAAGCATTATACCTTAAAACCCTCATTCACAACAATTTTATCATATGTATCATATTACAAGTGTCACTACACTACAAACACAAATAATGTGATAGATCAAAGTTATTCACTTGCTTAGAGTGACTCAATTGAAATAGTTAATTGGAAAATCCGTAGTTGAGTCGGAATCACCTAATAGATGAATAAAACATTCATCAATTGGACATATTTTTATAAATAAATCCTAATGAGTATCTAAGTGTCCTAAAATCGGTTTTTATTCTTTCTAAAACCGTTTTCTCATTTCTAATCCAAATTTAGCTTATGAATAGTCATTTTAAAACTCATAAAGTCTTCTATTTCCTAGTATTACTATAAAGTTTGTATTAATGGGTTTTTCTAAAAGAAAGTGACCTAAATGATTATGATTACTAGTTTGTATCATATAATTATCAACTAAGCCTATAATACTTATTTAACTCGAATTTTTTACATATGAATAGGCTTGGAAAGCTTATTTTGAGTACCATTCAGTGGTTAACTTAATTTATTTAATTTGCAAGTTTTACTTCCCTTACACTATGGAAGTCAAGACCTATATTAGGGTTTATGGGTTATATTTGTCAACCTTATCTCTATATGTGGGTTGAGATTTCTATTTTCTATAGTCTAAGATTTATTCACATATTCATTTTCTTTAGATATTCATGAGGCTACATATGTTCCATTTGTGTATTAAACATGATTTATTCTTTAAGGGTACATGCATGGCTAAAACTAAGGATGCAACCAAGCGAGTCATTATAGGGTACCTGACTCACCCGATCTGCTAAAAACCTAATAGGGGTCGACCCTATATGGTTATGGGATGGGTTTGGTAAAACATTTTGTGATCCTATAGGATTGTGGGCCGTGTTCATGTCTTAGTTATACAAAAAAAAAATATATATATATATATAATTTAAATTTTAAAATAAAAAAACCTTAACAAACATTAAGGTTCATCATAACTCATATATTATAAAGTTGATATAAGTAAGTGGAATTTTTTTTTTTAAAACTTATATATAATGATAGAGGTGCAAGTAATATTATCGTTACCTACTTATAATTAGTGCTGGCAATTAAACATTAGATAATATGTTAAAGGAATAATTTCCTTATTTTTAATTAACATAGTTTATTATTTAATATAATATAAAGTGTGTATTTTATTGACTAAAAATATTATTAAGCACATATTTTCTATTATTTTCGATATTTTGACATTGATGTCTCTTTTTTTTTTTTTTTTTAACAAGAAAAGTTAAATTGGAATACTACCTGCTACTCGAAAACATAAAAGGCTAGCTTCATAAATTTTGTATTATAAAGTTTGGAATAAAATTTTCCTTATTTAGAATGGTTTTTAATTTGCATTATATTTAATCACATATTTCGATATAGAAAAAATGCAAAGAATTGCATCTTATCCCACACCAAAATTAAATAAAAAATTATATAAAAAACATAAAAAATTACAAAAGAAGAAATATGCATCATACATGTAAAATAACTTTTGATATTACACTATCTTGTTATTATACTTTTTCAAAGGTCTTGATATAGAATATGCAATGTGGAGTTGATATTGCATTGTCTTATTTGTCCACTTTGCAAGAATCTTTACACAATAAGAACGAAAAAGGAAAAAAAAAAGTAAAAATGCAATCGGGTCAGTGGGGCAGGGCGAGTCGGGTCAGGCAAGCACTATAACCCTATAAGGGTAGGTTTGGGTATTACATAAAAAACTCTATAGCATCATGAGTCGGGTTTGGGCGACCCTATGTGGAACCAGGTTGGATTCGGATCTTATATGACCTGTACCAAACTTACCAGTTGCATCTCTAGTTGAAACTTATAAGGTAAGTCATAGGGTTATTTTGACTAGTTTAATCTTTTATTCACATTTTCATTCATGTCTCTACATCATATGGTATCTAGATTACATGTTTGTACATTATGGTATAAAGAGTAGCTCCAGGGTTGATAGTTCCTATGATCATTCTAAAGATTATATTGATTAGATTTCACTTCATGGATCATGGTATATGTTCATTCTACTAAGTATATACTAGGTTTTATAAAGATACATGCATGGTAAGCTTCATTACTCTTTTTGGTTGAACCATAGGGATGTGTTTAGCTAAATATACTGATTAGTTTGTCATGAATTTCATTTCTAAAAGAGTTCTTTAGTTAGGATAGGATATGAATCAAGTAATGATACAAGAATATAATGTTGGTATTCTTAAACTCCTAGGATGACCAAGCATGTAAGGGTTCCAAAGCAATTCAATTTCTTGTTTTTCCTAGCTTTCTAAGCATGGCCATAATATAGATTATAAGATAGTGTAGATATTACCTTGGTTGGATGGATAGTAAAATGATAGGCTCCCCCCTTTAGTGTGATCAAAACCTAGGATTAGAAAGCAAGGGAATAAGTTGTTGATTCAAGAAAAAATCTTGCTTGAATGAGACTTTTCTTACCTTTCGACTTGATTCTTGAACTTGAATTTGCTTTTAGCTAGATGGAGTCCTTGTCAAGGGTATCATGGCTGGAATAGATCAGTTTAGGATGTTGCTTTTGATGTGTTTTTTTTTTTTTTTTTTTTTTACTTTAGGAAGTGGGGTTTGTGATAGAATAATTGAGGGAAAAAGTGGTATGACTTATCTCTTGAATTTGATTTGTATATGAATGAGGAAGAGAAAGTCATGGTTTAAGGCTTTTAGGAGTGATTGTTTTTGTTTGCTTGCTCATTATAAGCTTTATAGTTAAGTTGTAAATGTGATAGATTGATGTTGATGTTTATTTGATATGGGGGATGTCCAACATGGAAAGTGGGCAAGTTGATACCTTGATTTTGTCTCCTCTTAATGACATTAATTTCTTAGATATTACGTAGATTGAGTTCTATTATGAAAGATTAAGGAAGGACATTGGTGCCAAATAGATGTTAAGATACTTGTATTAGATGATTAGGATTCCTTATCTACAATTATCAAGAGAGTTCATGTTGAGATTATTTCTTGGGTAAAACTCATTTAATCTTTCTAAAATTAAGTGTTAATCAAACCTACTCTTTAAGGCTTCCATTCTTTAATAAAATTCTTATTTTTGGGTTGGAAAAATAGGTGTTTTCATATTAATTCCTCCTAGTTATGATTTTTTTTTTTTTTGTGTTATTGTTGGAGTTGAAACAAGTTCTAACTTAACTTTTGTAACATTTTCTTATTTTGAATATATCTCTTAGTAAAACTAGATTTAACTCATCAGAATCATTCATTTATTATACCTATTCCTTAAGCCCTTCATGTTTAATGTAAAATCTTCATTTTGGAGTTGGAAAATAGGTTTTCAAAATGGGTGTCTTTCAAGATCCGAATTTTAAAATTTGCTTTTGGTGGAAACAAAAATAGAACTTGAGTTTTTGGCAATATATCCATTGATACCATCACACTACAAGTCTTTTATGTACATGAGACAAATATTTAAGGCATTTATATACTCAAAACAAAATAGATCTACGTTGACTTTCATGTTATAGATGCAAATGCAAGTGAACATTATGAAGATGATGTTAGTAGTAGCATATATACACAAAAATATCAATATGAACAATATAGAGAAATAATATAGCAAAACTATAAAAAAATAACTTAAATGAAAAGATCAACAAAATTGTGATGGCGAGAATATCATGCTTAAGTGTTTCCACATCCCTTACATAAAAGCTCATGAGGATTTTGGTGGAATCACATATGTATGATCTTGCAATTACATGTTTTATTTGTAGTAGGGTCTAGATCTATTACCTTTTTGGTATTTGGAATCAGAAGACTTGAAGAAAAAGAGTGTGTGTGTGTGTGTAAGAGAAGGGGAGTTCATGGCACATTAGGGAGGATAGAGGAGAGGAAAAAATTTTCAAAAGTTTGATTTTGGTGAAAAACAAAGAAAGTAAAATGGTAAAAGTATAAATGGGTTTATATAAGAAAATGGAATAGGGTTTGTGTAGTTAAATAAAAGAAGAAAAAAAATAAAACAAATGGGAGTGTGTACAAAGGGAGGAGGGCGGCAGTTTGAAGCTAAGGGGAGAGAGAGAGAGATGTGTGATTTGTTTTATGTAATTTTTCAAATTTAAATAAGTAAGTTAAGTAATAAAATTATATTGGAAAAGTAAATTGTAAGGAATATGATGTAAGATTGTAAGGATGTAAGAGTAGGGTATGGGTGGTTGTACTTGGTGAATAGTATGATTAGAAATCAAAAAGTAGATTAGACAATTAAATTACTGGCAGTAATGAAAATATGATAAAAGACTATAACTATAATTTTTATAAACCAAAAAATTCTTATAATTATATTTTTGAATTCCTCATTAAATTCTGGTTATAATGAGTCCTATGGAATATTTTCTATTTTCAAGTCCCGAGGGACGGTTTTCAAAAACAAATCCTGATCGAGTTCGAAACGGATGAATTTCTCTTAAATTCGATCTTTTTATGTTTCGGTATATTATTTAGGACTATAATCTAGAGCTAACTAATTTTTATTGTTCCTGGGTTTCGTTCTTGGTATTGTTGGTCCTAGGGTTCTTAGGTCCCAAACTATTCTTAGGTATTTTTTTAGGGTTTCGGTTTCTGGTTCCGATTATAAAAACCGAGTTCGGTTTGTTAAGAAAATAAGGGCTTACAATATCCCATATTAGAGTATATTCCTTAGTGATTCTTTTAGACCATCTTTCATGCTCTAATTGCCTCTGTATTTCTCTTTCTCTATATTCGTTCTGCCACTACTCTAATGCATACATTCTCTCTTACCATGGCCTGTCCATTTCTTCCTCTCTAGCCTTTGCAGCAGCCACTCTTGTTATAGCTTCTAAAATTGTACACCTAGGTGGTGCTTGTCAAAGAGGTGTAGCATCTAAAACAGTCAGAGCATATACTAAAACTGGCTCTACGACTGTTTCTTTAGCTAATGATTGTTGTGACGATGCTACTTCCTCTATTACTTCTTCTCCTTCTTGCCTTGTCATGGCAGCTTCATTGGACTCTTCAATATTAGACTTGTCCTTTATTACCATTCTTTCTTCCAGCCCAGCATTTTGTACTAAATTACTTAACAGCCTGAGGTTGTACTCACTATTAGAGTCTTCTGTTGAAGGAACAACTGGAGCATCTACTAAAACTGGCTTCATCGTTGTCTCTGATATAACTGGCTGTCTTGAACCTCCATCCAATTCTGGATCTTCTGGAAAGATCATTCTCCTTTTCTTTTAGGCTGGTTTCCTTGTTTTCTTCTTCTTTATTGGTGTTTGTATTATGGGTATTGGAGCTGATTCTACATCCTCCATTATTGGTGGTTGAGGTGAAAGAATTGGCTGTGTTTTAAGTTAAATAGTGGCTTGATTGTCCTTAGTAATGTTTTGAACAGGTGACTTAGCCAACTATTGTAATGGTTTTGTGTCTGGTGTTTTTGTTTGTGGTGATATGTATGGTTCTGTATGTACAGGGATGAATGTATTTGGTCTGTGGTTTTATATGAACAAGGGTTTCTGAGAGTATGGTTTTTGTGTATGGAATGGGTAATGTATGTGTATATGGTAATGAAGGTGGAGATGGTAGTCTGGCATCATTATCATCAGGATGTGACTATGCCAAAATAGCTTGTGGAGAAGGCGATTTGGATGTTGCAGGAGACTACTTCTAAAATATTGTACATCATCTGTTTCAGATCGTCTATACCCTCCTTCGTACTTCTTTTTAGGTCCACAAGTCTTCCCTTCATATCAGTGACTTCATTCTTTACTTTGTAGAAGCTTGCTATAGAGGGTTGTCGTATAGCTTCTAATGCAGAAGCTTCTGTTTGTACCACTGGGGGTTCTTCTTTTGGAGAGGGGAATTGTGGCTCATTATTTTGCTGCTCAGCTGGTGCAGCTAACTCTTGAAGAGGTTGAGGCTCAATTAGTGGGTCCAAGGCAATTTTTGGTTCTATTGTAGTGCCCACTTCTTGTAAGCCCTCGAATTTTCGAACTTGGTTTTAGAACACCAAATCGAAAACCCTAAAATTTGATCCCAGTTGAAAACGAACTTTAAACAATTCCGATCATAGGATTTTATAAAAGAATCTTCAAAAACAAAAATAGAAAGTTCAATAATCGATCGATTCGAAAATCCAAATATGAAAGGATCCGCCTATCCGATCCCTGAGTTAAACCTCTCAATTCTAGGGTAAAGATGGATTAAACCCTAACCCTAGTCAAACCGGAACTTCAAAGTCAACAAAGGTCAAGACAATCAAACAATTTCAACTCCGGCAATCCCGCGTTCTCAAACCCTAGAAAATGAAATTAAGTTAATGGCTTAGAATAGTTCGTAATAATATAGGATAACATAAAAATATCAAATTCGCGAATTTCGAGTGTCCTTCGGACTCAAACGGGATCAATTCTCGAAAAGCGTATCCCGGAGCTCGAAATATTAAAAATATTCCGATAACACCAAAAGACTCGTAATTAAATGAGGATTTCAAAAATATCAGTTTTAGAATTTTTGGTAACTCAAAATAATAGATATAACTCGTTTACGTGTATTTTTATTACTACCGGTATTTTATATGTCTAGTATACTATTCATAGTACTATTTCCACTATTCATTACTATTCACCTATCTCAAGTTTTTCTTGCACCTATTTCTTACTACTTACATACCTATTTTCTTACTTTTTACTTTTCTAATACAACTTTATTTCACATCTACCTTACACATTACATCTTTCATTTATCAAAAAATAAATAAATAAATAAAATCATACTTCCCCTACACTACAAGAACTGGTGCCCCCTCTCTCCTCTTCTATCCCATTTATTTTCTTTTCCAATTTATTTTATTATATCTAATTTCCACTCCAAAAATCTATAAATACCCCCTTCCTCCTTCATTCTTTCACACACTCATTTTATATATAACAAAACTCTACCAAAATACTCTCTCAAACCTCTCTCCAACAATCCCTTACAAAATACTCTCTACCCATTTCTAATCTTCAAGAAAATATCAAACACAAACCCATTCATCTCTTTCAAAACCTTCCATTAAACCTTAGGTAAAAATCCTACCTATATTCTTTATCATGTTCATACAACTTAACATGAGTTTAGTGTATATTTCTTAGACTCATGAGAGTTAAAGAAGCAACAATTTATTCATGTTTGTTTTGTTCATGTTTCCATTATTTTCTTCATGTTAATATATGTTATTATTTGTTTCTAATCTAACTTATATAATATTATGTATACTATGTATATATATTTATTTAGAGCATATAAGCTCATATGTTATTTATTTATTTCCAAGTCTTGCAATTTATTTATTTATTTGTTTTATGCAATTTATCAAGACTAGTCTTTCTAGTCTTAAACTTGTCCATATCAAGTCAAAACAAATTTCTTTTCTTTTCTTTTCTTTTGGGACTAGTCCATTCTTAATCCCAGGTTGCCTTGATGAAGCTAAGGCTCCCAATACATGATCGGGATACCTTCATGAAGGTAAGGTTCCCAATGCTTGACAATTTTATTATGTTTATTTACTTACAAGTAATTCTTTTATCTTATTATGAATTATCTTTACTTTTACATTGCTACATATTCATGCATGATTAAAGTTGTTGTTTTCTATAAATATAAAAATTGGTTCTTTCAAAAGAAAACTACATTTCTTAACAAAAGAATTTTTTTCAAAAGATCTAAGTTTTGCTTTTCCAAAGGATAAGCTAATCATAATTTCTAGGAGAAATAGTAATGTAGATTTCTTCAAAATAATATAAAGAATTCTTTTCTTTTATCAACCAAACTTAATACTCCATAAAGATAAAATTTTCGTCTTGAATTTAAGATTTTAACTCAACCTTATTTTTTATAAGACTTAAATAGATTCATTATAAACTTTAAAAACCACATACTATGAAAACATCTTCAAAACTTCAAGTTTATAATTGTTATTCTCTTTTCAAAATTAGAATGAAATTTTACTAAGTTCTAATGTTAAACAATTCCTTATTAAGAAAGATTTTCTTATAAACTTTCTAAAAGAATTGTTCTACCACTTGACAAATATTAAGTATAAACAAGTTTTTCAAACCAAGATAAAATTAACTCACTATTTTAGAGACCAACTTAGGAAAATAAAATTGTCAAGAAAATAAAGTTTTAAAGGTTTATCTATTTTCTAAAGAAGAAAAATGATATAAAAATAAAAGGAAAACATACATTTAACACACTTCAAATATTTGAAACTTAAAAAGAATATTTTGAAAAGCTTATTTTCAATCACTAGAAATAAAGTTGGTAGATAACTTAAGAACCAAATTTTTGAAATAAAATTTACTTTGAAAAATAAGAAAATAAAATAATAATAAAACATTTACTCATAACAACTCAATTATATTTTGTTTTCCTTCTAACAATTCAAAAAGGATAAATTTTCAAAAGTCTTGTCTTTTAAATCCTTAAAGACAAATTGTTTATAAAAATATCAATATTAAGACAACACAATCAAAATCATGCATACTATGAGATATAAATATATGTTCAAAGGATTTTTTCAACTATATATATATCCATATATTTTCTTAAGAATTTTTTAGTGAAGTAAAGCTTGAGAAAATCATATTTTTTAAATTATAAATTCGTAACTTTAATGTACCGTGGTATTTTAACCCAAATAGCTTTTTATGACAAAAATAACCTTAGAAATGGATAGATCTTTTCGAGTAGGTAAAAACGATAAATTATAAGCGCAATTCCGAGTTAAAATGACCAAGTTATGGCCATTTTAAGTTGGAATTACCTCTTACGCGAATTTTAATGATCTTATAACATAGTTTTTTATAAGTATCATAGAATCAACAAGAAATACTCATTATGGGTATTCTTCTTGATTAGGTGAACCCGAAGAGGAGTATTCATACCTGGAGGATTATTTTGATTAGTGGAATTACCAATCGACTCATCCGTAAGAAAGATAGATCCTCATAGCCAAGTGAGTTTATTTCCTACCTTTTTCGTACTTGGTTGTGCTTGTAGCTAGAAGCATTAGAAGTAGGAAAAGATGAAATGAATTATGTATGATAATATTGGTGGAAAGAATGTTAAGCATACCGAGGCATGAATCATTGTTAATTAACTTATGTTTTACTATTATTCTGTTGAAGTGTGTGCAAAACTCTGTGATCACCTTTAAATTACTTTAAACATATACTATGAATTATATTAATTGATTCGTGCATATCACGTAGTTAATTTCATTGCATGAGCTGCTATTCTAGATGGGACAAGAGCTTAGTAGTCGGGTGTGCAGTAGCTAGAAATCTGCAAGATGGGCGATAGGTGCTTGAAAGAACTATTTTAAGATGGGCGATAGGAACTTGTGTCACGCCCCAAAGGGTACCCTAAACGTAACAGTCTGCCACACTCAATATTAAAGCTTAAGTATGACAACCTTAGCGATTCTCAAAGCTTTTATATTAAGTGTAAGGCGTGCTTTCACAACTTTAGAGGACCTTGTGTGGAATTACGAAGTTCAAGAAGATATAAATAACACATTTAAGAAAAAAGGATTCATAATAATCATTTATTCATATCAATGGTTTTACAAACTTAGGGACTTTTTCCCTTTATCACTTAATCTATTACATGATATTTGTACATCAATACTAATGCTACACTTTTATCTAAGTTTCTATTATCCAAAGAGAAATTACCTGCCCGCAGGGTCCACGTGGCCTTAACCATAAGTAGGGAAACTGCAAAAGATATCTATCGAGGTATAAGCTAATAGGCTTAGTGAGAACTATTTCCATAAATAACTTCTTGTAACCAAATTTCAAACAAGTTGATTAAATAAACAAATGTAATGCAACAAACACGTGGGCAAACAAGCATATAGTTTTCCAGGAACTATATGTTGAATGGATTTGCGCCCTCCATTCGGGGTTTAGTGATACTTATCCTCAAAACAAGTAGTTTTAAAAAAAAAAAAATTTAAGATTGCGAGCACTTATCGCCAAGCATTCCAAATCTACTTGATTTGACCTTGCTTTCGGATCTTCCGCCAAGCATTTCCCTTAAGCCTCCAAGCAATCGCTTTCGGATCTCCCGCCAAGTGTTGCTTTCGACATGAGCTTACTATCCTTCTCACCGAAGGATAATAACCTAAATGCAATGTGACTCACTTCATGGTATGCATGAATTCATTTATTTATAAAGTTATAACATGATTGTTTTTGAATTAAAGGTGATCAAGGAATTTCATACAAATCAATATTATACTAAAACAATCATTTAAAACAATTACGACTTCGATTCTTAAAAATTCTTTCAAAGAATTATTTTACATACATATCGGTTTATCTTTTCCTTACTCTAATGCAACTAATTTATAAGCACAACAAGTATAGCATTTAATGGAAATAAACTCACGATGCCATGTCGACTATTCCTCTAAGCGGATGAGTCGTTCACACACTCCTCTTAATCGTAATAATCCTCGGGGTAAAGGAATCCTTCCTTGGGGTCACCTAGCTAAAGAAAATACCCACAATGAGTATTCCTTGATGATTTTCTTGAAATTTGACAAAACAATGTCAAAAGAACGTTAAAGTTCGTATAAAGGAATGTTTCAATTTAAAATGGCCATAACCTGGTCATTTTAACACTGAATCGCACATATAATATACCGATTTCTACCTACTCGGAAAGATCTACCCATTTCCAAAATTACTTTTAACAAACAAGGTCATATAGGCCTCGAAACAGTAGCGACAAAGTTCACCACGAATTTTCCAACACAAAACAACTTTAGTTCAAGGAATCAAAATTTGTTTGATAAATACTTAGTTATCTATATAGTTGAAAAATTCTCTTTTTGTGGTTACTTAGCTCATATTTATTCATGCTCAAGTGTTTTGTTGTCCATTTATTTTACTTAAGTAAAACCATGTCGTTTTAGAGTTGTTTTAGGAAAAAAGAATTTCATGTTTGTAAACTTCTTGAAATAGCTATTTTGGTTCTTTTTATTTACAAAAAGTTCATATTGTCTTATGCATATATATCCAAGTAACGTTTTGAAAATAAAATTTTTCTTCCTTCTAAGTTTTCTACACTAATATTATTTAGAGTTTTTAGAAAATACCCTATTATCCCTATTCAATTTTCTTGTACAATTCCTTTGTTATTTGTTTGCGAAATTCTTTATTTGAAAATTCCCCATTCTTTTCCTCATATCTTATGTTTTCATGAAATCATCCATGCATAAAATTTTTTTTCTTTTATAAAAACAATATGGAACAATATGTGACTTACGAACTTTTTATAGTAAAAAGAGTTTCTAAAATCTTATTGGTTTCTTCTTGTAACTTGAAAAGAAATAATTTTATTTTTGTTTTCAAACCATAGATTTCCTTCTTTATATAAAATTATTTCTAAGTGTCAAAATCTTCTTTTTGTCAATTTATTATTAGAACTTGAAACTTTGGACAACGATTTAGATGAACATGAACTATGAGAATAATAGTAAGCAAAAATAACATAAGACATAAATAATAAAGTCAAAGTATTGGAGTCTTAGCTTTTTCAAGGCTCCCGGGACTAAGAAGTAGACTAGTCCCAAAATAAAATGAAAGAAAGAAAGAAAGAAAAACTTGTTTTGACTTGATGAGAACAAGTCTAAGACTAGAGACTAGTCTTAATTTAACAACGAATAAATAAATGAATTGCAATGAAATAAATAAATAAATTGCTTTGCATGAAATAAATAAATTACAAGTGAGCTTATATGCTCTAAAGAATATGTATATATATGTATAATATTATTTAGATATAGAAGCAACAATATGAACAAAAATAATAACATGAATTTAAATAAAATTTTCATGAACAAGAATAATACATGAACATAAGCTTACATAACTTGTAGTCTTTGAAAACTCACACTATAGTCATGTAAAGTTACATGACATGAAGAAGAAGAAAATAATAAAAGGTGGTTACCTAAAGGAGATTTTGGTATGGTTATGTGATTATGGGTTTTAGTTGTTGTAGAAATATTTTGAGAGAGTTTTGGGATGATATTTGAGAGAGTTTTGAGAGGAGAAATTGAGAGAGTTTTGGTAAGAATTTGTGAGTAGTGAATGTGTGAAAGAAGTGAAAGAGTAAGAAAATACGCGTATAAATGCGATATCTGTCATTTTTACTTACCGAAAAATTACGAAACTGATATTTTTGGAAAACTTATATTTTTACGAGTTTAACGGTGTATTCGGAATATTTTTACTATTCTGGGCTTCCGAACACGTTTTTCGAGAACTGTGTCCGATCGGGTTCGAAGGACACCCGAAATTCGAAAAACTGATATTTTTATAAAACCTGTGGTTATTACGAATTATTCTAGCTAATTATCCAAACTTCATTTTCTAGGGCCAAGGAAAACGGCAATGTCGGATTTAATCGGTTACAGTAAACTAGGGTTTTGTTGACTTTTAGGGTTCCGTTTGACTTCCGGTTTAGGGTTTTATGCTAAACCGATTCCAAAAATTTAGGGGTTTACAACCTGAAAGAACTATGTTGTGATGGGCTAGTAGGAGCCTGAAATAAACTACATGAGTTGGATTTTAAGTTGGGTTTTAAAGAGCCTGGAACACCTAACCCTCAATGGAGGGTAAATCCATTCAAACATATGATTTCCGGTAGATCATATGTATTGCTTGATCACGTGTTTGATGCATTCATATGCTTGTTAATAACTTGTTTGAAATTATTTATACAAGTACGATGATTCACGAATATTCTCACTAAGCTAATTATGCTTATACTCCGATAGATCTTTGTTGTAACAGGACTATATCTTTTATACCCAAAGATTTCATATACTCGAGAGGGATGATGTATTAGAAAAAGCTTCTGAAAATCTTTTTAAGATCTTAGGTTAAATATCCTTTAATGTCTTATGATGTTAGTATTATTTTGTTGTGAGAAAGATTTAGTTGATATTATGATTGGTTGGAGAATTATAGGGGAAAAACCACTAAGATGATGTATGGACTTTATTCTGTTAATGATAAATTGGATGATTATTTAGATTCTTGTATGCTGTATTTACTATCTCAAACTATACATTCCACCGATGTCTCCTATTATTGTGATAGACGCCTTACATAAGGTGTTGAAAAATTTTGCATGACCTCAAGAAGTCATTCTTAAGTTTTAATACCGTATGTGGCGGATTGCCACGTTTAGGATACCCTTTGGGGCGTGACACTTCCACTATCCTTCAATCTCTAAAGGCTTTTCTTTGAAGTTCTTTATATCTATAGGCTAGATCAGCTGGTCTCTGCTCTAGCCATATTCCTAGATTTCTCAAAATTCTTCTGATCAAGCCACCAAGGATTATTCCCTTGCAACTCAATGTAGCTTGATACTTCAACCTGCAAGCTACCAACAATCCTACATTTATTCTAATCCCCCTTGCAATACTGGTTATAGGGTATAGCTCCGCTTTAGAGATTGTTGACCCTCCCTCCAATTTAAAAAAGATGCTCTTAATTAGCATGTAACGTAGCATTTGCACACTTTTGTTCCTAAATTTGGATCTTGTAGTCTTTGAAGGAGCAAATTTGCCTTCAATCCCCTCTTCTATCAAAATCCTAAAATCTCCTCCAGGTATGTCACGCCCCATAGGGGTATCTTAAACGTAACAGTCTGCCACATACTATATAAGACTCTCGAATCTCTACTCGGGTCCTTCAGGTGTCTTGTATAGATGTAAAGCGTCCCTTTCTATTCAATGGAGTTGAGAAGTTTAACGTGGCATTCATTAGCCATAGATAATAAACCAAAACACATATTTAATTTACAAAGTCTAAGGGGCATTCCCCCACAAAATAATAATAAGTCCAATACAGTCATCTAGAGTCCTTTAGTTTCCAACGGAAGTCCAAACAAAATCGAAGTAAACTTCTAAGGGAAACTCCTAGCTCCGGTACCTGAGCTGTTGCCTGCCTCAGCCTAAGCCAAATGAATTTATGCTGCAACAAATAAAAGATATAGGGGCATAAGCTAACTAGCTTAGTGAGTGAAAACTTCCATATTACAATTAAAACATAGCAATCAAATAAGTGATTAACCAATCAAGTGAATGCATCAAACAAGTGAGTTCAACAAACATATGACCAACTGGAAATCATATGTGGATGGACTTGTGCCCTCCATCCCAGGTTAGCAGATTAACGAATCCTATAGTACGACACCGTTTAATCTCACGATCAACTAAACAACATTTCATTTTATGGATCACGATTAACCAATAATGCTAATGCTCCATCCCCAGCGTGATATGAATGAGTTCAGTTATAAATGAAGTCCAACAATCAATTAATCAAATTCTTTTAGGTAGCCAAGCAATAACTTATCACTCGACTTCGATATTCTTTAAGATCACTTCACATATCAACAGCAGACAAATATAATTCCCAACTATCGCCATCATGCATATACATTCTTTTTATCTTTGCTTAACAACTAGTGCAACTACCATTACAATCACAAGCAATAATTGAAATCGGAAGTGATACTCACTCGGCCATGGTACGCCGATCTCATAATAGTAGTAGTCGGGTGGTAAGGTATCGTCGTGCTCAGGATCACCTACTAAATAAGAATAACCTAATAAGAATCTCATCACTTAACTAATTCAAACTATACATCCAAACTAAACAAAATCGTGATTCTCGTTATTTGCGGAAGTTCCAACTTAAAACGGCCATAACTTGGTCATTTTAACTCGAAATTTTGCAAATTTTATATCGATTTCTATCTAGTTCGAAAGATCTATCCATTTCTAATATTATTTTCAAGTTTTGAAAACGTTAAGGTCACGGAAAAGTGGGATCAGATCTGTTCCGTAACTTTCCCTTTTCCAAAAAATTGTTTCGCATTTAGTAAAAATGTTTCTAGTTGATAATTCATGCATAGATGGAATGTGAATGAATTCCTAGTATGAATGTCATATAATGAGCTCAATATATGCATGGTCTTGATGATTTTGATGATGAACTCTTATGAACTCCTAATTATTATAAACTCCACAATAGGCATTTCTTAAAAATCTATTTTGCCAATTTTTGACATCTCCTAGTGTTTTTAGGATTTTATCCTTTGAATTCATTTGCTATCTAAATAAGAATGAGTCTCCATCATCTATACTACCCAAGACCTTCATTTCTTCATAGAAATTCACATTTTCCCTTTGCAAATATGTTTTTTAAACAAGCTTTTCATTAAAATCCGAATTTTGGAATTTTTCATTTCTTGCATTTTTCTTATGAGAAAACTTGTTGAATGCATCAAAATTTGAAGATTTATTATATCTATTGTCTAAGGACTTCATTTAACTTATGAAACTTGCAATTTGAGCTTGAATACTAGCTGTTTATGTAGGCATCACTCTAAATTACGAATTTAACAATTTGATCACTAACTTAAGATTTTCCATTCTAACTCCACTAATTGTTTTACATATTACTCATGCATAAACTCATCCAAACGTGTAAAAATCATTCCTTAGAGATAAGAGATAACTATTACCTAAACCTTTCATTTTTCATGAAAAATATGAGTTTCAAAGTGGTTTCAAGGGTTTGTAAAATAGGTTTCCAATTCCATCCGAATTTTCCACTTGGCATTTCTAACAAAAATCTTTTTCTTTTTCAAGTTTCTTGTCTTATATCCATAAAGATCTATCATCTAACACATCTATATACATGCAATGCTAAGCTTTTGTGACCATAAATGTAAGCCCCGGAAAATTTCAATAGATAATTTCAAAATGAACTTCGAAAATAAACCCTAAAAATCACTCCAAATTAAAACCGAATTTCGACAAATCCTAAATTACGAACGAATTCAAAAACTTTTCAATCTTGGGAAAATGAAAATCTTTAAACAATAAAATAAGAACTCAGTGGTTTTCAAATTCAAAACCACGACGTACGAAAAATTCCATGTTTAGCTTCGGCCTATAAAATCGGGTAATATAAAGCCCAAAAACAAATTATAAAAAGGTAAATAATGATTAACTTTCGGAAATGAAAACCAATTAAAGAATTCCAAAAACATTAAGAGTTATTAAATACTTACAAAAATAAAATTTAAAATAAATTTCTCAAATTAAATATGTTATATAAACATAAATATCAGTTTCCAGATTGGCAAAGGTCTAAACCAAAAAATCACCCGAAAACCCTAACCGGAATACAATAGTGTGAGTCCGGCAATCTAGTGCCCCTAACCCTAGAGGTCGAGATGTAGTTTAAATATATAGAATAACTCATAGTAATATAAGTTCATTTATAATTATCAGATTGGTAAATTTTTGACCTATTTCGAACCCGTTCGGATACAGACTTTGAAAAGCATGTCCCGGGGCTCGAGATATCAAAAATATACCATTAGTACCGTTAGACTCGTAATTCCACGAGATTTCTAAATATATCAGTTATATAAATTTTTTCGGGTTATAAAAGTTACAGTTATAACCTTTTTATCGTATTTTCATTTCTACCGGTAATTGATTAGTCTTTTGCATTATTCATTTATTTCATTACACAATTTTATTATTTTTATAATGTATACCCTGGGTTTCCTAGTAATCAAGTAAACTTCGAAAACCGGAAAATGAAACCCGAAACCGGTTTAGTCCAAGCTTTGCGAGAAAAACCTAGAAACCCTAATTCCGGCTTTTCCTCGGTTTCCAAATAAGAAACTTTTATAGGCAAAATTTATTTTGAATATGGTTCTTGATTATATTTCGAAACAAGAAAAGATTAGATATTAAGAAAATTTCAATTCCGGGTCATCCCGATACCCATTATAGAAAAACATGCCCCGGAACTAGAATTTCAAAAATTTACTTATGAGTACTCATTTGAATCGAAATAAAATAAGGATTTCAAAAATATATTTTTCATAATTTTTCGGCTTATGTAAAATACAGTTATAACCTTTTTATTCGTATTTCATTACTACCGGAAATTAAATTGTCTTGTCAACTATTCACTACTATTGAAAAAGTACCACCTATACTACCTAGTCTACCTATTAGCCACCCTACAAATCTAACTCTTACCATCACCCAAATCACTCACTTTTCTCTGCACATTTTGTCCCTTAACTTCTCTTACACTCTTAACAATTTCACATCAAGTTAAATCAATCAAACTAAAGTAAAAATCAAACTTTTTCTTCCCCCCCTCATGAATAGTGACCTATGTGAATAGCTCCCCATCCATGCTCCATTTAAAATTTTCCTCCTTCTTTTAACCTAAATCCATTTCATATATAAACTATATTTCCTCTCTCTCTCTTCATTCTTTCATTTTCTCAACTTTTGGAAAGTAAAAAGGCTCTCTCTTCTCTCCCCATTTCCCCTCTTGGTCGAAACATTACAAGCCCCCACACACACACACAACTCCCATTTCTTCTTTTCATCCTCTATTTCTCTTCAAGTAAGTAAGCTTTTACCTCCTTCCACCTTTAGATCTTTGTTATGGCTAAGTGATTCTTGGATATTTCCAACCAAAGGACCCATGAGCTTTGCTAGGGTCAAGGAAAGATCAAAAAAGAATCCCGAACCATTACAAAGTATCTATCACTTAAAGAAACTTTCATGCCAAAAGCTTTACTTTTTTCTCCATCAAAATATTTTTTTTACAAAAGACCTTTTATAAAAATATTTTTTTATGTTTTTAAAACACATTTAAGCATTTGATAAAGTAGATCCATCATTTTACTACTCTTATTCATGTAGACATTTAAGATCTCATCTTCATTTTGAGTTTATGTGCATTCATAGTTTTTAATGTTTTGTCCTTAGTAAATAACCTTCCTAGTATGTAGATCTATGGTTAGATAAGTTAATAAAGTCAAAAAGGAAAACCCTTTTCAAGAAATGAACTTGTGAAAATTCGGATGACTTTGAAAACCTAGGTTAAAAACACTTTTATCAACTTCTAAACATGTATTTTACAAGAGAAATGAAGCCTATGGGTAATAGATAATGTTTGGTAGTATTTTTCATGAGTCTAAATGAGTTTTTACTAAAGAAAATGTTGGAAACAAGAAATGAAGTCCATAGGAGTTTTGAGTTAAAAGTCATGTAGACAAAATTCGTAATAATGTAGTAGTTAGAAAACACTATTTTTCCAACTTCAAAAATGATATTTTTTTAAATAAATGAAGTCCTTAGGATATAGGTATAAAAATACTCAAAGTTTTAAGTACAAAATATATTTTTCCTAAAAGAATCAACTTGAAAATGGACTTTTGTAAATTCGGATTTTTGGAAACCCCATAGTAAAAGACCCACTTAAAAGTTTACAAATGTGGATTTTATTAAAGAAATAAAGGCCTTAGGATATAACTAATATGAGGGTCAAAATTCTTTAAGCAAAATAGAGTTTTCCTAAAAGAAAATCCTTGTAATATGTAGGTATGACCAAGTATAGTAAACTCACTTGTTAAACAATGGCATGAAGTGGTTTTCTAAGAAAAAGTTTAATTAAATTCTTTAAATCTAAAAAGCTATAAGAACTTAGGCTCATTAAAGTTCATATCATGACATTCATGATAGGGAAAATCATTACCATTGCATTTAGTTTCATTTTATACTTAGGAATCTCAAATGCATTCATGAAAACCACATTTTTGGAATTGATAAACCCGCTGTACAGATCTGATCCCTCAATTCCGAGGCTTAGATATTTTCAAAACTTGATTTAAACTTCGTATTTAGAAAGCTCTTCCGAAGTAGATAGAAATCGATATAAAATTTGCGAGATTTCGAGTTAAAATGACCAAGTTATGGCCGTTTTAAGTTGGAATTCCCGCTTAGGACGCGAATTATGAATTTGATAAGTTCGTATGAAGTCATTGGATTAGTTTGAGTTGAAATACTGATTAGAGTATTTCTTCCTTTTTAGGTTATCCCGAGTTCGACGATTCCCTATCACCGGATTATTATTACTAGAAGACCGGTGATCTAATGGCCGAGTGAGTTCATTTCCAGAGTAATTATGCTCATTGAGTGTGCTTGTAATTGTAGTAGCACTAGATTTAGGTAAAGATAAAATTGTTGATGAGAAATGAACTTTTCATGTTGAATGAATGATAAGCATATCGAGATGAGACTTGTTGAAATAATATTGTATGAGTTAGTATAGACTTGGATTGTTTGAAATACTCTATGATCGCTCTTAATTTGCATAATGAACTTGCTACGATTCCATAAATAAACTGTACATGCATATCATCTGTGAGTCACATTGCATTACGAGAATGCTTTTGGTGGGAACAAAAGTATGATCGGGAGGCAGCGGGCCTTCGTTAACGTTAAGGATCTGCAGGGTCGCTTAAGTTAACGGGCAGTGGAGTAGACACTATAAACCAATACATATAAACAGGTGGAGGACCACCTTCGTTAACATCAAGGGCCTATGAGGTCGCTTATGTTAATGGGCAGTGGAGCAGACACTATAAACCACAAGAGAAAATATTGGAATTGTGGTTGCATGTTCATGGACCACCCCAAACCCTGAATGGAGGGCGTAAATCCATTCACATATGGCTACCGGAAGTCATATGCTTGTATGCTCACGTTTGTGCATTTATATGATTGTTTAAATAAACTTGTTTGTATATTTTACAATTGAGTATATTATTGTGGAAATGAATCTCACTAAGCTAGTGTAGCTTATACCCCAATAGTTATTTAAATGAGCAGGTTATTCCAAGAATGCTAAGTGGGGACCGAGATGGTTGAAGCCGAGAATGATTTCGAATTCCGGCAAGATATAAGAATGTTTGAAGTTTTGGCTAAGCTTTACGATTTGCTTTGTAATAGCTTTATGTAGTGAAGTCTTAGGATGAATGTAGTTGAAGTTTGATGAATTGTATCTTGAAGTATATGGTTTTGTATTTGGAGTATAGTAAATGTATATTTCCTTTACATTGTTACTCATTTGTATCAACATAAAATGTATCATTCCGATGTGTCTCCTTTATGTGTTAGACGCCTTGTACATAGTATAGAAGCCTTCGCATGATTGAGGTGGTCATTCTTAGGCTTTAATATTATGTACGGCGGACTGCCACGTTTAGGGTACCCTTCGGGGCGTGACAATAAATGCATGCAAGCTCAAAATAACCACATGAACATAAATGTAGATGAAAGTATGAGAACATAAGCTTATATATTAATTGGATTAGGGTTTTAATTGAATAAAAGAAGTAAAAATAAAACAAAATGAGGGGAAAATGGGAGGGCGTGCGCCGGCCAAGTGTGTAGGAGGGAGAGAGAATTGAAATTTTGATAAAATTTATAATTTGTGTAATAAAATGTAATAATTGTATTAATTAATTAAGAAACAAAATTTCTTGGAAATGAAAATTGTAATGAGTAGTTGTAAGGATGTAAGAATATGGTATGGGTAGTGTGTAGTGTAGGTTGTACTTGTGAATAGTAGACAAGACATCTACTTTACCGGTTGTAAAGAAAATACAAGAAAAGGCTAAAACTGTAATTTTTATAGCCTGAAAAATTATAAAATTTATATTTTTGAAATCCTTATAAAATTTCAGTTCTAATGAATATTCAGGAATATTTTTCTGAGTTTCTGGTCCCGGGGCACATTTTTCCGTAATTGAGCTCTGGAAGGCCAGGAATTGAAAAATTCCCAAATTTAAAACTTTTTAAGGTTTGAAATATACTTTAAAACAATAATTCATATTCATTTACTTTATAAAACTTCTTTTATTATGAAACCAAAGTAAAGCCGGATTTAGGGTTTCTAAGCTCCTCTCACTAAGCTTAAACTGGACTAGATTAGGCTTTCGCTTTTTTATCCTCGAAGTTCACTTGACTACTAAGAATACCGGGGTTTACAAGGTATCTCTAAGGGCGATTCTTGAAATATTGGTGCATCCAGATACCCTTCATTGTATAAGCCCATGGCAAAGATGAATGTCCTCATTAGGACTTCTTTATATTCTCCAAAGGCATAAAACTTCACTACACTATCTAAACTAGGTACTTCCCCTTCCATTCTCAAACTAGCCATAAAGCCTAAGGTGGTGCCAGCATAAACCTCCTTCTTAATCTCAAACACTCTTCTCCATACAGTATCTTCAAAATACTTCAAAAAGTCATCCTCCATCCTAAAATTCCTCAACAACTCCCAGTTAACTACAACATTTTCTACTATCTTTTTCTAGGATAAAAACATATCAAACCTATCCCTATCCTCAACAGATAAAATTTTGAGAGCTTGATGCTTACTTGGAATTAGGTTTGTTGTTTATTTAGTGCCATTTTTTTCTGTGAAACGATAACACGCATTAATTCAAACTTACTTATACTTCAAACACATATTTCTATTTTGCTATCATCATTTTGAGTAATAAGAGACAAACTAGGGTTTCGACAGAACTAATAAGTTCGAGAAGAAATAGAAGTTTGTAACTTTTTACACAAAGTTTTAAAAACAACATTACTTAACAAACTACTTTAAAAATAGAAGTTTCATCATTTTTATCGAGTTCATACAAAAATCTCGAAAAGCCTTAAAAATCTAAAATATAAAGCACATTTTGTAATAACAACAAGAATAGAAAAGAAAGAAAGAAATAACATACCTGAGATGATTACAGCTTTGAAATACTGGAAGGTTTTGAGATTTTTGGTGAAGTGTTTGCGAGTGGGAAAACAGTATTTGTATCGAGTACAGAATGAACAGTGTCTTTTTCTTTTCAAAAGATTTTAAGAGCCAAGTCAGAAAATGACAAAACACGTTATTAGTCATTTATTTATGAAAGATTAAAGAAATAAAGAATAACGGCACTCAACTTAAAAGCAAAGTCGCGACTTATTTAAAAAGAATTAAAGAATGCAAGGGCTAAAATTCCTTTATTTTATTCATAAAAAAATTTAACATTGTCAAGGCTCAAATGGGAGGACTCAACGATGAGGCTCGACTTTTATATTTTCGACCTCAAAATTATCAAGGCTGAAACTTATACCTGCACAAAATTTTCAAAAAATAATATAGAAATTCATTCAGCAGCCATTCCATTCAAACACATGATATGACAAAAATAATCCGTTTCATTCATCAGAAAAGAGTTTTACACATGGTTTTTGTTCTAGGACCACTTTTGTCCTATCAAACATTATGTCACCCTTCCTTTCCCTTCTTAAAACAACCAAATTAATCTATCAAACAAAAACAACAAAAACAAAAAGATGTAGGATAATCATTGTAAGCCCCAGAAAATTTCAGTAAATAATTCCAAAATAAACATCGAAAATAAACTCTAAAAATGACTCCAAATTAAAACCGAACTTTGACTAATCTTAAATCACGAACGAATCCAGAAATTTCTTAATCTTGAGAAAATGAGATTCCTTGAAAATAAAATAACAACTCATCGGTCTTCAAATTCAAAACCACTACGTACGACAAATTTCATATTTAACTCTGACTTATAAAATCAGGTAATATAGAGCCAAAAAAAAATTATAAAAAAAAAGTAAATAATGAGTAACCTTTAGAAATAAAACCCAATTCAAGAATTCCGAAAATGTTGAGAGATATTAAATACTTACAAAAATAAAATTTAAAATAAATTTCTCAAATTAAAAATGTTGTATAAACATAAAACATCCGTTTCCAAATTGGCAAAGATCTAAACCGGAAAATCACCTGGGAACTCTAAGTGGAATAGAGTAGTCTAAGTCCGGCAATCCCGCACTCTTAGCCTTAGAGGCCAAGGTGTGGTTCAAGTGTGTAGAATAGTTCGTAGTAATATAAGATCGCTTAAAAATGTCAGATTAATAAATTTTTTACCTAATTTGAACATGTTCGGATACAGACTTTGAAAAGCATGTCCCAGGGCTCGAGATATTAAAAATATACCATTAATACCATTAGACTCGTAATTTTATAAATATTTCTAAAATATCAGTTTTATAATTTTTCGATAACTAGAATTATCTGATTTTGCGATTTTATTCGTATTTCATTACTACCAGTAATTAACTAGTCTTTTGGTACTATTCACTTCTATTTCATTACACAATTTTATTATTCTTATAAAGACTTATATTTTTAGATAAATATTTTATATAGCATAGAAAATTTTGTTTTTCTAAAATTTAGTTAGTTTTAGGCTTTTACGGGATCAGATTCTGTATAAGACCCGATACTAAAAATAAAATAAATTAATTTAATAATTGAAAAATATTTGAAAAATGTTTTTATTTTCGTAAAATAATTTTTTAGAATTTTTCGGGTTATAAAAATATTATTTATAGCCCATATTTGCGTATTTTGATCATACAGATAACATATTTGTTGAAATACTAAAATAATTCAAATATTTATTTAATTTTATTTATGAAAATTCTGCCACTCATTTAAAAATGTTTTTCCTAATTTTATTTTGCATTTTCTTAATAAAAAGTACTTTTTCAACCCATACTTCAAGTACACCTTTCACACATCACTTCTTTTCACTTCAATCTTTCTACACTTCATTATATCACTTCATGGCAGATTTTAACTCCTTTTTGCTGCCCTTTTACCTCTTGAAATACCACAAAATTAATTAAAATAACTCTTTTTCAAATCCTCCTTCAAGAAGCTACACATATCATTAATTACATTACAATTCCAATTAAAAAACAAACCAAATTCCCTCCCTCTCTCTCTCTTGAATTCATGTGCAGCCCTCCCTCCCCAAATCTGCCCTTGTTTTATTTTTTTTCTTTCAATTAATGCACTCCTCTCTCTCCATTTAATGCCTCTCATTTACTTCCTTTCATTCCTTTGAAACTCTACACCATTTACTCTCTCTTTTCCTCTCTTTCTTTCTTCTTTTATTCTTGTTCTTGCAAGAACACGAGCTGTCCCCATCTAAAAAAATCACTTCCACACTCCATTCTTGAAGATTCTCTAAGTATACCTTCCTTTTAAGCTTCCATAGATGATATAGGTAAGGTATAGTGAGAGTTTCATGCATCAAATGACCTTCCATAAGCTTAAAAAGCTAAGGATGATGATACCAAAATGAAACACTCCTCTTATCCATGCTTAGTTTTTTGTATCATTATTATTTTCATGCTAAAAGTAGTTATATTTTGTAGATCTAACTTTTTCTTATAGCTTTGATTTTGTTTATGCTTTAGATCTTATTATATGAGTTATTATTTTGTTATTACTAATGATTTATGCATATATTCATCATTCACATAACTATCTTAGTGTTCATGCATTTATAACTAGTATAGTAAACTAGATCTAGTGTTTTAGGTTCATAAATGCATTAGACTTTTGATTTATTTTCTTAAATAATTTGTAATAGCTTGATGATAGTAGAAAAGTTTTAGAAAGCTCAAGATCTATTTTAGTTTCAACAAAAATCATTTTTGAAAATTCGAATAAAAAAGGAACCATATTTAGAAAAGCTATTATTCAACTTCAAGATGTGTATTTTTTATTTAAAATGAAGGAATTAGGGAATAGATATCATAAATGAATGATCTTGATGAGTAAAGTTTAGATCTATGAGTTTATAGTTTACTACCATAAGTTTTTTTAATATTTATGATCATAGGAAGTGTAGATCTTGGTTTTGAACTTGAATAAAAATAGTAAAATTCGTATATTGACAAAACCTATATTTAAAAACCACTTTCCAAGTCTCAAAATGGAAGCTTTAGTTGAGAAAATGAAGGTTTAGTGGATGTATATCATCAAGACTTCTTTTTACAAGAATCAAAGGTGATTTTCAAAATAAAAATCTTATTTTCGGATTTGGCCAAGGCATAGTTTAAAAACATGTTTTACAACTCAAAAATGAAGATTTTATTCAAGAAATGGAAGGCTCTTAAGATAGGATATGTAAAAGATGCTTTTTCCTAAGTTTAGATGGATTCTATCAAAAGATATGTCAAAAACTAAATTTGGTAAATTTGGATCTCAACCAAGACCAATTTTGAAAACCCATTTTTCAACACCAAAATGAAAGTTTGTTTAGAAAATGGAAGGCTTATGGAATAGGTATCAATAGGAGATGTTTTTGATATGTAAATGGTAGATCTACTAGTAGAGATTCTCAAAAATAGGAAGAGATTACAAAATATGAAAATTTGAGTTTTACCCAATATTTGTAAATTCGGATGGTTTTAAAACCATGCCTTAAAAAACCCATTTATCAGCTTCAAAACTTGTGTTTTATATGAAAAATAAAGAGTTTAAGTCATATATATCATTACATAGTGATTTTTATAAGCTGATATGAGTTTTGATGAGATTAATGTATAAAACAAGAAATAGAATCAAGATGGAAATTTTTGAGTTAGTAGTTAATTTGTGAAATTCGTAATTTTGAATGAAGGCCATAAGAACACCTACTAGCTCATAATAGAAGTTTTATGTAATGAATTAAGTCCTTAAGTAATAGGTACTATAAAGTCTTAGATTTTAATGTATTAAACAAGTTTTTCCCAAAAGGAATCATTCAAGAAGTGGATTTCTAAAAATTCGAATTTTTGAGTAAATCCTATTTGAAAACATATTTGCAAAGTGTAAAATATAAATTTTTATGTAAAAATGAAGATCTTAGGTAGTGTATGTTATGAAGACTCAATTTTAACTAAGATAACTAGAAATTCCTAAGTATGAATTCCAAAACACAAGTGTGTTGTCAAAGTTAGAAAACTAGATTTTTTTTTTTTCAAAAGTTGTTGTTATTATGGTCTTGCAAAATAAAAAGTTATAAAATTTTCTTTTAGAAAAAATCATCAAGATTAAGCATACATTAGACTCCTCACATGTCATCCATGTTAGAAATCATTCATATTTCATGTATACTTGAATTATCAAATTGAAACATTTCAAACAATTACAAAACTATTTTTGGAAATGGGGATCGTTACTGATCAGATCTGATCCTTCTTTTTTGTGACACAAATATTTTCAAAACTTGAAAATAATATTAGAATTAGATAGATCTTTCGAAGTGGATAAAGATCGATATATAATTTGCTAAATTCCGAGTTAAAACAATCAAGTTATAACCTTTTTAAGCAGGAATTCTCGTATAGGACGAGAATTACGAATTTGATAGTTTGTATAAGATAGTTTAGATTAGTTAAGTGATGAAATACTTATTATGGTATTTTTTCCCTTTTAGGTGACCCTGAAATCGACGATTCCCTACCATCAGATTACTTTTACTAAGAGATCGGTGATCCAATGGCCTAGTGAGTTTTCTTCTTATTTTATTACCTTATTTGTGCTTGTAGCTAGTTGTATTAGAATTATAGGAACAAGATAAAAATCGATATGAATGGGGATGGGATAGATGATGAGACTGTGATGAATGTATGCCAAAGAATACTAAAGTATATCGATACCACGATTCGATTGGATAACTGCACTGTTCATATTATTTTTGTTATGTGTATGATATTGGTTGGTCACTCTAAAGAATGTATGAATATTTTAACCTAAGCAAAAATTTAAATTGGTCATGTATCGAATCGAACATATTACATTTGGTAGCGTGCTATTGCTACGCAGGTCGATTAGTATGGTCCGATGACTCGTTTGGATAATGAGACCCAGTATCAAAGCTCATTCATAGGAAACTAAGGTGCACTGGGGATGCATTCCATCTATGAGCCTAGTCGAGTCAAGTGCTATGAGCTGGGGGGCTCGGGGACTAGCAGCAGTCGTGTAGACTTTCAATACCATCCCTAACCCAAGATACAGAAGGCGTAAATCCGTTCTGTATATGGGTTCCGGATACCCATACATAATTGTCTGCTCATGTGTTTGTTCATGTATAGCATATGATGATTTATAACTTGCTTGTTATGGTGTGGAACTAAGGGAATTCTCACTAAGCTAGTGTAGCATATACCCCAATAGATGTTTGAATGAACAGGTTATCTCAAGAATGCTAAGTGAGGACCAAGATGGTTAAAGCCGAATATGACTTCGGGATTCTGGCAGGGAATAAAAATGTTTGAAGATATTTGCTAGGTTTTGTGAATTGTCTTGTCATAGCTTTTGTAGTGAAATCTGTAGATGAATTGAAATTGAAGTATAGTGATTTGTATTTGAAGTATAATGAATTGTATTTCCTTTACATTGTTACTCAAGTTGTATCAAATAAAATGTATCACTTCGATGTGTCTCCTCCATTTGTTAAATGCCTTGTATATAGTATGGAAGCCTTCGTGTGACTGAGGCGATCATTCTCAGGCTTTAATATTGTGTACGGTGGACTGCCACGTTTAGGGTACCCTTCAGGGCATGTCAATCATCCTAGAAATCATCCTTGCTTCATTTGATCACGCGGATTGGGCTTAGTGTTTAAAAGTAATGATCCTAAAGGTCTCTTTGAATGAATTTTGGAAATTTTGCCAAGTTGGTTCTTTAAGCTATCAATGGCAACAGTATGAGTTCTCAAGGTAGCATCTAATCCATGCTGCCTATTCTCAAAAGCTTTGATAAACTGGGAAACTAAATCTTCATGAGATTGTTTGTTTCTTTGATAAGCTCCCGACCCTTGTACTGGTGGTTTCTGAAAATTGGATGGGTTCAATTAGTTTTGAAAATTACTATTACTCCACCGAAAATTTGGATGGTTCCTTCCATCAGGGTTGTAAGTATTATTGTGAGGGTCAATCCTTTGGCCAAAAAAATTATTCACAAACTCAAAACTCTTAGAAGTCATTCCTTCAACATTTTGTTCAGATAAATCATCAATCATATTCACTTGGTTTTTCCCAACAGACAAATTGTCAAATTTTCTACTCAGAGCCTCAATCTTAGTAGTCAAATTTGACATAGCATCAATCTCAAAAACTCCTCCTGATCTCTCCTTTTTGGCTCTCACAAATGACCATTAATAATGGTTATTAGCCATATCTTCAAACAGATTTAAGCACTCCTCAAGGGATTTATACTTCTGACTTCCTCCAGCAGTTGCATCTATTAATTACGTAGTCCCATAATTCAACCATTATAAAAAGGTTTGTACTTGAGTCCATTCAGGTAGTCCATGGTGTGGGCATCTTGCCAGCAACTCCTTTTATCTCTTAAAAGCTTCATATAATGTTTTAGAGTCCATCTGGTGGAAAGAAGCAATGTCGATTCTCAACTTGGCTGTTCTAGAGGGTGGGAAATATTTCCTCATAAAATTCTCAACCATTTGTGACCAAGTGGAGATGGAGTTCTTCAGCAATCCATTCAGCCATTTCTTAGTGTTCCCTTTGAGGGAAAGTGGGAATAATCTTAACTTGATTGCATCCTCAAACAAACCATTTATCTTAAACGTATCACAAATCTCCAAAAATTGCTGTAGATGGCTATTAAGGTCCTTATCCTATATGCCATCGAACTTGACCATCAATTGGACCACTTGGATGATAGTGGGTTTCATCTCAAAGTTGTTAGCAACAACCTGGGTCTGTTTATGCTAGTATTAGCTCCATTTAGGTTAGGTATGCAAAAATCTATCAATGTTTGGGGTTGGTTTACCTCATGTTGTTCATTATCTTTTTGGATTTCAGCGTGTTCAGCCATTTTTATTGTTTGATTTTACCACCTATACACTCTAGTTCTAGATCAAACAGAAACAAGAATTTAGATTGACTCCTAGTCATATGCCTACATTTTATTTGAAAATAAATCAGAAAAAAACAAAATATATGCAAAGAATGAATGAATAAAAGAATAAAGAATCAATAAAACAAGAAACAAGTATATACAATAAAAGGACTAAAAAAGAATTGAAACAGAACAGAAATATATACAATGAAATATATACAGCAAATGTATAGAAAAGAAAATAAACAAATAAATACATACAAAAACAAAAAGAAGGTTACCTTAACAAATATATATAAGATATATTTACAATGGTAAAGCGGCTAGAACAACAAATGAAAATTGATTTCCACTATTGCCCTGTTAGGCTTCAAAAATAATATTGAATCCAACACCCTTCCCAAGCAACGGCGCCAGAAAAATTGCTTAATTGTTATGTTACTTTTCAGTTGAGTTCATACAAATCATTAACTGAGTTTTTTAAATTTATAAATGTTTTCTAAATCATTATTGATAACTACGATCTCATAAGGCAACCGCACCCATCATATGTAGCATAGATAGTGATTTAGGTTGGTCCGAAGGGAATGGTTGGTAGCTAATGTACTCCTAACCTCACTTATTATCTAGCCAAAGAAAGGTTTAGAAAATCATAATGAAAAAGAAACTATTCGAAGTTAGGAGTATTCACAAATGTTTAATGGGTAAAATAAAAAATAAGTTTGTAACTTCTATGAAACAGCAGCTCAGGGTTACTTCACCAATTCCTTATTAGAATGATTTCTTAAAAAACAATGAACTTCTTAAAAGTTGTTTAAATTGTGTGTTTATATTGCCAGATTCTCTAATTTTAACTAAAGTTTCTCTCGAAATCAGTAGTTCTAGATCTAGCCGAAACCAGTAATATGAAATTCCAATTAAACCTAAATAAAGGATAGGAATCTATTGTTTCGAAAAACCAACTCAATGAATTTTTGAAACAAGTAACATAAAGTCTTTACCCATTCCTCAACAAGAGATAGTTAGGATCGACTCCATTAGCAACTATAGATTATTCAATTGAATGATCTCTCGATCTGCCCAATTGAAATCAATTATGAATCTAAAAAATGCACCACTCCTTTAAAAACCATAAGTTTAAGTTCAGGTCGCTAATTAGAAATACACAATCAAATTAACTTGAAAGCGCATTTGAATTCAACAGAATCAGGAACTAGATTCATAATCCCTAAGCTGTAAGAGTTTATTTCTCAATGGATTTATCAAAATAAGTGTGAATCAGAAGAAATAAATTAGATTTGAAAGATTAATCTATTGATTGCTTGGAAATTCATTGAAATTACAAACATCGGGTAAAATTGATTTTACCCAGAAAACATAAGAAATTCTTAAGTAAGAAGAAAAAGAAATTCTTTCACTTAAGAATCCTTCAGAAAACTAATCTATGTTAAAATGCTAATTTACACTGTTGGTACATACATTACAACACATGCTCGCCTATTTATTTATAAGCTACTGGGCATAGAAAGCATAACCTACTTTATTGCCACGTGGTAGATTCTTTCTAACAGAATTTGTAATAACTTTCCACACACGCATATGTTTTATGAGAAACACTTGTCGAAGGTTACATGTGATCTACTGGTTAAGGCTTGTATAAAGCAAAATCTAGCTTGACTTCAAAAATTGCTAAAGTAAACTATGTGTTTTTGTCCATTTGTCATGCCTCAAAGGGTACCCTAAACGTAACAGTTCGCCACACTCAATATTAAAGCTTAAGTATGACAACCTTAGCCATTCCCAAAAAGGTTTTAATATTAAGTTTAAGGTGTACTCTCACAAGATTAGAGGACCATACCCGGGATTATGAAGCTTAATAAGATAATAACATGTTAAAAAAAGGGGATTCATAATATTCATTCACTTATAACAATGATTTTACAATCTTAGGGACATTTCCCTTAATTACAAATCTATTATAAGAATATTGTACATCTTATCCAATGCTAAACTGCATCTATAATTTCTTCGTCCAAAAAAGAAATTACCTAACTGCAGAGTCCTCGTGGGCCCAACCACAGGTAGGGAAACTGCAAAAGATATCTATAGGGGTAAAAACTAACAGGCTTAGTGAGAACTATTTCCATAAATAACTTCTTCTAACAAGATTTCAAACAAGTTGTTTGAACAAACAAATGAGATGCAACACACATGTGGGCAAACAAGGCATATAGCTTTCTGGGAACTATATGTTGAATGGATTTGCGCCCTCCATTCGGGGTTTAGTGATACATAACTTCAAAACAAGTAGTTTCAGTTAAAAAGATTCATGCTTACGACCAATATCACCAAGCACACAAAGTCTACTTGAATTGAACCTTGCTTTCGGATTTTCCGACAAGCATTTCCTTATCGCTGCCAAGCAATCGCTTTTGGACACTCCACCAAGTGTTGCTTTCGACCTGAGCTTACTATCCTTCTCACCCAAGGATAATAACCCAATGCAATGTGACTCACTTCGTGGTATGCATGAATCCATTGGTTTATGATATCATAACCTTATTATTATCGAATTTAAGGCGATCAAAGAATTTTACAAATTAAGTGTTATACTAAAACAAACATTTAAATCAATTCCAGCCGCGATATTCTTAGGATTCTTTCAAAGAATTATTTTACACATTTCCATTTGTCTTTCCCTAATTCTAATGCACTAATTTACAAGCACAACAAGTATAGCATTTTAAGGACGTAAACTCACGATGCCATGTCGACTATTCTTCTCTACGGATGAGTCGTTCACACACTCTACTCAATCGAAATAATCTTCGGGATATAGGTATCCTTCCTCGGAGTCACCTAGCCAAGGAAAATACCCGAAATGAGTATTTCTTGATGATTTTCTTGAATTTTGACAAAACAATGTCATGAGAACGGTAAAGTTTGTATAAGGAAGAGTTCCAATTTAAAATGGCCATAACTTGGTCATTTTAACTTGGAATCGCGCATATAATATACCGATTTCTACCTACTCGAAAAGATCTATCCATTTATAAAAATATTTTTATTAAAATAAACAATTTAGGCCCCAAAACAGTGGAGATGAAATTCACCACGAATTTTCTAACTCAAAAACAATTTTGGTTCAATCATTCAAAATTTGCTTGATAATACTTAGTTATCTATATAGTTGAAAAATTCTCTTTTTATAGCTACATAGCTCATATTTATTCATGCTCAAGTGTTTGTTGTCCAATCATATTTCTTGAGTAAAATAATGTTGGCTTGGAGTTTTTAGAAAAATTATAATCTACAAGAATTCATTTTGTAAATTTCTTGAAATGACTATTTGTTTCTTTTGTTTTCCAAGGATGCTTTACGTTTGCTTTATTATTTTTCCCAAATAACTTTTTGAAAATAAATTTACTTCCTTCTAAGTTCTCTATATTAGTACTATTTTTCCCTATTTATTTTTCCTATACAATTTTCTTTGTCTATTTGTTTGCAAAGATCTTTATTTGAAAATTCCTCATTCTTTCCTCATGTTATGTTTTTCATAAAAATCATTCTTGTACCAATAATTATTTTCTTTTGAAAAACAAAGTGGAATAATAAAGGATTTAAGAAGCTTTTCATGACAAAAGTAGTTTCTAAAATTTGTAGTGGGTTCTTTTTGTAACTTGAAAGAAGTGAATTTATTTTTGTCAAATCATAGATTTTATACTTCACATAAAATTATCTCTAAGTGATAAAATCTCCTTTTGTTAATTATTTTTAGAACTTGAAATTTTGGACAACAATCTAAATGAACATGATTTATGAGAAATAATAGCAAACAAAAATAACATAATAAAGTCAAGTATTGGGAGTCTTAGCTTCTTCAAGGCTCTCGGGACTAAGAAATGGATTAGTCCCAAAATAAAAATAAAATTAAAGAAAGAAAAATTCATTTTGAGTTGATGAGGACAAGTCTAAGACTAGAGACTAGTCTTAAAACAACAAAGAATAAATAAATTGCAATGGAATAAATAAATAAATAAATAAATTGCATATAAATAAATAAATTGCAAGTGAGCATATATGCTCTAAAGAATATGTATATATATATATAGTAATACTTAGATAGAGTAACAATAATATGAACAAAAATAATAACATAAACATAAATAGATTTTCATGAACAAGAACATTACATGAACATTGTGTAGCTTTCATAACATTTAGTCTTTGGAAACTCATACTATAATCATGTAAAGTTACAAGACATGAGAAGAAGAAAACAATATGAAATGGTTACCTAAAGAAGACTTTTGGTAATGTTATGTGGCTTTGGTTTTTGTTGTAGGTAGAAGTTATTTTAGAATTATTTTGAGAGAGTTTTGGAAGGATAGTTGGAGAGAGTTTTGAAAGGAGAATTTGAGAGAGTTTTAGTAAGAAATTTGTGGGCAGAATTGTGTGAAAGAAGTGAAAGAGGAGGGGGTATTTATAGGAAAATGTGGAGTGATTTTTGTATGATTAAATTAAATGAAAATTGATAAAAATTGAGGGAAGAGGGGGAGGGTCATGCGCCGGCCATACATGGAGAGGAGAGAGAGAGTGATTTAATTTTTGTATTTTGTGGATTAAATGAAGTAATAAGTAAGGTAGATGTGAAATAAAGTTATGAGAAATGTAAAAAGTAAAGGTTATAGGTTATGGTGCTTGTAAGAGTAGGTGT
The DNA here is from genome assembly GCA_024138025.1 of Combretum micranthum. Classification (NCBI taxonomy): domain Eukaryota; kingdom Viridiplantae; phylum Streptophyta; class Magnoliopsida; order Myrtales; family Combretaceae; genus Combretum; species Combretum micranthum. Next base: position 90,047 of record JAMXBD010001272.1, read on the forward strand.
AAGAAAAAGTAGAGATAAAAGAATAGTGTAGAATAGTAATGAATAGTGTAATGTAAAGTAGATATGACTAATAAAGTACCGGTAGTAAGAAAATATGCATATAATAGCGATATCTGTTATTTTTACTTGCCAAAAAATTTTGAAATTGATATTTTTGAAAACCTTATATTTTTACGAGTCTAATGGTATATTCAGAATATTTTACTATTCCGGGTCCAGGACACGTTTTTCAAGAACTATGTCCGATCGGGTTCGAAACGAGTTGCGGTTTACTAATCTGATCTTTTTACGCTTCTTAGATAATTACGCATTATTCTACATTCTAAACTCCTACTTACTCTACGAGTTGCTTATTCGGGATTGCCGGACTAAGTTATTACGTCTAACTAGGGTTTTGTTGACCTTTAGAGTTCCGATTGACTTCTGGTTTAGGGTTTTAGGCTAAATCGATTCCAAAAATTTGGGGGTTTACAACCTACCCCCCTTAAGGAAAGTTTTGTCCTCAAAACTTGGAAATTCCTAACTGCAGCTTCAAACAAACTCGGATACTTGGGTTACACTTTATCCATATCTCCTCAAGTTGCTTTGAAAAAGATTCCTCCTACTCGACTGCCTCATTTCTTATCTTTTGAACTTTTTGGGATAAACATCTGTATTAGGTATTCCTTATAGGGAAGGTCTTCCTTTAAGAGTACTAACTTTTCATCTCCGTAACTGATCCCTTGACCAATCATTATATAGAATATGTCGCATGTTTCCAACATCTTTAGATGACAAGCTAGACTTCCAAATTGTTTTATTACTTCCCAAAAGATCACACGATAATCATTCCTTATCCTTAAGTACACTTGATCTCTATTCGAAGTTTCTAGGGTCCTCCTTTTCTGATTAATCCCATCTTCTTTGTTTATCTTGTGCCTTCCTCCTTTTTGTAAATTCGTGAGACACTCTTAATTGTTTTTCCAAGGTTTGAATTGTTCTCCTTGATCGTTCGTTATGTAGCATCAAAGGGTCTCTTTTTCTCCAAAATTCCTTATTAGTTCCTCATTTATGTACCATTCTTATGTCTTGGTTTGTTATGATCCTAACTAGGACTCCTTGCTTTCATATCAGTTTCTTTTATAAAGCTTTGTCAAGTTATACATATAGAACGTTATATTGGTCGACTAAGAAAAGAGCCAACTTGGTTAGTTGACCAGCTTATGCCATAAACGTCTTTGCTTTTAGTACTGTGAGAAATCTAAAATCTCGGGAACTTTAATTCCATCCTTATTATGGTATTATCAAAGGCTTTATAGATCTTTCCATCCTTTGGTTTTCTCACTCCTTGTTGATACTTCATTTCTGTTAATGTCCCTTGAAACTTTGGTATATCTGAGTTCTTCTTGAATGTGCCGTTGATCCCAGGTTGTACTCATGACTTTTTCCTTACTTATTTCCTTGTCCTCAGGCATACTAAACCGTCCTTTAGTTTCCTTAATATTGTTTTTGCCATCCTTCAATACACTTTTCATCCTATATTTCCTCTTTATCCTTTGTATCTTCTCATATAAGCGTTAAGGTCCTTTATTCTCTTCCAGCAAGGTTGGTTTCAATACCATATCGGTCATCTCCTCCTTTAAGCTTTGTCTTGAAATCTCGATGTTCGGCTTCTCAATCCCTTTTATTAACTTCTTATACTTAAGATTACATCCCTTGATTATCTCCTTTTCCCTTTTTAGAATAGACTACGATTTTCGTCAATTACCTATTCATTCAATAGGGACTTACATTCTTGGTTCTAGTTGGGCACTCCAAAAAGCATTACTAGAAACTCATGGTGTCCATAAAGAGTTTGAGGGTCATTCCTTTGAATTACTTTTTGATTTGATCCTTAGTTGGTAGCATCGTGATCTTAAATCTTGAGAAAACAAGTTTGTTCTTTGCGGTTGGTTAAAAGGTTTTCAATTCCAGGGTGAAGGTATTCACTTTGTTCTTTTCCGAAAGTCAATGCATCGGCTTAGGGGTTTATCCTTTTTCTTCCATTATAAGCTAAACTGGCATATTCCATGGTGGTATACTTGCTTGCATAGGGTCTTGATCCAAAGATTTTTGTTTTTGCCTCTCTGATTTCTCTATTAAAATCATTCATAGGCTATTAATCTAGTTTCCAATTGATTTTTCTCTTTGGATGAAATTTGAGCCATTTATCCAGAAATCTTCTTAAAAACTTATTGAAATTCGTGAATATCTCCAAGGGTCGGTTTCTCCTTATTCTCTTTCGTATTGATGATGTAGTCACCCATTCTCCTTGGAACTACCTCTATCAACTCGAAAGAATGTGCCTCTTCTTTTCTAAGGTTATCTTTCCATCTTACAGGTTATGAGTTCTATGTTCTCATTGTGACTTTTTTACTGGGGTTTTATTGAGAGGTAAACATCTTATACCAAGGATTACTTAACGTTATTACTTTTAGGGTTACTAACGACTACATCTCTTCTCAAAACTCTCTCAAAATACCATCCCAAAACTCTCTCAAAATATTTCTACAACAACTTCTACCAACAACTAAAACCCATAACCACATAACCATACTAAAGTCTTCTTTAGGTAACCACCTTTTATTATTTTCTTCTTCTTCATGTCATGTAACTTTACATGACCATAGTGTGAGTTTCCAAAGACTACAAGTTATGGAAGCTACATTATGTTCATGTATTGTTCTTGTTCATGAAAATTTATTTAAATTCATGTTATTATTTTTGTTCATATTATTGCTTCTATATCTAAATAATATTATCTACATATATATATTATATATTCTTTAGAGCATATAAGCTCACTTGCAATTTATTTATTTCATGCAAAGAAATTTATTTATTTATTCCATTGCAATTTATTTACTTATTCCTTGTTATTTCAAGACTAGTCTCTAGTCTTAGACTTGTCCTCATCAAGTCAAAACAAGTTTTTTCTTTCTTTCTTTCATTTTATTTTGGGACTAGTCTACTTCTTAGTCCCGGGAGCCTTAAAAAAGCTAAGACTCCAATACTTGACCTTGTTACTTATGTTATTTTACTTGCTATTATTTTCTCATAGTTCATGTTCATTTAAATTGTTGTCCAAAGTTCCAAGTTCTAAAAGAATAAATTGGGATTTTTAACACTTAGAAATAAGTGTATGTAAAGAAGAAAATCTATGGTTTGAAAACAAAAATAAAGTTATCTCCTCTCAAGTTACAAGAAGAAATTATTAAGATTTTAGAAACTACTTTACTATAAAAAGTTTTTAAGTCACAAATTGTTCCACCTTGTTTGATCAAGAAAAATAAACTTTTATGAATAGATGATTTCTATGAAAAACATAAGGCATGAGAAATTATCAAGTAAAGATTTTTGCAAAACAAATAGACAAAGGAATTTGTACAAGAAAAATAAATATGAAGAATAGCGTATTTTCTAATAACTTCAATATAGTATTAGTGTAGAAAACTTAGAAAATAGGAAATCTTATTTTCACAAAGATACTTAGGAAAAATAATAAAATCAATGTGAAGCATTTCAAGGAAATTGCAAAAACAATTTTTGAAAACTATATTTTTCTAAAAACTCCAAACCGACATTATTTTACTCAAGAAAAATAATTGGACAACAAAACACTTGACATGCTTAAACATGAGTTATAGTTATAAAAAGAGAATTTTTCAACTAGATAGATAACTAAGTATTTATCAAACAAATTTTGATTTCTTGAACCAAGGTTGTTTTTACTTGGAAAATCCGTGGTGAATTTGTCGCCACTGTTTCGGAGCCTATATGCTTTGTTGTTGAAAATAATTTTGGAAATGGGTAGATCTTTTCGAGTAGGTAGAAATCGGTATATTATATGCGCGATTCCGAGTTAAAATGACCAAGTTATGGCCATTTTAAGTTGGAACATTCCTTTATACGAACTTTAACGTTCTTTTGACATTGTTTTGTCAAATTTCAAGAAAATCATCAAAATACTCATTGTGGGTATTTTCTTTGGCTAGGTGACCCGAGAAGGATTCCTTTACCCGAAGATTATTACGATTAAGTGGAGTGTGTGAACGACTCATCCCTTAGAGGAATAGTCGACATGGCATCGTGAGTTTATTTCCATTAAATGCTATACTTGTTGTGCTTGTAAATTAGTTGCATTAGATTAGGAAAAGATAAATCGATATGTATGTAAAATAATTCTTTGAAAGAATTTTAAGAATATCGAGCCGGAATTGTTTTAAATGTTTGTTTTAGTATACATTTGATTTGTATGAAATTCTTGATCGCCTTAAATTCAAAAATAATTATGCTATGATTTTATAAATAAATGAATTCATGCATACCACGAAGTGAGTCACATTGCATTTTGGGTTATTATCCTTGGGTGAGAAGGATAGTAAGCTCATGTCGAAAGCAACACTTGGCGGGAGATCCGAAAGCGATTGCTTGGCGGCTTAAGGGAAATGCTTGGCGGAAGATCCGAAAGCAAGGTCAAATCAAGTAGATTCGGAATGCTTGGCGATGAGTGCTCGCAAGCTTAAAACTTTTTAACTAAACTACTTGTTTTGAGGTTAAGTATCACCAAACCCCGAATGGAGGGCGCAAATCCATTCAACATATAGTTCCCGGAAAACTATATGCTTGTTTGCCACGTGTTGTTGCATTACATTTGTTTGTTTAATCAACTTGTTTGAAATCTTGTTACAAGAAGTTATTTATGGAAATAGTTCTCACTAAGCCTATTAGCTTATACCCCAATAGATATCTTTTGCAGTTTCCCTACTTATGGTTAAGGCCACGTGGACCCTGCGGGCAGGTAATTTCTTTTTGGTAATAGAAATTTAGATAAAGTGTAGTATTAGTGATGTACAAATATTCATGTAATAGATTAGTGATCGGGAAATGTCCCTAAGTTTGTAAAACCATTGATATGAATGAATGATTATTATGAATCCTCTTTTCTTAATGTGTTATTTATATCTTCTTAAACTTCATAATTCCATATATGGTCCTCTAAAGTTGTGAAAGCATGCCTTACACTTAATATAAAAGCTTTTGGGAATGGCTAAGGTTGTCATACTTAAGCTTTAATATTGAGTATGGCGGACTGTCACGTTTAGGGTACCCTTTGGCGCGTGACAGTTTAAGTTGGTATCAGAGCATGGTTTAAGAACCTAGGAGTCATAATTATAGAATTGGACTTAAGAAGAATTGACTTAGAATAGAGTAAGAAAGACTTAGATGAAATAGAATGGGTAGAATAAGTTTTCTAATATCACTCTTTTACATAGATCACCATAGATGAGGCCCGTCTTCGAGCCAAGAATTTCTGAAAAGGACCTTTTGAAACACCAGAGGATTATCGATTGAGACTTAGAGTTTTATGTGAGGAGTTTGCCCTAGCAGGACAACTTAAGACCGTCCGGGAAATGTTTCAAATATGGAAGAAGGGAATGATACAAATCGAATGGAGGGAAGTGGTACAGACTATTCACAACTGTTCTATAGGGAAGAAAATGACCGAGTTAGAAATGATATATGTCGTAGAACGTATCGCTGCCATTACTGAAGATAGACCTATGTTGAAGGAAGCAACATTTGTCCTTAGAGAAGACGGAGGACGAACTTCTCCAGATTTCCGAACATGGAGGAAAATTGAACCTATGTTCGTTTACGCCCATGATAACTTGATGGATCATCTCGAATGGATGAAGGCTGACATCAACGACATCTTCCACTGGCATGGAGTGTACTAGGAAGTGCTACAACAGCCAACCCAAGTGCCCACGGAGCCACCTGCCTTTATGAGAATCTAACTAAGGATTAACGAGTCCCTACGTCTACGAGATGATGGATCGATAATCAGGGTGGAGCCTATGGAAGAAGATGAAGAGAGTGAAGATTCCAAAGAAGACCCGGAGGAAGATAATGAAGCAAGACTAGAGGAAGAAAACCGGACCACTGTTGGAGATGAGGAACCCCGTAATAGCACTGAAGAAAGGATCATCCGCTACTTAATGGGACGACGGACTCAAGGAAGGCAAGAATCAAACTCGGCCATGAATACGGACAGTGCTCCGCCCAATGAGCATAATAACATGGAGACAGATGGAGCTGTTACCTGGAAAACCATCCATGACATAGTACCAGAATTGACTAGAGATGAACTAACCGACGTACATAAAAGATCAAGGGAGGCAGCCCGGGAAAGGAGGAAATATTTTAGGCAATTCATGAGGGACTGGAATCCAGGATCGTCTAGCAGCAATCCTGGGATGCGCCCGAAGAATGAAGAGAGGAAGAAGGAGGAATGAGCATATCCCTAGAAGTCCAGCTTAGATTTTGTAACCATAGACGAGATCCATGATCTTAGTCTATCTTTTAATTTTTGGAACAATGTTTGCTATTTTCTATGTATTTTCCTTTGTGATTTGTCTTATTTCTAATTTCATGTGTGAACTTTATTTCTATGATGATGTTTTAAGTTTGATTTCAGAAATTGTCTTGATTTAAATTTCATTAACTTTTATGCATATTTAAGTTTCCGTTATACCCACCAATTTCCGACAAAAATTTAACTAAGTTATCAAAACTTTATAAAACCTAACTTAGAAAAGTTTTAAACAGTCGAAATAGAAGTAGACCAAGAGAGGAACAAAGTGCCTCTAACCAACCAGACGTGGAAGCATATCAACCTATTGTTCAAAGAGCTGCCGCACCTCAGATGGACTTACACGCCACGTTACGACACCTAACCCACGTGTTAGAAGAAATTAGGCAAAACATGCCAGCACAAGCACCTGTACTGGAGAAACACAGCATCAGCACCAGCATCTACATCAACACCGCCACCACAACAAGCATCAATGGAGGCATCTATGCATAGGAAGATGCATAGCCAAAGTGCACCCCTACCTCCACCCCCACCGCCAAGGCCATATAAAAGCATGTTACCTGACTTCATAAAAACAACCGCTACTTTGAGGGAGCTTATGATAAGCCAGAAGAGGCCGAAGATTGGTTATCTCAAATTGAGATGTATTTTGATGCATATGAAGTTCCGCCCCACCTACAAATCAAGTATGGAACATTCATGCTTCGTCTAAACGCTAGGATATGGTGGGAGTCAAAGAAAAGAGATCTAATGACTCTAATCACTTGGGAAATGTTTAGACATGAGTTTTTGGAGAATTATTTTCCAGGAAGTTTACGGGTAAGATATAGTGCAGACTCCTTGCAGATCGCTCAAAAGGGAAGAACAATCGAGCAATACGAAACCGAATTCAGTAGATTGTTGCAATATGCCCCTAATTCCTATAAGTATAGTGAAGAGTTAAAAAGATAAGTCTTTATAGGAGGATTGGACGAAGACCTGAGAATGAGGTTGGAAGAATTTGACATAAGAAATTTTCGAGAATTAGTGGAAAGAGCTCGGATCGTAGAAGGAGCAAGGAAAAGAAGAGAAAGAAAAGAAGAAGAAGAAAACCCAATCGTTGAGAAGAAGTTTTATTTTATGCCTCCACCAAAGAGATTCAAGATCTCCAACAATAACAGCGAAAGGTTCGCACCAAAAGACGTTCAGTGTTGGAAGTGCAATGGAGCACACTATCCGAAGAAGTGCCCCCAGTTATTTGGAAGTGTTTCTTCTATGGAGATGCAGACCATAAGATATCAAGATGCCCAAACAAAAGAATTAGTACTTGCCATGACTGTAATCAGAAAGGGCATTTCGCCAACAACTGTCCACAAGGAAGGAATATTTTGTCAAGATCGTCAGAAGGAGTTGTTCCTATAAGGATTGAGAAAGGAAATGGAAGTCGAAGTGAAAGCAAACCAAGATCTACTACTTTAGAAATTCAAATCTACAACTTGGAGGGACGGTAGATAAGTGGAGAAGTAAATAAAGAGAATGGAAACTTGGCTGCCTTGGAGTACATTAGAGGCTATAATAGCAACGTGGGAACCGGTAAGCCTCCAACCCTCTTTTGTTGATGTTGTTTCTTAATTTCAAGCAACACAGAAGTTTAAAGTTTTTCTTTATATGGATGAGTAGGAGTAATAATCCCTTAATGTGTACATAAGAAGCTTTCTGTTAGTAAATCAGAATGTTTTGCCCTCTTGAAAATTCAAAGTGATATATTCTTTCGATAGATCTAGTCTAGATAGTGATGAGAAGCATTCAACCTAGTTTTAAGATCTAAAATCCCCACACGAAAGAATGATGAAACCTAAGAAAATATTGGTTGATCATTCAAAAATGACGTAAGGACAAGCAGTCGCTTGCAACTCTAAGGAATAATGGAGTTAAGTAATCCTTCGGATGAGATGTATACCTCCCAAGTAGGATCCCAATAAAGAGTCACTCATAAACCAATGAGACAAAAAAGAAATAATGGTAAAGGATTTGCTATCACAAGAAAAGAAGAGACACATTCTTTTGAGTTGATAAAGGAGAATGAGTGACTATCTCAATGATGCGAAAGGGAATGAAAAGAAACCAACCATTGGGGATATTCACGATTTTTGATGAGTTCCGAATGAATGAGATGATGTAATGACATACAGTCACTTACGACGTTAAAAAGTAATGGAGATAAATAATCCTTGGTATAGAATGTTTACCTTTTAGTAGAACCCTGATAAAAAGTCACGAGAAGAATAAAACTCATAACCAACGGGACGAAAGGATAGCATTAGTAGAAGATTCGTCATCACAAGAAAAGGAGAGGCATATTCTTTCAAGATAATAGAGGAAGATGGACGACCACCTTGGCAATACAAAAGAAAATCCAACCCTTAAGAGATAACCACAATTTTTTATAAGTATTTACGAAGATTTTCGGATAAGTGACTTAGATCCTATTCAAGGAAAGAAGACCAACTTAGAGACTAGACTAATAGCCTGTGGATAATTTTATCAGAGAAACAACTACAAGAAGCTTTAGCTCGAAACATTATACAAAAAAAAAAGTAAACCACCATGGAGTATACCTGTTCAGCTTATAATAGAAAAAAGGATAAACCCCTAAGCCAAGGTATTAACTTTCCGAAAGGAACAAAGTGAACCTTCACTTTTTGGAAGTAGAAATCTTTGACCAATTACAGGGAACGAACTTGTTTTCTCAAGGTTTAGGATCACAATACTACCATCTAAGGATCAAATCAAGAAGGAATGACCCTCGAACTCTTTATAGACCCCATAAGTTCTAGTAACGCTTTTTGGACTCAAACCAAGAATATAAGACCCTGTTGTATAAGTTGATAATTGACAAAAATCGTGCTATAGTCTAAAGGAGAGATAATCAAGGAATGTAATCATAAGTATGGGAAGTTAATAAAAAGGGATTGAGAATTTAAGACAAGGCTTAGAGGAGGAAACAGTCAATAGGATATCAAAGCCAACTACGTAAAAAGAATAAAAGAGCTTAGAGGAGAAGATACGAAGGATAAAGAGGAAATATAGGAAGAAAGGTGTATTGAAGGAAATTAAAGGACGATTTAGCATAATTAAGGACAAAGAAGTCAGTAAGAAGGAACTACGAATACAATTCATAATTTGAAGAACTCCGATATACCAAAGTTCAAGGGACATTAGAGGAAATGAAGTATTTATAAAGAAGTAAGAACATGAAAGGACAAAAGGATCTATAAGGACTCAATAATATCGGGAACCTCCTCGAGATTTTGGATTTCTCACATTATTAGTAAGAAGGCAAGGACGATTATAATATAAGCAGATCAACTGACGAGGATGATTCGTTTCATAATCAGTCAATATAACGTCCTCTACAAAGCTTTATAAAGGAAGGAGATATGAAAGAAAAAGAGTTCTAGTCAGAGTAATGACAAAACCAGGACATGAGAGTATGGAGCAACGAAGAGGAACTGATAATGAGTTTTGGAGAAAAAACGCCTGATGTTACGTAATCAACGATCATGAACAAGAATTCAAGATCTTGGAGAAACAATTAAGAGTGACTCATGAAATGAGAAAGGCACAAGATAGATAAAAGAAAAGACCGATCTAAGAAGAAGGACCCTAGGAATTTCAAAATGAAAATCATGTACGCTTAAAGACAGGAAGTAATTGCTTTTGAGAAATAATAAAACGATAAGGAAATATGGACTGTCATATAAACATATTGGAGACATGTGACAAATCCCCATAGGGAATCGAGTTACGAAGATAAAAGTTAATGTTTTTGAAGGAGAGCTTTCCTTATGAGGAATACCCAATACAGACATTCATACTGAAGAATTCACAAGACAAGAAATGAGGAAAATTGGTTAAGAGGAATCTTTTTCAAGTAACCTGAAGAGATACGAATGAAGCACAACCCAAGTACTCCAGTTTGGTTAAAACCGCAATTAGGAACTTCCAAGTTTTGAGGACAAAACTTTCTTTAAGGGGGGTAGGTTATAAACCCCAAATGTTTTGAATTGGCTTAGCATAAAACCCTAAACCGGAAGTCAAACGGAACCTTAAAGATCAACAAAACCCTAGTTTACCATAACCAATTAAGTCCGGCATTGCTGTTTCCTTTGGCCCTGGAAAACGAAGTTGGGATAATTAGCTAGAACAGTTCAGAATAACTATAGGTTTTATAAAAATATCAGTTTCACAAATTTCAGGTGTCCTTTGAACCCAATCAGACACAGTTCTCGAAAAGCGTGTCAGGGAGCCCGGAATAGTAAAAATATTCCGAATACACCGATAGACTCGTAAAAATATAAGTTTTTCAAAAATATCAGTTTCGTAATTTTTCGGTAAGTAAAAATAACAGATATAGCTATTATACACGTATTTTCTTACTACCGGTACTTTATTAGTCATATCTACTTTACATTACACTATTCATTACTATTCTACACTATTCTTTTATCTCTACTTTTTCTTACACCTATTCTTACACACTCCATAACCAATAACCTTAACTTTTTACCTTTCTCATAACTTTATTTCACATCTACCTTACACATTACATCTTTCATTTAACAAAAATCAAAAAAATAAATCACTCCTCCTCTATTCACTACATGGCCGGCGCCCCTATGCCCCCTCTCCCCTCAATTTTGTTTCAATTTTTCTTTATTTTAATCACACAAAAATCACTCCACATTTTCTATAAATACCCCCCTCCTCTTTCACTTCTTTCACACATTCACTACCCACAAATTCTTACCAAAACTCTCCCAAAATCTCCTCTCAAAACTCTCTCAAAATATTTCTACAACTTCTACCAACAACTAAAACCCATAACCACATAACCATACCAAAGTCTTCTTTAGGTAACCACCTTCTATTATTTTCTTCTTCTTCATGTCATGTAACTTTACATGACCATAGTGTGAGTTTCCAAAGACTACAAGTTATGGAAGCTACATTATATTCATGTATTGTTCTTGTTCATGAAAATTTATTTAAATTCATGTTATTATTTTTGTTCATATTATTGCTTCTATATCTAAATAATATCATCTACATATATATATACATATTCTTTAGAGCATATAAGCTCACTTGCAATTTATTTATTTCATGCAAAGAAATTTATTTATTTATTCCATTGTAATTTATTTACTTATTCCTTGTTATTTTAAGACTAGTCTCTAGTCTTAGACTTGTCCTCATCAAGTCAAAACAAGTTTTTTCTTTCTTTCTTTCATTTTATTTTGAGACTAGTCTACTTCTTAGTCCCAGGAGCCTTGAAAAAGCTAAGACTCCAATACTTGACCTTATTACTTATGTTATTTTACTTGCTATTATTTTCTCATAGTTCATGTTCATTTAAATTGTTGTCCAAAGTTCCAAGTTCTAAAAGAATAAATTGGGATTTTTAACACTTAGAAATAAGTGTATGTAAAGAAGAAAATCTATGGTTTGAAAACAAAAATAAAGTTATCTCTTTTCAAGTTACAAGAAGAAATTATTAAGATTTTAGAAACTTTACTATAAAAAGTTCTTAAGTCACAAATTGTTCCACCTTGTTTTATCAAGAAAAATAAACTTTTATGAATAGATGATTTCTATGAAAAACATAAGGCATGAGAAATTTTCAAGTAAAGATTTTTGCAAAACAAATAGACAAAGGAATTTGTACAAGAAAAATAAATATGAAGAATAGCGTATTTTCTAATAACTTCAATATAGTATTAGTATAGAAAACTTAGAAAATAGGAAATCTTATTTTCACAAAGATACTTAGGAAAAATAATAAAATGAACGTGAAGCATTTCAAGGAAATTGCAAAAACAATTTTTGAAAACTATATTTTTCTAAAAACTCCAAACCGACATTATTTTACTCAAGAAAAATAATTGGACAACAAAACACTTGAACATGCTTTAACATGAGTTATACAGTTATAAAAAGAGAATTTTTCAACTATATAGATAACTAAGTATTTAACAAACAAATTTTGATTTCTTGAACCAAGGTTGTTTTTACTTCGAAAATCCGTGGTGAATCTTATCACCACTGTTTCGGTGCCTATATGGCTTTGTCTAATGAAAATAATTTTGGAGATAGGTAGATCTTTGCGAGTAGGTAGAAATCGGTATATTATATGCACCATTCCGAGTTAAAATGACCAAGTTATGGCCATTTTAAGTTGGAACATTCCTTTATATGAACTTTAACATTCTTTTTACATTGTTTTGTCAAATTTCAAGAAAATCATCAAGAAATACTTATTATGTGTATTTTCTTTGGCTAGGTGACCCTGAGGAAGGATTCCTTTATCCCGAGGATTACTACGATTAAGTGGAGTGTGTGAACGACTCATCCGCTTAGAGGAATAGTCGACATGGCAACGTGAGTTTATTTCCATTAAATGCTATACTTGTTGTGCTTGTAAATTAGTTGCATTAGAGTTAGGAAAAGATAAATTGATATGTATGTAAAATAATTCTTTGAAAGCATTTTAAGAATATCGGAGCCAGAATTGTTTTTAATGTTTGTTTTAATATAACATTTGATTTGTGTGAAATTCCTTGATCGCCTTAAATTCCAAAAATAATTATGCTATGACTTTATAAATAAATAAATTCATGCATGCCACGAAGTGAGTCACATTGCATTTTGGGTTATTATCCTTGGGTGAGAAGGATAGTAAGCTCATGTCGAAAGCAACACTTGCCGGGAGATCCGAAAGCGATTACTTGGCGGCTTAAGGGAAATGCTTGGCGAAAGATCCGAAAGCAAGGTCAAATCAAGTAGATTCGGAATGCTTGGTGATGAGTGCTCGCAAGCTTAAAACTTTTTAACTAAAGCTACTTGTTTTGAGGTTAAGTATCACCAAACCCCGAATGGAGGGCGCAAATTCATTCAACATATAGTTCCCGAAAAACTGTATGCTTGTTTGCTCATGTGTTTGTTGCATTACATTTGTTTGATTAATCAACTTGATTGAAATCTTGTTACAAGAAGTTATTTATGGAAATAGTTCTCACTAAGCCTAATAGCTTACACCCCGATAGATATATTTTGCAGTTTCTCTACTTATGGTTAGGACCACGTGGACCTTGCGGGCAAATAATTTCTTTTTTAGGTAATAGAAATTTAGATAAAGTGTTGTATTAGTAATGATGTACAAATATTCATGTAATAGATTAGAGATCGGGAGAAAATGTCCCTAAGTTTGTAAAACCATTGATATGAATAAATGATTATTATGAATCCTCTTTTCTTAAATGTGTTATTTATATCTTCTTAAACTTCATAATTCCATATATGGTCCTCTAAAGTTATGAAAGCACACCTTACACTTAATATAAAAGCTTTTGGGAATAGCTAAGGTTGTCATACTTAAGCTTTAATATTGAGTGTGGCGGACTGTCACGTTTAGGTTACCCTTTGGGGCGTGACAGTTGTGGTGGTGTTGGTATTGGTGCCCGTGCTATTGCTGGTGCAGTTTCAGGTACGGGTGCTTGCGCTGGCATGTTTTGCCTAATCGCTTCTAACACGTGGGTCAAGTATCCTAGCGTGACATGTAAGTCCATCTGAGGTGCAGCGGTTCCTTGAACGGCAGGTTGCTCCGCTTCAATATCCGGTTGGTTAGAGGCACTTTGCTCTGCTCTTCATCTTCCTCTATTTCGATTGTTTAAAACTTTTCTAAGTTAGGTTTTACTAATTTTGATAACTTAATTAAATTTGTGTTGGAAATTTGTGGATGTAATAGAAACTTTAATATGCATAAAAGCTAATAAAATTTAAATCAAGACAATTTCTGAGATTAAACTTAAAGCATAATCATAGAAATAAAATTCGTACACGAAAATAGAAATATCCAACAAAGTAAATCACAAAAGGAAATTTCATAGAAAACAACAAACATTGTTTTGAAAACTAAAAGATAGACTGAGATCGCGGATCTAGTCTATGGTTACAAAATTTAAGCTGGACTTCTAGGGATATGCTCAATCTTCTTCCTTCCCTCCTTTCTTCATTCTTCGGGTGCATCTCCTGGATTGCTGCTGGACGATCCTGGGTTCAAACTCCTCATGATTTGTTTAAAATATTTCCTTCTTTTCCGTGCTCTCTCCCTTACTCTTTCATGGATATCAGTCAGTTCTTCTTTCGTCATCTCTGGCACTACCTCGTCGATGGTCTTCCAAGTGATAGCTCCTTCCATCTCCATACTGTCGTTCTCGTTGGGTGGAGCATTGTCCATATCCATTGTTGAGTCTGTCCCTTGCCCTCCTCGAGCCTGTCGTCCTTCTAGATAGCGGATGATTCTTGCCTCATCGCTATTCCAAGGCTCCTATACTCCCACAGTGGTATGATCCCTTGCCTCTTGCTCCGGCCTTTCCTCTTGGTTCTCTTCTGGATTCTCATCGGGTTCATCTTCTGAACTATCACTTACTCCTTGCATCGGTTCATCTCTTATCACTGATCCATCCACTCGCAAACGTAAGGCCTCGTTCCTCCTCAGTTGGATTCCTGTAAAGGCGGGCGGCTCAATGGACACCTGGGTTGGGGGTCGTAGCACCTCTTGATATACTCCATGCTAGTGGAAAATATCGTTGATGTCCACCTTCATCCATTCGAGGTGGTCCATCAGGTTATCATGTGCATAAACGTACATGGGTCCGATTCTCGTCCATGTTCGGAAGTTAGGTGAAGTGCGGCCTCCATCTTCTCTGAGGACGAAAGTGGCTTCTTTCAGCATGGGCCTATCCTCGGCGATGGCAGCAATACGTTCCACATCGTATATCATTTCCAACTCTGTCATCCTCTTTCCTATATCGCAATTGTGGATGGTCTGTACCACTTGTTTGCACTCCATGTGCATCATTCCTCTTTTCCAAATTAGGAACATTTCCCTAACAGTCTTAGGTTGTCTTGCTAGGGCAAACCCCTCGCATAATACCTTAAGTATCAAACGGTAGTCCTCCGGGTTTTCAAAAGGTCCTTTTCGGAAGTTCTTGGCTTGAAGACGAGCCTCATCTATGGTGATCTATGCAAAAGAGAGAGATGAATCAGAAAGCTTATCCTACCCATTCTATCTCATCTATGTCTTTCTTATTTATATTCTAATTTAATTCTCCTTAAGTCCAATTCTATAATTATGACTCCTAGGTTCTTAACCATGCTCTCATACTAACTTAAACTATCACGCCCTAAAAGGGTATCCTAAACGTAACAGTCCGCCACACTCCATATTAAAAGTTAAGTATGACAACCTTAGCCATTCCCAAAAGTTTTGATATTAAGTGTAAAGCGTACTCTCACAAGTTTAGAGGACCATACCCGGGATTATGAAGCTTGATAAGATATAATAACATGTTAAGAAAAGGGGATTCATAATATTCATTCATTTATAACAATGATTTTACAACCTTAGGGACATTTCCCTTAATCACAAATCTATTACAAGAATATTGTACATCTTATCCAACGCTAAACTTCATCTAGAATTTCTTTGTCCAAAAAGAAATTTCCTGACTGCAGGATCCTTGTGGCCTCAACCACAGGTAAGGAAACTGCAAAAGATATCTATAGGGGTATAAACTAATAGGCTTAGTAAGAACTATTTCCATAAATAACTTCTTGTAACGAGATTTCAAACAAGTTGTTTAAACAATCAAATGAGATGCAACATACACGTGGGTAAACAAGGCATATAGCTTTCTGGGAACTATATGTTGAATGGATTTGCACCCTTCATTTGGGGTTTGGTGATACATAACTTCAAAATAAGTAGTTTCAATTAAAAAGATTTATGCTTATGACCACTATTGCCAAGCACACAAAGTCTACTTGAATTGGACCTTGCTTTCGGATTTTCCACCAAGCATTTCCTTAACGCTGCCAAGCAATCGTTTTTGGACACTCCGCCAAGTGTTGCTTTCGACCTGAGCTTACTATCCTTCTCATCCAAAGATATTAACCCAATGTAATGTGACTCACTTCGTGGTATGCATGAATCCATTTGTTTATGCTATCATAACGTTATTATTATCGAATTTAAGGCAATCAAAGAATTTCATACAAATCAAGTGTTATACTAAAACAAACATTTAAATCAATTCCGGCCGCGATATTCTTAGGATTCTTTCAAAGAATTATTTTACATACATATCCAGTTGTCTTTCCCTAATTCTAATGCACTAATTTACAAGCACAACAAGTGTAGCATTTTAAGGAAATAAACTCATGATGCCATGTCGACTATTCTTCTCTACGGATGAGTCGTTCACACACTCCACTCAATCGAAATAATCTTCGGGATATAGGTATCCTTCCTCGGAGTTACCTAGCCAAAGAAAATACCCACAATGAGTATTTCTTGATGATTTTCTTGAATTTTGACAAAACAATGTCATGAGAACGGTAAATTTTGTATAAGGAAGAGTTTCAATTTAAAATGGCCATAACTTGGTCATTTTAACTCTGAATCGCGCATATAATATACTGATTTCTACCTACTCAAAAAGATCTATCCATTTCTAAAAATATTTTTGTCAAACTAAACCATTTAGGCCTCGAAACAGTGGCGATGAAATTCACCACGAATTTTCTAACTCAAAAACAACTTTGGTTCAATCATTCAAAATTTGCTTGATAAATACTTAGTTATCTATACAGTTGAAAAATTCTCTTTTTATAGGTACATAGCTCATATTTATTCATGCTCAAGTGTTTATTATCCAATCATATCTCTTGAGTAAAATAATGTTGGCTTTGAGTTTTTAGAAAAATTATAATCTACAAGAATTCATTTTGTAAATCTCTTGAAATGACTATTTTGTTTCTTTGGTTTTCCAAGGATGCTTTGCATTTGCTTTATTATTTTTCCCAAGTAACTTTTTGAAAATAAATTTACTTCCTTCTAAGTTCTCAATATTAGTACTATTTTTCCCTATTTATTTTTCCTATACAATTTTCTTTGTCTATTTGTTTGCAAAAATCTTTATTTGAAAATTCCTCATCCTTATGTTAAGTTTTTCATAAAAATCATTATTGTACCAACAATTATTTTCTTTTGAAAAACAAAGTGGAATAATAAAGGATTTAAGAAGCTTTTCATGACAAAAGTAGTTTCTAAAATTTGTAGTGGGTTCTTTTTGTAACTTGAAAAGAAGTGAATTTATTTTTGTCAAATCATAGATTTTATACTTCACATAAAATTATCTCTAAGTGATAAAATCTCCTTTTTTTAATTATTTATAGAACTTGAAATTTTGGACAAAAATCTAAATGAACATGATTTATGAGAAATAATAGTAAAAAAAAAAAACATAATAAAGTCAAGTATTGAGAGTCTTAGCTTCTTCAAGGCTCCCGAGACTAAGAAGTGGACTAATCCAAAATAAAAATAAAATTAAAGAAAGAAAAATTCGTTTTGAGTTGATGAGGACAAGTCTAAGACTAGAGACTAGTCTTAAAACAACAAAGAATAAATAAATTGCAATGGAATAAATAAATAAATTGCAAGTGAGCTTATATGCTCTAAAGAATATGTATATATATATAGTAATACTTAGATATAGTATCAATAATATGAACAAAAATAATAACATAAACATAAATAGATTTTCATGAGCAAGAACATTACATGAACATAGTGTAGCTTCCATAACATTTAGTCTTTGGAAACTCACACTATGGTCATGTAAAGTTACATGACATGAGAAGAAGAAAACAATATGAAATGGTTACCTAAAGAAGACTTTTGGTAGTGTTATGTGACTTTGGTTTTTGTTGTAGATAGAAATCGTTTTGGAATTATTTTGAGAGAGTTTTGAGAGGAGAATTTGAGAGAGTTTTAGTAAGAAATTTGTGGGTAGTAATTGTGTGAAAGAAGTGAAAGAGGAGGGGGTTATTTATAGGAAAATATGTAGTGATTTTTGTATGATTAAATTAAATGAAAATTGAAACAAATTGAGGGAAGAGGGGGAGGGTCATGTGCCAGCCATACATGGAGAGGAGAGAGGGAGTGATTTAATTTTTGTATTTTGTGGATTAAATGAAGTAATAAGTAAGGTAGATGTGAAATAAAGTTATGGGAAATGTAAAAAGTAAAGGCTACAGGTTATGGTGTTTGTAAGAGTAGGTGTAAGAAAAAGTAGAGATAAAAGAATAGTGTAGAATAGTAATGAATAGTGTAATGTAAAGTAGATATGACTAATAAAGTACCGGTAGTAAGAAAATATGCGTATAATAGCGATATCTGTTATTTTTACTTGCCGAAAAATTTTGAAACTGATATTTTTGAAAACCTTATATTTTTACAAGTCTAATGGTATATTCGGAATATTTTTACTATTCCGAGCTCCAGGACACGTTTTTCAAGAACTATGTCCGATCGGGTTCGAAACGAGTTGCGGTTTTACTAATCTGATCTTTTTATGCTTCCTTCGATAATTACGCATTATTCTACATTCTAAACTCCTACTTACTCTTACGGAGTTGCTTATTCGAGATTGCCGGACTTAAGCTATTACGTCTAACTAGGGTTTTGTTGACCTTTAGAGTTCCGGTTGACTTCTGGTTTAGGGTTTTAGGCTAAATCGATTCCAAAAATTTGGGGGTTTACACCATTGCTCTATCGATGGTAAAATTGAGAAAGTCGAGGCTCGTTTTATTGAGGCTCGAGACAATTCTGATGAAGAATTGGTCTATAAAAGCACTTGTCTAGGGTCGAAATTTGAGGCTCAACTTTGAGGCTCGATACTGTATTTTATCCAAAATGATGCCCGATCACTTCGACTGAAGTTGAGGGTCATGTTGAGGGCTCTCAGTTAAGGCTCGATAGACCAATTTTGCTGTTTTCTTCCTTTATTTGGCCTCGGCTGTGACTTTACAAGGCTCAACTTCTAAAATCTTTACTTTACTTGTTATTTTTGCTCCAAATATGATTTAAAACACTTTAATTATTCCTCATTAGATTCTAAGAGCTTCAAAACAACACTATTTATTAAAAATATAAGTTTTATTAGATTTTATTTGAAATTTTTAGCAAAATTAGCTCAAAATCCTATGAAAACATAAATTAAAAATGACTTATCAAATTTTAAGGGATCGGTAGCAGCTATCATACTCACATTCTATCCATCATTTGGCCAAGGAAAAACTTAGAAACACATAATTAAAAGCAGAAGCTATACTAGGTTAATGGAAATATTTACAAACGTTTGCTAAGAAAAATTGAGAAATGAGTTTGTAACTTTGGCAAAAATAGTAGCCCAGGGTCTACTCCACCAAATCCTTATCATGTGATTTCAATAAAGACATTACTCCGATAGAGTGGTTTGATTGGAATATTTGTACCGTAAAATTCACTGAGTTAAATTTAAACTTCTCTTGAAGTCAGTAGTTCTAGATCTAGATGTTAGATCTACATAAAGAACAAGAATCCCTTGTTTGAAAAAAGCTTAATGAAGTTTAAAAACAAGTGACAGAAAGTCTTCACCAATCCTCTCTCGATGTAGATAGGATCAACTCCATTAGTAGTCATAGATCTATTTAAGAGAATGATCTCTCGGCCTATTCAATTGAAATCAAAACATGAATCTAACACGGTACACCACATAGTCAGACCTGCGAAAACAAATCAAGCTACTAATTACAAATACCTAGTCAATTTTCTTAAAAGCGCATTTGAAATCTCATGAATTAGGATTTAGATTCGTAAACCCTAAGCTGTAGGAGATTATTTCTTCATGGGTTCAAGCATTAAAGAACAAAATTCTAAAGAAAAAATCATATCGAAGAATAATTCAATTAAAGATTAGCATCTTGCAAACAATACAAAAACTGGGTTTAAAATGATTTTACCTAGAAAATTATGAGTCCTCTAAAGCCAGAAGAAATGGATTCCTTTTGCCGTAGAATTCTCTCTCCCTAATGTAAACAATTAAATGCTTAAACCCTAATTAGAAATCAACCGGATTTTCAAGTCAACAAAACCCTAGTTTACCGTAACCGCTTAATTCCGGCATTACTGTTTTCTTTAAACCTAGAAAACGAAGTTGGAATAATTAGCGATAATAGTTCGTAATAGCCATAGGTTATATAAAAGTATCAATTTTATATAAAATATCAATTTCATAATTTTTCGGTAGCTAAAAATATCATATATCGCTTTTATACGCGTATTTTCTTACTACAGGCATTTAATTATCATGTCTACTTTTACATACACTATTTTCTACTATTCTATACTATTTTATACTATTCTACACTATTCATTTATCTCTACTTTTTCTTACAACCTACTCTTACAACCCATACACCTACTTCTTACATATTTTCATTTCCAATACAATTTCACATCTTTCATTTCTTACTTTTAATTAACAAAATAACAAAAAAAAATAAAATTTCCTCTCTTTCCCCCCAAAAGTAGCGCCGGCTACCCTCCTTTATGCCCCAATTTATTTTATTTTTCACTTTTTAATTAACACAAATTATCTCCCACATTTTCCTATAAATACCCATTCATACCTTCGCTTCTTTCACACCACTTCTTTACTAAAATTACTCTTTCAAAATCTCTCAAGAATTCTCTCCAAGAAGTTCCTACAAGAAAGCTCTCTTCAGTTTCTTCTTTTAGATAAACTTTCTTCAAGAAATTCCTATGTTCATCTACTTAGTATGAACTTAGTGTGTGTTTTCTAAAACCATAAAGATTAAAAAAGCAACAATAGGTTCATACTTTGTTTTTGTTCATAATCTCAACTTCTTTATGTTCCTTTATGTTTCTTTATGTTTCCTTTATGTTCATAACTATCTAAATATCTATATAGCTATATATATTATTTAGAGTATATAAGTTCATTGTCTTGCAATTTATTTACCTTCCATGCAGTTTATTTACTTCATTGCAATTTATTTAATTTTAAGTTGTTCTTAAGACTAGTCTTTCTAGTCTTAGACTTGTCCTCATCAAGTCAAAACATTTTCTTTTTCTTTTCTTTTCGGGACTAGTCTTTTCTTAGTCCCGGGGTACCTTGATGAAGCTAAGGTCCCAATACTTGATTTATTTTTTATATGCTTATTCTTTTAAGTTATTATGATCTTTTTATATTTTCATCACTTATGATTCATATTCATGCATGAACATAATGTTTTTGTCTCAACAAAAATAAATGAGGAAGTGTTTTCTTAAACTAAAGATTCTTTCTAAAGAAATAAATGTAGAAAATAGATTTCTTAAAAACTCATAAACATGCTTAGAAATGGTTTTTCTTAAAACAAAAGGTTTTATAAAAACTTATTTTTCATCAAGTATTAGAAATTCTTTTAGAGTCATTACAAGAAACAAGATATCATTCTATGAAATTGTTATTACTTTTGAAAGTTGTTGGAATCCAAGTTTAGAAAATAAAACCACTCTTTAGGAATTTAAAGTAATTACAAGAGATTAAATTTAGAATATTCATCTCAATAACTCAAGATCTTTTTAAAAGTAAAATGAATATTCCAACAAATCTCAAAGTTCAAATCTTTTAAACTTTACTTTTTCGTAAGTTGAGACAACTTCATTTACTTCATCCATTTGTTATAAGTCAATACATATATTTATATCTTCCAAAAAGTTTATAAAAATACTTGGAACATTCATCTCTTCAAGTGAGTTTTATTTAAAAGAGGAACTCAAGTTTTTACAAATTCGTGGAGAATCTGGTCGCTGCATTTTCGGGACTCAAATGACTTAGTTTTATGAAAATAAGTTTAGAAATGCATAGATCTTTTTGAGTAGGTAGAAAACGATATATTATACGCGAAATTCCGAGTTAAAATGAGCAAGTTATGGCCATTTTAAGTTGGAATTTCCTCTTATACGATTTTACCACGATTTTGAGAAAAGTTTAGAATCTTCAAGAATAAAAATTTTATGAAAGACTCATTTTGGGTATTTCATCTTGTTTAGGTGGCGAAGGATCCGAGATTGTCTTTTCGGAGGACTATTTCGATTAGATCTACCGATATGGAGTGAGTTAATTCTTTTCTTAAGTTACATTTCCTTGTTTGTGCTTGTAATTAGTGGCACTAAAAATTTAGGAAAAGATAAATGAACAATTGTTATGAAATATTCGTTGAATGAAAATTAAGTATATCAAAGGATGATATGTTAAATAAATGTGTGATTCTTGTATTGATATGATGAAATTATGGTTGATCACCTTTAACATGAATTCAATTTATATGGTTAAATGTATAATCGAAATTTATTCATGTATATCATACTTGTGAGTCACATTTATTTCACTACTATTCTTCCTGTGGGGAAACGAGGAAGTAGTAGTGGTGGCTGATAGGAGCCGGAAAGTCTACATGGGCCAGTAGGAGCCAGGAAGTCTACAGGGCGAGCAGGAGCCGGCAAATCTGCAAATATTGATGGTCGTATGGGCCTGTAACCTCCCAACCCTTATCATGGAGGGCATTAAATCCATGCTACACTTGATTTCTGGTTAATCTTGTGTATTTGTTTGCTCATGTGATTGGTGCATTACATATGCTTGAATTAAATAACTTGGTTGTTATATGGAAATGTTATATAGTCAGGAATTATCTCACTAAGCTGGATTTGCTTATACCCTTATAGTTTTCTACTACAGTATGATTATCTATGGTTGGCCCTGAGGAGCCCCGTATGCCAGGTACGAGCTTAAGCTACTAGGAGTTTTTGGAAGAAGTTTATGTATTTTTAGTTTTGAACATAGACTTCTAGGAAAAATCTCTATAGTAGGCTTATGTGGTAGTTATGTTTATTTTGTTATTAGTATAGTTGAACAAAGACTTTAAGGCGGGGGAATGCCCCTAAGATGATGTACGAACTTATTATTAAATGACGATCTTATGTTTATCTATTTAAGTTCATGTTTGCTTTTGCTATCTATTTAAACGTAATACCCCTATGAGTCTCCTACTATCTTGGAAGCACGCCTCGCATCTAATATCGAAGCTCCTGAGTGACTAAGGTTGTAATTCATTAGCTTTAATATTATATGCGGTGGACTGTTACGTTTAGGGTACCCTCTAGGGCATGACACCTAAGCTATGTTAGGGATATTTACAATAATGTACAGTGCCTTTACAATGCATGCTTGCTTGTTTATTTATAGGCTTAGGCACATAAAACATGATGGATTTATTTCATATGTGGCAGATTCTTTATGATAGAATTCTTTCTTCTTCCCACACATGCGTCTAATCGTGTATTTTATTGTCGCAAGACATATTGCAGCTTAGTGAAGTGCTCGAGATGAATAAGAAATGAGGCTCGATGTTTATAATGCTCAAAGTACTTACATTTTTGTCCATCCATCTATCAAAGGTTGAATTTGAGTGCATCAAGGGCTCATAGACTTAATGCTTAGCAATGATCTAGTAAAATTGGTCTTTGGGTAGCTGCTATCGAGGGTCGAAATATGAGGCTTGACATTGAGGCTCGAAAAAATATTTTTTGCAGATTGAGGCTCAAATACCTTAGAACACTTATTGAAGGTCAAGTCGAGGGCTTGAAGTTGAAGTGCGACAGACCATTTTTCCTTGTTTTACTTCATCTTTTGGCCTCGATGATGATTTTAGCAAGGCTCAATTGGTTCCAAATTTATCTATTTCTACTATTTTGCTCCATATCTGATACATACACTTCATTTCTTAAAACAATAATTTATCATTAAAAACACCAGGCTCTTGGGAATTTAATCAAAATTGCACCAAAATGATCTTAAGTTCCTATGAAAAAGATAGAGTACAAGAGACTTATCAAAGGGATAGATGAACGTGGCAGCTGATTACTACTCAAAAGGAGATATTAGAAGACCTCAGAAGGTTAGATGTTGAGGTGTCGTTAAAAGAAGTGGGCACTATGCTTATGAGTTTGAGCTTCCAACCTATGTTACTTGAACAAATCAAGCAAGGCTAGAAGGAACATCCAGAAGGTGAAAAATTGGTGAATGCTATAAAGAATGGAAAGAGGAGAGAGGTGAGACTTGATGATGATGGCAATATTAGGTATGGGAATAGGATATATGTGCCTGCGATTAGTGACTTAAGAAAGGAAGTAATGAAGGAAGCTCATGTACTGATTTATTTGATACATCTAGGTAACATAAAAATGTACAAGGATCTAAAAAACCATTATTAGTGGGATCATATAAAAAGAGAAGTGGCTAAATATATATCGAAGTGTTTGATGTGCCAGTAGGTTAGAATAGAACATCAGAGGCCTAGCGATGAACTAAAACCATTGCTTATACCTGAATGGAAGTAGGAAAATGTGACAATGGATTTTGTGAATACATTACCAAAGGCGCTAGCTAAGTATGAAGTAGTATGGGTGATTGTGGCTAGGTTGATGAAGTCAGCACACTTTATCCCTTTGAAAGTTGGTTGTTCACTTGAGAAGATGGCATAAATTTACATTCGTGAAATTGTAAGGTTACATGATGTGCCAATATACATTGTATGTGATAGAGAACTAAGATTTGTCAGTCACTTTTGGAAGAGCTTGCATGAGGCATTAGGTACAGAAATGTAGTTTAGTATAACTTTTAATCCTTAGACGGATGGACAACTATGAAGATGATTCAAATTTTAGATGATACGTTGAGAGCTTGTGCATTGGATTTTGGTTGTCAATGGAATGATCATTTGCCTTTAATAGAGTTCGCTTATAATAATAGCTATCAAGCTACTATACAGATGGCTCCTTATGATACATTATATGGAAGGAAATGTAGATCACCTTTGCATTGAGATGAGGTTGGCAAGAGATTTTTACTTGGTCCAGATCCTGTGCAGTAGACTATAGATAAGATGTAAATTGTGAAGAAAAGAATGAAAGCAGCACAACATTGCGATAAAAGCTATGTTGATACAAGACGATGACCACATAAATTTGAGGTTGGTGATCATGTATTCCTTAAAGTATCCCTTACTAAAGGAATATTCCGATTTAAGGTTAAAGGGAAGCTAAACCTAAGGTACATAAGACCTTTTGAGATACTCAAGAGGATTGGACCACTAGCCTATAGGTTAGGTCTACCCCCGAGTTTATCAGGTGTACATGATGTGTTTCATGTATCATGGTTGAGAAAGTGCATATCTAATCTAGCTATTATTAATATTAATCAACCTGAGATACAACCTAATTTAACTATAGTTGAGAACTTGTAAAAATTTTAAATCGAATGGAGAAAACCTTAAGGAGAAATACAATTCCCTTTGTCGAGGTTCAATGGAGTGGCTAAATTGAAAGATAAGCTATATGGGAACTGAAAACTCTTTGGGATGGAAACACCACAAGCTCTTTGAGTAGTAAGATAAATTTTGAGGATGAAAATCCTTTTAAGAGGGAGAGGATGAGATACCCCAAATTTTCATGTTTAGTTAATTAGATATTATTAGATAATTAATATGAAAATGCAAGTAATTTTGTATCTTAATCTTGATTTAGTTTCGAGAGTAATTTTAAATAATTTAGCTAGCGGAGTTTTGTAAACTATAGGATATAATTAGATAATTTAACATAATTGAATTAGTAAATGAATTTAATTGAAAATGGGGATTCCAATATCGTAAATTCAACCTATTAAACTACTTCAATTACCTATTTCAACAAATCAATTACTCAATCCCTTCTAATTATCAAATTGAATTCAATTTCTCAAGATTAATTACCTAAATCCATAATTTATTAAAATTGAACCAATTTAAACTTTCCTTATCTAACAAGTAAAGTGACAATTATCATCTTCTAAAAAAATTTAGTAAAAAGCACTAATAAATTTGGACCAATCCATGAATTGTCTTTCAAGATTTCCTATACAAATTGAATTCCTCCTTCTCATGGGCCATTTTGGAGATTTCTTGTAGAAATTGCATTAATCCTTCCCATGATAGGAGATCTTATCCAAAATTCATGCATTTAATGCATGATGTTGACATCATCTCTCTCATAGTCTATCCAAATCCATGTGATGTTGACAACTTCTCTCCAATAGAAAATCTATCCAAAATATAGGCGTTAATGAATAATGTTGACACATCTCTTAAACATTCTTCCCAAATCTTCCAACTGTACTTTTGGATCCATTTATTGAAAATATCTCATCCAATGAAATATTATACCCATCATTTTAATACCTTTTAATTTAATGCATTCACATGCACATAAGATAATTGTCATTTAATGCTTTCACACATACATAATTCAACTTCATTTAATGCATCTATGCACACACAATTCAACTTCATTTAATGCATTCACACACATATAAGTCAACTTTACTTAATGTGTTCACACACACAAGAACCCCTAAATATGGAGGATTCCATTAAAGTAAAACAACAAAAATTCCCTTAAATCCCAAAGACTTTTACAAAACTCTAACCATGATATATAAGCCTAGATTTCTCTCTCTTCTCTTCTCTTCATTTCATCATAAAAAAAAAAAAAAAATCTAAAAATCCTTAGCCCCTTCATGCCAATTCTCTCTCTCTCTCTCATTGTCTCTCAAAAACTTTTTTTTTAAGTATACTAAAAAAATCTTTTCTGAATCAAGCATAAGCAAGGTGAATTTCAATTTAGAATCAAGGTTTAAGTTAAATTTTAAGCCTAAAGAATCTTCACCAACTTAAGAAGGATTATTAATAGAAATTCCTAGGTTGTCTTTCTAAACCAAGTAATATAATTCTTGTGTTTTCATTGCATTAATGATATTTAAGTTCATGTAAAATACTAAATGTAAACTTAGATCTATGGTTTGATTAATATAAGTATATCTATGTGAATAGAAATATATATGTGTGTGTGTGTGTGTGTGTATGTATGTTAGCAATTGTAGCATGTTGAAATTATTGTATGTACATACTTATAAATACTGAAATCTATGTGTATGTGTTCATGTTTTATTAATAGTATTTTGGTGAAAATAATTCATTTCTATGTTGTTATATGATTTGAGAATGATATGTTATGATCATATATGTTTATGAGTTGATTTGTGATGATATAATGTGTTAGAGAATCACAATGTATAGTAAATTGGATTTTCACTAGTGAAACCGAGGTATTTTGCTTTGATTTAGTCTTAAACCGATTTCAAAAGTTATAAAACTTTTTAGTAGACTAAAACAATATGTTGATAACTAGAAGCCGATTTAACAACGCCTTGAACTGGACATATAGCCTTTGAACTGATAGGATAACAAATAACATAAAAAATGCATTAAGCAAGTTGCATGTGCAATCGCAACTATGCTTAAGGGCATGATCTTCTCGGAGATCTATTTTCTTCACAAACAGCTTGAACACTGGCAATATTGCAGGCGTGTCCCAAAACATGATCTTTGTGGAAAAACTGAAAATATAGTATAATAAAATTATATATACACAACAATAAAAAGCAATATGTATATTTGTCCCAAGCTTATATGAATATTTGTTAAACTATAACTTAATTAAATTATTACGTAGCATGTTAAGATGGTGTAAATATAAGTTGCTAAACTAAATTATAATAATTAGGCTTATGAATTAGTAAAGTAGACTTAATAATTTTATTTTGTCTAAATTAAGTAATTAGTCTTAATATGAACTCCAAAATGTAAAAAGGGCTTAGTTAATAAGTATAGGTACACTTGGCTTAAATTAAGTTAAAAGAAGCTTTCCTAAGTTAAAAATGAACTTAGTTAAATTCCTTATGTTAAAAATTTAATTCGAACATTCCTTAAAAGTTCTATATCATTGATATATCTTAGATAGGTAAATGAGTATAGTTAATGATTGAGTTAATTCTCATACGAGAGAAATCTTCTTAGACAGATGCTTGGGTAGCCTTTGATCTATCCTCTGATCTTTGCCAAATTACAGATAATGTAATAATTATGCATTGACTTATGTGTTTCATGCTAAGATAGACATCTTATATGAATTAACACTTAAAGAAATCCTTAATAATAGATTGTTGCTTATACGTGGTCATTTAACCCGATACGAGGGGAGACAACCTTACTAGGTAATGCTGGTACAGTAATTAGGCACTTAGGTTACCATTATATTCCTTTATGGCTCAGTAGCTAGTTGATAGGGAAAATAGTATTAAGATAACATCTATCTGGATCAGCAAGAAGTAATATAGTATGACTCGTGTTTATGGGACCAGCTGAGCTATATTATATTATAGACTATGATAGATAGAGATGCATAATGAATATGGCCCCTAAACAAGGCTATTTACTAAATGTTCCTATAGGAGATATAAGTATTCATGCTGCCTATATCAACCCCTTAAGTAGTTGCTACTGCTCATGACCCCCTAGATTCCTATAACATGTTGTGAGAGTGTGATTGATCCTCTGTTGCTTGATACTTTAGTTTAACGATATAAATTGTTAGTTGTTGTATTGCATTAGGATAGTGCATGTGCCTATCTTGTGTGTGTTTGTGTTGCTGTCATACTGGGCTTCATCTCATTCCTTTCTTTTTCAAGTACTAATGACTATGATGATGATACTTATGATAACTAATCCCGTTCAGGTTTGAAATGAGCGTACTTTAACGAATATGATCTTTTTAGGTTCCATCACATTATTTTGTACTATAATCTAAGATTATATTATTTTTATTTTTTTAGGGTTTTGAACGCGAGATTACTGGATCTAGATTCACAAGAGCTTATTGTTAGCCTAGTTAACTTTTAGGATTCCGGTTGACTTTTGGTTTTAGGGTTTATGCATAAAACTTATTGTAAAATTTAGGGGTTTACATCACCTATTGAGAATAAATCAGATTTAGTTCTCTGTAAAAACCCGACATGTACTATATCAAAACTTTACATGCCAATTCTCCAACCACGTATAATACACAAAGATATTATACATAATGTTGTCCGAAGGGAAGAGTTTACACCTATTGCTCGATGAACCTGTTATTATGCAAAACTTTACAAACACTACTCATTTAAGAGTAGATAACTTTATATAAATACATAAAATAGGACCATCATCCATGGTACTTCAAAGATTACAAAGCCAATCTTATAATGTACATCATAGGAAAAATTTGGGTACTTTAAATAACAAAACATAGGCTTATTTGTAAGCCATAGCTTAAATTATTACATTTCAAGAACAAGATCTTCTTTTCATCATTTCCAAGAAAACAACAAGGAATTGACCATCCATCCTAATCATCCCTGTCATGCCCTGAAGAGTACCTTAAACGTGGTAGTCCATCACATACAATATTAAGACTTAAGAATGACTACCATAGTTATGCGAAAGTCTCGATCTTATATGTAAGGAGTACAACACGACAATAGGAGACTAGAAGGGATGTGTAGTTTAAGAAAATAATATAAAGTATGCAAGCATTTATATAAATATTTACCCACAAAATATAGATGATAAAGTCATATTTCATACACTTTTCATTAAAACAAAGATGATAATTTATTATTGATTTTATAGAAATCATAATAAATTAGTTCTTTTATGCACTAATTGTGATATTTCAAGTCTTGAAAGAATTATAATACAAATAAAAGTAATTGGGAGAAGTTTCATGCAAATTTGGGAAAGAAATCAAGCAAGGCTGACCATTATGCAAAGTAGGCCACCAACCTTCATCATAGGACAATTTTGGCGATGTTTTGTAAATTCAACATATCTCTTTCATCTGAGCTCCTATTGCTGATTTAAAAGGAGACAAAAAGATGAGAGATCTTCAACTTTCATTTTTTGGGTGTGAATGAATTCAGAATGTATCATCGTCAAAATATATTGAGAAGTTGCTGTTCTTACAGTGATGGCGTCCAAGATTTAGAAAATGATAGATTTTTGGTAAATTACAAATATCTTTCTCATCTGAGATCCTTTTAATGTGATTCAAAATTATATGGAAATATAAGATAGATATACAATCTTCATGTTTTGAGTTTTGGCTAATTATGAACGAATGAAGGTTGAAAATCGTCTCGAAGTTACTAAAAGTGCAGAACATCAGTAAGATTTGCAGCTCAACACTATTTTAGTAAATTCAATATATTTCTCTCACCCAAGCTTCGTTTGATATGATTCAAGATCCTATTGAAAGATGAGAGAAAGAACCACAACTTTCGTGTTGTAAGTTTTGACAAATTCCAATTGGAGTAAAGTCGAAAATCGCCATAAATTTTCTGTACACAGTACTGCCTCCAAAGCCAGTAGCTATCTTACTTTGAAATAATTTTTACAATGTACTCCAGCTACTGGAAATTCGACACCACCAGTGTTGAAGCCGATATACATTCAAAAATGCTCTCAGAAATCAATTTTAGAAATGAAAGGCCGGCTAATTTTAATCCTACACCACTAGTGCATAGTGCCAACGTATCTTCCGTGCAACTCTTCATATATAAATTCATCTTGTTGATCATTTGTTGAATGTAGAAACCCTAGGCACGAAAATAGCTCCTCTCTCCATTATTCCTTGATAGAATTAGGGCATAGAACACTATTTTTCTTTTCTTGTTGATTTGAATAAGGATTCCACACTGGATTCAAGTGGAAGACCTCATTTGGATTTGAATTCACGAACAAGATTATTTTGACAAGGTGATTTTGCTCATTTTATCATATTTAGATTTTAGATGATGTTTGAAACTTGTTTCTTTTGATTTTAATTGGGGTTTTATTTGAAGATCTGAATTACCTTATTGATGATCCCTATTGTTGATTGAATCATTGACTATATTCGAGTTGTTGATGTTATTTCAAAGATCATGTGTTTTGGATCGAATTTGGAATTCATGATAGATTAGGATTGTAATTGGAAAATTCTTTTCTAATCTTTTTTGTGAATATTTAATTTGGATTATAGATCACATGGCAATATAGACTAAAATTCAATTAGGGTTTGGTAATTTACAAAAATTAGTCGATTAATCACTTTCTTAAGAATAGGGAACATTGATTGGTTAATTTAGGATAATTACGTACTTTGAAAAAAGGAGTCGTTATCTTGTGCTTGATTGATTGAAAATACTAAACCCATTGACAATTTGGATTGGCAATTGTATTTCTGGTTGATAGCATACATTGATTGATTGTTCAAATCTATTAGCTCTTAATCTAATCAATTACATGTGTTAGAAATCTAAGATTTTTCTGTAGTTTAGTTTTATATAAGAAAATCCAAAAAGAGAAACACCTTTGATTTTCCTAGGTACAATTTGGACTGGTACATTTGATAGCTAGTCCTTACTCCCTATGGACTCGACTCGATATTCATCAATATATTATTACTATGTACGCACTCGGTACACTGGGTGTTAAAAATTGTGCTTTTAAAGGAAATTAAATGTAACTAAAAAGAGTTTTAAAAAGAACATATAGAAAAAAGCGTGGTAAATAGAAATAGTTCTTTTACATCATCTTAGGGGTATTCCCCTGCTAAAAGTTCTCGGAAGATCGAAATAAAACTAAGTCTTACATAAAAATAAATACCATCACCAAAAGATTTTAAAGTAAGTCTGATCTAGAGTCCATGAATGGATTTCCCCCAAAAGCTCCCCAAAAGAATTCTTACTCGGATATAAGGTGATCGCAGGTATAGAAGCAATGGTTCTATGACAACAACAATTTGTGGGGGTGTAAGCTTTACTAGCTTAGTGAGAATATTCCTAAATTATCATACCCGAATCAAAATATCAAACAAGTTATAAGTAGTTAACCATATGGTATGCATCAAACACATGAGCAAACAAAACATATGGTTTTCGAGAACTACATGTTGTATGAATTTACGTCCTTCATTCGAGGCTAGGTATATTGGCTAATTACAGCCAAAACTTTTGCAAATAGATTTGATAGATCTAATCAGCTACTGCTCACCATCAAAAACATTTATGTCATATCGACTACTACTTGCCACTTTGTAGATCATTCCAACTATTACTCGTCACATACAAATACTACCAATATGCTGACCACCACTATTATGTACTTATCCCACCAAATGTATAATGGCAAATACAATGAGACTTACTATGCGAAGTGCTTGAATTAATTTCATTAAGCTTTTGACATATAATTAAAATGTCTTAAGGGTGGTCATACAATTTCAGACACTCCAACATGATAATAAAACATTTATTTAAATATAGGCAATTCAAGACTTGATATCCTTAGTATAAATTCAGCAAAATTATAAATCATATGCACTTTCTATTTTTATCTTTTCCTATTTCTAGTGCCACTAATCTACAAACACAATCATGAGTATGAAGAATAGGGAAAGTAAACTTACTTGGCCATATCTTGGTGAAGTACTCCTAATCAAAGTAGTCCTCTGGATAGCAAATATCGTTTTCCGAATGACCTAAATAAAAGAAATACCCAAAATGAGTATTCCATAAAATTTCTACTTGAATTTTCTAATTCTATCTTCTAATTTGCGGTAAAATCGGATTTTTGGAAATTCCAACTTAAAATGGTTATAACTTGCTCATTTTAACTTGAAATTTTGCATATAAGATATCGTTTTCTACCTATTCAAAAAGATCTATCTATTTCTAAGGTTACTTTTGACATTTAAAGCCATTTGGGTTGAAGATAAAGTTAGTATAGTTTTGACACAAAAATTTATTGTGATTTTTTAACTTCTATTTCATCAAAAAATTTCATAGCAAACACATAGATATTAGTATTGTCACGCCCCGAATTTGGTTCAAGGTATGCCAGCCGCCATGTATGACACTTATGCATTATATGTTAAGGCTGACCTAATCTACAGTTTATCGTGATTGTTGCTAAACAAATTTTAGATTCTGAAATCGTTGAATTGGATTTTGAAAACAACTAGAGTTGTAGCGGAAAAGAAATACATTTCTTTAAAATGATTTCCGAATAGGCTACTTTCTTAAGTAGACCATTACATATAATAAAGTAAATTTCTCAAAATGATTTTCAAATAGGCTACTTTTGTAAGTAGACAAACGTTTATAAATAAATATCATACCATCAAGTATCTCAAAATATACTGTTTTTGGTATCTCAAGATACAACCATAGGCTTATAAATATGCCCTCATCAATTTATAAGTTTAAAAAGATGAAGAATAACTTTTGCTATAAATAGTTCAACGTTCATAGGCACTTAACTCGTTAATAAGCTCCTTTAGAGTTATCCCATACCCGATAATCACAAGCATCCAGATCATCACCTGAAAAAGAAAGGAATGAGCTGAAGCCCAATACAACAGCAACACAAACACATACGGGATGGGTATACACGCCTATTCTATATGCAATGCAACAACCAATAGTTTATATCTTTAAATAAAAGTGCAACATACAATAGTGGAGCACTCACACTCCGGTAACACGCTGGGAACCTGGGGGTCCTGAGTAGCAGCAACTGCCCAGGGGGTTGATATAGGTAGCCTGAATACTATTTCTCCTACCTCTACAAGTAATAGCCTCGTCTAGGGTCACAGCTGTTACACATCTCTACCCATTACAGTCCATAATATAATATAGCTCAACCGGTCCCATAAATATGAACCACACTACATTACTTCTCTCTGGTCTAGGTAGACGTTATCTCACTACCGTTTCCCCCATCAGCTACCCACTGAGCCAACCATGATGGCGTAAGCGTCTAACTACTGTGTTAGCATTGCCAAACAAAGTTGCCGCCCCTCGGGCCAGGTCTCAAAAACGGCCATGCCCAAGCAATAAGTAATTATTAAAGTCGTCTTTAAGTATTAGTTCATTTAGCATGCCTATCCTAGCACACAACACACAAGTCACTGCATACCTGGTATAAAATTTATGCTATGAATAATCAGAAGATAGACAAGAAGACAAAACAGAAGGTAGACTCCTAACAAATATCTGCTTCAAAAATTAATTCATATAAGCATTTGAAACAACATACTCCTCTTATTATTCATGGCCTATCATATTACAAATATCTCTAAGCCAATTATTAGTTAATTTGATCATATAAGAGTTTACTAATTAGGTTAACAGCTAAGTAAAAATTGTTGATCTCTGAGAAGTTTACAAAGCCAATATTGGTTAATAAGTCTATATCAGCTTAATTTAGTCAAGTTAAGTAGAATTAATCAATCAAGTTTATTTTATATCTAACTTAGTCTACTAAAATTGTTCTATAGTAATTAGGTCTTTAAAAGGGTAATTTTCTATAACATGTCCTATGTTAAATTTAATAACTTTTATTTAGTAAAATAACTCATTTAAATATAATTATTCTATTTATATCACTTAAGGTCTTATTATTACATCTATATATGCTAAGGAATCTAAACTAGTTTTCTATTATGTTTATATTATGTTAAAATATCATATTTATACCTATTTTATTAAATAAATTTCTAATATCAAAATAATTTGTTATCCATCTGAAAATTCAAATTTCAATATGAAAGCACCATTTTTTTTACATTTTTTTTTATATTTATTTGATTAGAATTAATTTACCTTAAATCCCAATATCTCATTTCCTATAGAAAGCTATTATGGCTCCTAAATTTAGTGAATTGGTTCACTATCTTAAACTCGGGTTCTTGAGCTCAAATTTTTATATAGACTACCAAACACATATTTTAAGATGATCATAAGTTTACTTGGCCTAAACTAATCTAGTCGGAAACAGGGGACAACACTGGCGACCGATTGGTTCGATCAATTTTGACCATTAACCCGACCGGTTCTTGGTCGGTTCTTTACGCCAAATTAAATTAGACTTCTTAAGCTTTCAAAACGTTATAGTTTTACCCAAAAAAGAGAAGAAAAAGTCACCAGTACGGCCATATGAATTCACGCCACCACTGCTAGCCGAAATACTGTTTTGCCCTGTTTTGTTATTTTGTAATTTAATTTTTTTAAATAGTAAATGTATTTCAAAAATCATGAAAATTTACATTTTGTATATAGACATGTTGAGCTATCATTTTTATAACTTTCATCCAAAAATAACTTCATTTAATATTTTTACCTAAATATTATAACTTAACCTATCCATATTTAATATATATGCATATAAATTGATCTTTAAGTATATTGAATTAATCTAAAACATGTTTATTCTATGTTTTATTATCTAGAATATACTTTGATTTGTATTCTACAACTTGAATCATAAATCATAACTTAAATCATCCTCAATAATATAAATTTTCCTAAAATTCCAATATGTAAACATAAGCATACATACTTATGTATTTGATAACTTCATTTTAATAAAACATATCAATTCAACATATAACATTATAATAATTTCAAATACTCAATTTTTTAACATACATACATTATACATGTGCATATTTCGGTTTTTCAAGCTTGTATATACTTATATTATTTAATACTTGAATCTAACTTTATTTTAGTGATTTACATGAATCTAAATGTCATCAACATAATAAAATAATTTAATATAATTACTTACTTGTTTTAGCAAAATCAACCAAATAGTTGCCTCTATTACTACTTCTACCATTCAAAAGTTGATGAAGCTTCTTCAAGCTTATTTTCCTTAACTTCAACATTTCTTTTAGCCTTCAAAAGCACCTATTGGATGCTAGATTTTGAAGAGGGATTGTTGATGATTTTAAGGATTTTTGTGTGTTTGAGACATGTTTTATAGGGTTTTAGAGAGAAAGGGGCTGCTGAAAATGGATGAAGAATTAAGGTCTTCTAAGCACCATATTTATAGTATTTGATGTTTTGTAATTTCCATTAGGGTTATGAGTGTTTTGGTCATTTTACTTGATTAGTTGATGGCATTTTAGTCCTTTCCTAGGCATAGAAATCTTCATGAAGTGGTTAAGGACCCTTTGTCTTTTCACACACTTGATATTTTCTTATGTTCACATTGTAGATATTTAAGGGGCAATTTGGTCATTTCATATGGTTGAATTCTCTAGAGTTTAGGTTTTTATAATGTGTGTGAGGGTATATGGAATGAGCATGGTCTCATGGGCTTTATGGGCTTTGATTTCTTAAGCTTTATGGGCTTGAATTTAATGTTAATGGGATTGCATTTATGTTATTGGGCTTAAGGCTTTTAGATGATGAATTATACTTTTAGGTTATAGGCTTTAGGCATTTAGAATTGGAGAATAAAATAAGAAAGAGAATTAGCTAATTGGTATTAGAAATTAGTTCTATGAAGTCTAATAAAAGAAAAATTAATATCTTATTTGAATTTAGGGTTTTAGGGGCTTAGGAATTGGTATTTGAAAACAATTGTTTAGTTCTAAGTTTTAGTATTTAAGGAGTTGGAATTTAGGCTAAAATGTCTAAATTGGATTTTTAGAGCTTTAAGTGATTAAACTTAACGAATAAAATTCATTTAATAATTGGAAAGTTTTTATTAATTTGAATTTGTTGAAATAGCCAATTGATGTTGCTTAATAGGTTAAATTGAGTATTTATGACATTAGAATCTCTATTTTTAATTAAATTCTCTTATAATTTCTATTTATGTTAAATTATTAAAATTTTCACTTACACGATTAAGGTTGTTGATTCTCTATATATCTAAAGTTTTGATGATAACAAAATGCTCAAAGAACTAACTACTCTATTAGTGTGCAGAATTATATTCAAACTTTACACAGAATATTGGTGAATTTGTTGAACACATATATAAGGTTGAATGATTTAAATCTTATATCTGAACAAGTTTTCAGATATGGTATACAAGAGTTAATATACGATATGATGATTTTGGATGTTGTTTAGAAAGGAAAAAGGCACATAGAAGGTTTTGCAGAAGGATAATAAAAGTATAACATGTTTCCAGCAACACAGAACCTTTCACAGAACCTTTGGGAGAAACTCAAAACAACTATTCTGAATTGAAGTTAGTTTCCAGAAACACAGAAGTTTTTACAGAACCTTTTCAAGAACTTTCAACAGTAATTCTGAGTTAAAGATAGTTACTGTTCATCTTCTCAAACAAGATCTACATTTTTTTTATGAAGAAGATCAATGATTTTGAAGACCTAGCTCCGAGATAATAAGTATATTCGGATAGTATACTTATTCGTTCCACTAAAGTTGGATTATCCTAGGGATTAAAGCAATTGTCGGATTGGTTATATTCATCAAAGAAGTTTTCTGAGATAAAGACAGAAGTTACGTTGATTAACTATGGACTGATTTCAAGACAGAAAAGTTATGTTTTCTGATTTTTCTCAAGATAAAAACAAATTCGAATTGGATATTAAGAAAATCAAAATAAGAACAATGTTATCTTTAAGAAGATGACACACGAAGATCACGTTGAAGACCGTGATATCAGCAACAATTCTCCAGATCTATCTTCAAGATCAACGTTATCAGAAGCTCTCAAACAGAAAACAAATGGATTATCTTAAATCACAAATTCAAGCAGATCTTATCTTACTTCAGTATCAAGAATTCAAATTCAAATCTGGAACCGAAGTAAACAAGAAGAACGAGATTTTCTCTTGAAGATATCAGCAGCGTTTGAAAATTAAATTAAGGATAAGAGGTTACAGATTTCCATCCGAGATTTTTGGGATATCTATCTTATCTCAAGCACAAAAAATTCTGAACGATAGAAGGACATATATGCGAACAGAGATAAAGAAGAAAGAGACAGAACTTATACTGCAAAAAAACAAAAACCGAGAGCTGCTTGACTTCAATCATTGACCGAGAAATCTTAAGAGTTGAAAAAGCACACTTTCTTTATTCTTTCACGTGCAGAATTGTAGCAAATTTTATTGCAATCTTTACACTTTATTCTTTTACAAAAGAAGCAACTTGTTGTTGGCTTCAAGTGAGTTAGTTCAATTACTAGTTTAGACTCTGTAGATCGATTGAAGCTAGAGGATAGCTGTGAGAATCGAGCAGAGAGAATTGTACAAGCTTGTAATTGATTTTATTGGATAGTGGAACAAACCCGAAGGATATCGGGGTCCCCTCGAGCTGGAAGAGTGGACTGACGCACAAGGCGGAACCACTATAAATATCTGCCTGATCTTCTTATCCCTTCTCTATTTATATTTCCACAGTTTATTTTATTGCTGTTTAATTGTTCATATTGTTCTCTTAACTTAAAATCAAAGGGGATTGTTTTTAAAAGGCAAAAATTTTAATTTTCTGAAATAATCAATTCAACCCCCTTCTTGATTATTTTCGGGACCAACAATTGGTATCAGAGCAGGGCTCTTTTATTAAATTGAGTGATCCAAACAAAATGGCTGAGAACAATATTGCAATTAATAGAGCTCCATATTTTGATGGTTCAAATTATCTTTATTGGAAAATGCGAATGACAACTTATATCAAAGCTAATGATTATGCTTCTTGGCAGGTGATCCAATTTGGAGACAACCAATAGCAATATCGATGATGCGAGTTTCACAGATGAAGAGCTAAAGTTGATTGAGAAGAACAATAAGGCTAAGAATCTCTTACTCACAACCATAGCTCCTTCTGAATTTTATCTAATTTCTCCTGTGAATCAGCAAAGGAAATATGGGATACTCTTTCAAAAACTTATGAAGGAACAGACACAATTAAGGAAACAAAAATCAATTCATTACTTCAACGTTATGAATTATTTAAAATTAAGTCTGATGAGAAAATTAAAGATGCTTTTAATAGATTCACTGCTATTACTAATGAGCTAACCTCACTTGGAAAGAAATTAGATGATTCTGATCTTGTCAGGAAAATGCTTCGAATTTTGCCAAAATCGTGGGATGCCAAAAAGACAGCTATAGAAGAAGCTCAAGATTTAAATAAGCTGACACTTAGTCAGTTAAGGGAAAAGCTGATGGCATACGAGTCACATCATGATACAACTGAAGAACCAGAAAATAGTTCAAAGGCAATAGCTTTCAAAGCCAAAAGAGTTGTTGAATCTGATTCAGAAGAGGACAGTGATGACGAAAATATTAACATGCTTACAAGGAGATTCAACAAATTCTTGAAGAAAAAGAAAGGTAAAAAGTTCAAAAGTTTCAATAGATCTAACAAATTTGATGCAGGAAAAAGCTATAAGGACAAAGAAGAAAAGAAAGAGAAGAAAGAAATTGTGTGCTATGAATGTAAAAAACCGGGACATATTAAATATGAGTGCCCTGTTTTAATCAAAAAGATTGAAAAGTTCAAGAAGAAAAGTCGAGCAATGATGGCAACTTGGAGCGATTTGGATGAGTCAGAAGCTGAACCAGAAGCTATAAGTGATAATGAAGAAGAAGCAAACCTTTGTCTCATGGCTACTTCTGAGGTAACTTCTGAAACTGATGATGAATCAATTGAAGATATGATTGCTGAAATGGAAAAACTTTTAAAAGCTCTTAAGAAAGCTGATTTAAAAATTGCTAAATATGATAATGAGATAAAATCATTAAAGAATGAAAAAGACGCATTAAAGCAAACCAATTCCTTGCTTGTTGATGAAAATGATATCTTGAAGAGTGACAATGAAAAGTTTTTTAAGGATAATGAAAAGCTAAGAAAAGACAATAACTTGCTAAGAGATGAAACAAGCGTTTTGAAAGTAAAAATTGATGAATTATCGAATTCAATAAAGAACACGTTCAATAAGTTCAATGAAAGTGATGAAAAGCTAAAAATGTTGATTTCATCACAAAGATTGTCGTGTGAAAAGCATGGTTTAGGTTATAATTATGGTTTGAATTCAAATACATCCAAGAAAACTATATTTGTGAGAGCCAAACCAATCGTAAATGCGGAATCAAGTGTTAAAAAGATTGATTATAAAGCAATACGTGGAAAAGAAAAGTATGTTCAAAAATCCAGAACGAATTCCAGAAGTT
This sequence comes from Combretum micranthum, assembly GCA_024138025.1. Lineage (NCBI taxonomy): Eukaryota > Viridiplantae > Streptophyta > Magnoliopsida > Myrtales > Combretaceae > Combretum > Combretum micranthum. The sequence continues at coordinate 130,336 of JAMXBD010001272.1, forward strand.
ATTTAGAAAGAAAACATTCTTATGGAAATCATACCAGAAGGTATTCCAGAAGTTATCCGAGACAGAATAGTTGGAGACAGGTAAACAACAGGTATTGGAATAATAATATAATACATATACATGTTTCTTTTGTAATAAGATTGGTCACATAGAAAAGTACTGTTATTATAAAAGAAACAAGCTCAGTATTCAGCAAGTAAAACAAAGAAATGAAACGAGCTTGTCTTTCAAAGGACCCAAACTTGTTTGGGTTCCTAAAAAGGTTTAATCCTTTTATTTTTGCAGGAACATGAAGCTAAAATCAATGGAACATGGTATCTTGATAGTGGATGTTCCCGACATATGACAGGAAATGCTTCATTGTTCAATAGCATAACATGGGAAGAAAAAGGATATGTAAAATTTGGAGATGACAGTAGAGGTAAAATTATTGCAACTGGAAATATTGGTATGTCTCCTCATACTATAGAAAATGTTTACTTAGTAAAAGGCTTGAAACATAACTTATTAAGTATCAGTCAGCTATGTGATAAAGGATATAAAATGGTTTTTGAAAAAGATAAATGCTTTGCCTTTAGTGAAAATGGTATAAAATTATTTGAAGGTTTTAGAAAGAAAAATATATATTTGATAAAACCTAATAAAATGGAGGATGCATGTTGCTTGTTATCTATGAATGATCAGATCTTTGTTTGGCATAAACGTCTAGGACATGTTAATTTTAATCAATTAGAAAAATTATCCAAAAAGAATATAATAAGAGGTTTACCTAAAATAAGTATTAAACAGGATGTGAAATGTGATACATGTTTAAAAAATAAAATGGTATCTGTTTCTCATAAAAGTAAAAATGCAATAACAACTAGAAGACCTCTTGAGTTGTTGCATCTTGATCTTTTGGACCTACTAGAACTCTTAGTATGGGTGGATGTAAATATGGATTTGTTGTTGTAGATGACTATTCGAGATATACTGGGTTATGTTCTTAAGACATAAAAAGGATACCTTTGATTCTTTTCAAAAATTTGCAAAACAAATACAAAATGAAAAAGGAGTTTCCATAATTAGTTTACGAACTGATCATGGAACAGAGTTTCAAAATTCAGATTTTATAAATTTTTGTGAAGAACATGGGATATCTCATAACTTCTCAGCTCCATATACACCTCAACAAAATGGAGTTGTAGAACGCAAAAATAGAACTATACAAGAAATGACTAGATCTATGTTAAATGAAAGTGGTGTTGCTGAGTATTTTTGGGCAGAAGCAGTGTCTACAGCTTGCTATATTATCAATCGAGTATATATTCGGCCCATGACAACAAAGACCTTATGAATTGTTTCGAGGTAAGAAACCTACTGTTTCTTATTTTCATGCTTTTGGATCTAAATGTTTTGTAAAAAGGAATGTTCACAATCTTGGTAAGTTTGATGAAAGATCTGAAGAGGCAATATTTTTAGGATATTCTTTAAATAGTCGTGCTTATCGTGTATATAACAAATCCTCAAAAATTGTTGAAGAATCAATTAATGTTAAGTTTGTTGAAGATACAAAAGATGATGAGTCAGATGAAGAAAAGGATCTCAATCCTAAAACAGAACCTAGTACAGAACCTATATCTGGAGTATCTAACCTTCCAGAAAAGAAGTCAGAAGCAAGAACAGAAGGTACTTCAGAAATTGTAAGATCTGAACCAGAAACTTCTAAAGGTTGGAAATACAAGTCTGCTCATCCATCTGAACAAATAATTGGTAATATACAAACTGGTGTTCAAACACGAGGTAAGTTACAAGATTTTGAAAATCATTTTGCTATGTTATCTGAAATTGAACCTAATAATATTGAAGAAGCTTTAAATGATAATAGTTTGGATTGATGCCATGCAAGAGGAATTAAATCAATTTCAAAGAAATAATGTATGGAATCTTGTACCTAAACCTGAAGGAAAATCTGTAATTGGAACTAAGTGGGTTTAAAAACAAACTAGATGAAAACGGAAAAATAAGTAGGAATAAAGCAAGATTAGTAGCTAAAGGATATTCACAAGAAGAAGGAATTGACTTTGATGAAACATATGTACCTATAGCTAGATTAGAAGTAATTCGTTTAATGCTTGCATATGCAAGTTTTAAAAATTTTAAAGTTTTTCAAATGGATGTAAAAAGTGCATTCTTAAATGGATTTATAAAAGAAGAAGTATATGTTGAACAACCCCCTGGTTTTGAAGATCCTATTAAACCAAATTATGTTTTTAAATTAAATAAAGCTTTATATGGTTTAAAACAAGCTCCAAGGGCTTGGTATGATGTAAACCCCGGTATTCTCAGTAGTTAAGACACCTCGGAAGTTGGAAGCGAAACCCTAATCCGGTCCAGTCTGAGTCCAGTGGAAGAAGCCTAGAAACCCTAAATCCGGCTTTCCTTCGGTTTCATAATAAAAGAAATTTTATAAAGTAAATGAATTTGAATTATTGTTCTAAAGTACATTTTGAACCTTTGAAAGTTTTAAATTCGGGAATTTTTCAATTCCGAGCCTTCCCGAGCTCAATTACGGAAAAGCGTGCCCCAGACCATGGACTTAGAAAAATGTTCCGAATATTCATTAGAACCGTAATTTTATAAGGATTCCAAAAATATCAATTTCGTAATTTTTCGAGCTATAAAAATTACAGTTAGAGCTTTTCCCGTGTTTTCGGTGCATAGATGTCTTGTCTATTATTCACAAGTACAACCTATACTACACACTACCCATACCCTATTCTTACATCCTTACAACTACTCATTTCAATTTTCTTTTCCAATGAATTTTGTCTCTTAATCAATTATCACATTTATTACATTTTAATTAACTAAATTACAAAAATCAAAATTTTCAAAACACACACACACACACACACTCAAGATGGCCGGCGCCCCCCCTTGCTTTTCCCTCTCCATTTAATTATTTTTACTCAATTTCTTCAACTAAAACCCTAATCCACTTAATATATATACTAAATGTTATTTCTCTCTCTTCATTTTCACTTGTCAAATTTTTAAAACAAGAGAAAAACTCTCTCCTTCTCCTCCATTAGTGCTGTGAGCTTTGTCCCCCTCCCCTCTCACAACTTCAACTTGTTTTCTTCTCTTTTCTACTTCAAGACTCCTTTGGTATGTTGATTTTAGGCTTTGTTCATCCCAAATCTTGTAATGGCAAGATCATTCTTGTGTGTTTTCTCATTAAAATCCCAATGAGCATGAGCAAGGGACATGAAAACACTATTACAAGAATCTCAAGCCATCACAAGAAGTGGATCTAGTCTTTGAATGAGTTTTGTTTGAAATATCAACTTGTTCATGCATGAAAAGTAGAGATCTTGCATATATATTGTTGTTCATGCCATGAGATCCATGATTCATGCATTATATATAGTAGATCTAAAGTTTAGACATCCACATCTTCATGTACATACATGATCATAGGTTTATTTTGTTTTCCATGCATTGATGATCATAAAAATATAGTCTTGTTCATGTATAGAGGTGTTAGATAGTAGATCTTTACATATAGGAAGCAAGAACATTGAAAAAGGAAAGGTTGTGTTGAATATGCAATGTTGGAAATTCGGATGAAATTGAAACCCTACCTTAAAAGCCACCAAAATCAAAATTTTTCTCATATTTCACGAGAAAAATGAAGGGTATATGTGATAGATATCTTGAAAGAATGATTTTCATGAGCTTGGATGAGTTTAGGCATGATAGGAATGCAAATCAAGTGGTGGAGTTAGAATGAAAAATATTGATATGTTGATCAATGGTTAAATTTGTAATTTAGGTTCATGCCTACAAGAACTCTTAGTATCTAAGTCTAAATTGAATGTTTTATAAGCTAAATGAAGTCCTTAGATAGTATATATATTGGAGCTTCAAATTTTAATGCATTAGACAAGTTTTTCCATAAGAAAAATGCAAGAAAATGAAATTTGGAAAATTCGGATTTTTACAAAAAGCTTGTTTAAAGACATGTTTACCAAATGAAAAATGGAAATTTTTATGCATGAATGAAGGCCATGATTAATATAGACTTTGAGAACTTATTTTTAGTTAGATAACAAGTGGATTACAAGATTAAAAGTCAAAGAAACCCTAAGGAGTGTAAAGTGGAAGAATAGCTTCTTAGAAATAACCTTTACGGAATTTTCTAACACTTAGGAGTTCATAAGAGTTTATTATCACAAAATCATCATGACCATGCATATATTGATCCATTACATGGTATTCATGTTAGTAATTCATTCCGATACCATTCATGCATGAATCATCAACTAGGAACATTTCTTATCAAAAGCAAAACAAATTGTCGGAATTGGAGAAAGTGTGGAACAGATCTGATCCTACTGTTCCGTGACTTACTATTTTCAAAACTTGAATTTAATATTAGAAATAGATAGATCTTTCGAAGTAGATAGAGATCGATATAAAATTTGCGAAATTCCGAGTTGAAATGACCAAGTTATGGCCGTTTTAAGTTGGAACTTCCGCAAATAACGAGAAATCCGAATTCATTTAGTTTAGATGTGTAGCTTGATTTAGTTACATAATGAGAGTCTCATTAGGATTATTCTTGCTTGGTAGGTGATCCCGAGCAGGACGACACCCTACCTCCCGCTACTACTACTAGAAAGACCGGCGTCCAATGTCGAGTGAGTTTTACTTCCACTCTCAATAATGAATGTGATTGTAATGTAGTGGCACTAGTGGTATAGGCAAAGATAAAAAGAAATTATATATGCATGATGGGTATATGGGAATTATATATGTTGTCTACTGTTGATATGTGAAATGGAACTTAAGGAATATCGAAACCGGGTGTTAAGCTATTGACTGATTAGCTAGTATCTTATGATGAATGTCTGCGAATACTTGTTGGTCACCTAAAAGAACTGAATTAATGAATATTTGACTTCAATGGTAAATTGTATTCAGTCATATCACGATGCGATTGGAGCATTCGCATTGGTTGGTTTTTCGTGATCCATAAAACGAATATGTTGGTTAATCGTGATCCATAAAACGAATTTGTTGGTTAATCGTGATCCATAAAATGAAATATTGTTAGTTGACCGTGAGCTTAAACAGCGTCGTACTGCAGGATTCGTTAATCTACTAACCCAGGATGGAGGGCATAAGTCCATCAACATATGATTTCCGGTTGGTCATATGTTTGTTGATCACATTTGTTTGATGCATACACTTGCTTGAATGATTTGTATTTAATTGTGTTATGGAAGTTATTACTCACTAAGCTAGTTAGCTTACGCCCCCATAGTTTTTATCTATTGCAGCACGAGTTTATATGGCTTAGGCCGAGGCAAGCCACAGCACAGGTACCGGAGATAGGAGTTTCCCATAGAAGTTTAATCCATTCTTTTTGTATAGACTTCCGTTGGAAACTAAAGACTCTGGATGACTGTAATGGACTTGTTATATTTGCGGGGAATGCCCCTTAGATTTTGTAAACTATAATTATGCGTTTTGATTTATTATCTATGGCTAATAAATGCCACGTTAAACTGTTTAACTCCATTTGTCGAAGTATTCTATTGTCGTAAAGGAACGTTTTACATCTACCTAAGACTCCCGAAGGGCTCGGGTAGGGAACTCGAGAGTCTTATTTATATGTGAGGGGCTGTTACATTTAGATACCCTACGGGGCGTGACATATGAAAGATTAAGTTTGTTTTTAATTTCAAAAGGTTTTCAAAGAAACAGTTGACACAACTTTGTTTTTAAAAACATATGAACATGATATTTGGTTGTGCAAATATATGAGATGATATTATATTTGGTTCTACTAATGAAATATTGTCAAGATTTTGCAAAAGATATGCAGGCAGAATTTGAAATGTCTATGATGGAGAGTTGACATTCTTTCTTAAGCACAAATTAAACAAACTAAAGAAGGAATCTTCATACATCAAGAAAATACACTAACAAATTCTTAAGAAGTTTAGATATGAATGAAGTAAAGCTGCAATACCTATGAGTACTTCAACAAGGTTAGATTCTGATTTAAACGGAAAGAAGGTAAATGAAAAATTATATAGAAGTCTTATTGGTTCTTTATTATACATGACTGCATCTAGACCTGATATATTATTCAGTGTATGTTTGTGTGCAAGATTTCAAAGTACACCAACAGAAACAAGTTGACAGCTGTTAAAAGAATTTTCAAGTACTTGATAAATACTTCAAAGTTAGGCATTTGGTACCCTAAAAATCACAATTTTGATTTAATAGGATACTCAGATGCAGATTATGCTGGTTGTAAAATTAATAGAAAAAGCACATCTGGTACTTTTCAATTTTTAGGTGACAAATTAGTTTCTTGGTCTTCTAAGAAACAAAATTCTATTGCCTTGTCTACAGCTGAAGCAGAATATGTTTCTATTGGAAATTGTTGTGCTCAAATGCTTTGGATTAAACAGCAATTACAAGATTATGGATTATATTTCAAAAATATACCTATTAAATGTGATAATACAAGTGCAATTAATCTGACAAAAAATCCAGTGCATCATTCTAGATCTAAGCATATGGAAATTTGACATCATTTTATTTGAGATCGTGTAATTAATGGAAACATTGTTGTTGAATTTGTGCCGTCAGATATGCAATTAGTAGATATTTTTACAAAAACTTTAGAAAAAATTAATTTTGAATTTATTTGAAATGAAATTGGGATTTGTAAACCTTTTTGTTAATTTATAAGTTAACTATATATATATATAAATAATAATGATAATTAAAAAAAAGGACAGAACATTAAATATGTACGGGAACTCGTAATTTCTTTTTGGCGCTCAAGGTTCTGACTCTTCGTCTCTCCTATGCTCTGTCTTCTTAAGTGTCATCATCGTCTTGGCTATTCATAATTTCACATTTCCATTTCGTGAAACCTAAGAAATCTTTGTTGCAAACCTTCTTCCAGTCCGTTCATCATGGCTCTTCGCAAATCTCAACGTATCTCTAACAAAAAATTCAAAACCATGACCTCTAAAGATCTCATCTCTATTCAAGATACACCATCCTCCGATTCTGAACAAACCCTCTCTCAATCTGTTTCATCATCTAGGGTTCGTGAAGAACGAACTAAACACAAACAAGAATCTGGGCAGAGCCCTCAACAACCTAAAGGAACAGCGAAAACTAAAGAATTCAAGGAAAATCCGTCTCGAAGTTCTGATCCAGAACTTATTTCAGAGTCTTTAAAGAATATAAAGAAGGAGAAATCTTCCAAATCTTCTTCAAAGAAAAGGAAAGAAGTTCCATCGTCTCCAACTGAGCGTTCTCAAAAGAAAAGAAAAATGAAAGATTCAACCACAAGCTGTTCTCTCATAAAGGTAAAAATTCATGATTGTGCTTTTATAGATTTTGGATATTTTAAGAGGATGGATTTTATTAAGATGAATGGCTAAAAATGTTGTTGTAGAAAGCTGTGTAATCTGACTGGAGATGTGGTTCGAGAAATGATTGAGGAATTTATAGGAATTTGAGGTATGTCGATTCTAGGAGTTTAGGGTCAAGGGTTCAAGATGTGAATATAACAGTCTCTCGTGATGATCTAATTAAATGTTTTGGTTTGAAAGATTGTCATGATGATAATACTGTTTTCTTCTTGAGAAGGAATGATATTTTTTTGAAAATAAATGGAAACGTAGGACAGTTTCCAGATGATGATGTGTTTGTGTATGAATTTGAATTGGTCGTTAGAATGCTTCACAAAATTGTGCGAGAGTGTATTCTTCCTCGTAAAGGGAGTTCTATGACAGTCACAAAAGATGATGGTTTGATTATCTTGAGTATGATGTAGAAAATTAAGATAGATTTGGCCAAGAGAATTTTGAAAAGAATTTGAAGGAACAAGAGTACAGGATATATGGGAATGTTCTTATGGAGATATTCAAATTTAAAGGAATTCCCATTCCTAAGAAAATAAAATTTCCTATAGGTCTAAAAAGAATTGGAGAGAAAAGCATGCATCATATGCAAATTAGGCTTGTAAGAAATTCTGCTATATAGTAGATGGTGCGATTTACTTGCATCAGAACCATAGAAAAGAAATTAACTGGGAAAAGGTAAAGGCAACAGTTGAGGGGGAGCAAGAACCAACCCCAGAAGCTTCTCTAGAAGTTTCATTAGATAAGGAAACAGATCAAAGAATGCACAGGGCTGGTAAAGAACCAATGAAAAAGAAAGAAAAGAAAAGATATAAGCCTATGACTGGTGGCAAATTTCATATAAGGGAAAATTTGCAAATGGACTCTTCCTCGGATAGTGAAGATTTTATTCCACAAGGACCAAGAGAAGCATCTCTTTTCAGCCTAAAGGTGCTCTAGCAAAGATGATGGTAGCCTCTCTTGAATCTTTTAAATAGGACATTACACAGTTCATATCCTCAGAGATCAAGACTCAGTTATCCACTTTACAACAATCCCAACCTCTACCATCTAGGATGTCTTCTGATTCAGCCCGATCATTCTATCGATCTTCACCACCTGAGCAAGAACCTATTCTAGAAGCTATCACAACTGACACTTCAATTGATCATGGTACTCTTCGATCTGGACAACCTTATGAACCCACTCCTCTAAACTTAAGTCTTGTGCCGTTTATTCCTCTTGACGTGCTTCACCATCCAGAAAATTATCTTACTCCACCTCCACAATGTACTGATGCTCAACCCTCTCTTCCTTCCAACTATCGCAAGCGTCTGAAAAGGACAGCTCGAAAATCCACAAAAAGAACTAAAAAACATTAGTTTTTGTTCTGTTTTCTTCTCTTTCGGATATTTTGTTTCTGTTGATATTTCACATCAGACCTGTGATGTAATTTATAAACCGATCATATCAACTTTTAATATGTTTTCTCCTAATTCTGATAACAAAAAGGAGAAAAGGTTAATGATATAATGTCATGTGTGATGAATCGTGAAGTGATGAATTGTGAATGTGTAATAAATGTATGTGTATTCGTGAATTGTGATAAATCGTGAATGTGTAATGAATGAATGTTTAATTGTTTTGTTATCATCAAAAAGAGAGAATGTTGATTCTCTATATGTCTAAAGTTTTGATGTAAGCCCTGGAAAATTTCAGTAAATAATTCTACGATGAACTTTCGAAAATAAACCCTAAAAATCACTCCAATTAAAACCGAACTTTGAACGAGTCCTGAAATATAAACGAAAGTAAGAATTCATTAGTCTTGAGAAAATCTAAAAATAAAATAAGGACTACAAAAGTCCTTAAGTCCAAAAACCATTACGTAAGATAAACTGCTTACCTAATCTATAATTCATAAAAATCGGGATAAAAATAAAACACAGTGATAATTGCTAAAATGCAAGTTAATTTATAACATACAATTTGAAGATCAGGAAATCACCAAAGGCCAATTCCATAACTAGTCTTTGCACAATTAAGAAAACTTTATCTGCCAATAATAAAATATAGACTTTGAAAATTCTCCAAACGACCAGACTAATAATCCTAAGAGACGGAAATCACAATAAAGCCCTAACGATCAAATCAAACTCCCAAAATCATAGAACGAGTTAGAAATTGAAATCTCGTAATCTTAAGAAGGAAGAATTCAAGAAACAAAATAACAAATTAGATAATCCTTAAGTTAACCAATTGTTCATAAAAACCTTAAATCAAAGCAAAAATAAATTCGAAAACAAAACACTATGAAGATCCTTTTTCAAAGAAAATTATAAAAATCAAGATTTCCCCAAAATCATTCAAAAATCGATATTTGACTCAAACTCAAGAAAATCATATATGGTAACCATTACCGATATAACTCCGGATATAATAATTCAATTCAGGATTTCTGAAAAGCAGTAAGAGATATTAAGTACTTATAAAAATAAAATTTAAAATAAATTTCTCAAACTAAATACGTTGTATAAATAGAAAATCTCAGTTTCCAATTTGGCAAAGGTCTAAACCTGAAATCATCCGGAAACCATAACCGGAATACAATAGTGTAAGTCGACAATCTAGCGCCCCTAACTCTAGAGGCCGAAAGTAGTTTAAATATGTAGAATAGCTCGTAGTAATAAAGTTTATCTAAAAACATAAGATTGGTAATTTTTTACCTATTTGAACCCGTTCGGATACAACTTCTTCGAAAAGTGTATCTCGGGCTCGAGATATCAAAAATATACCATTAGTACCGTTAGACTCGTAATTCCAGATTTCTAAATATATCAGTTATATAATTTTTCAGGTTATAAAAGTTACAGTTATAACATTTTTACCGATTTTCATTTCTACCGGTAATTGATTATTCTTTTGCACTATTCATTTTATTTCATTACACAATTTTATTATTTTTTTATAATGTATACCCGATTTCCTAATAATCAAGTAAACTTCGAAAACCAGCAAATGAAACCCTAAACCGGTTTAGTTCAAGCTTTGTGAGAAAGCTTAGAAACCCAAATTCTGGCTTTTTCACGTTTCCAAATAAAAACTTTTATAAGCAAAATTAATTTGGATATAGTTCTTGATTATATTCAAACCAAGAAAAGATTAGATTTTTAGAAAATTTCAATTCCGGGTCATCCCGAGACCCATTTTAGAAAAGCGTGCCCCGGAAATAGAATTTCAAAAATTCACTTATGATACTCATTGAATCAAAATAAAATAAGGATTTCAAAAATATATTTTTCTAAATTTTCCGGTTTAAGAAAATACAGTTATAGCCTTTTTATTTGTATTTCCTTGCTACGAAAAATCAAATTGTCTTGTCTACTATTCCTCACTATTCACAAGTACCACCTAGTCTACCTATTAGCACACTCTACAAATTCAACCTTTACCATCACTCAAATCAATTCCTTTTCTCCATAACTTTTGTCCCTTAACTTTCCTTACAAATCATAACAATTACACATCATGTTAAATCAATCAATCAAAGTAAAAAATTTTCAAACTTCTCCCTTCCTCCACAAGGTCAAACCGGCGTGAATAGTTCCCCCCCCCCCCCCCCCCCCATGCTCCAATTTGCAATTTTTCTTTCTCCATTTAACCTAATCTCATTCCATATATATACTACTTTTTCTCTCTCTCTCTTCATTCATTCACTTTTCAACTTTTACAAAGTGTAAAAGCTCTCAATTCTCCCCATTTTCCCCTCTTGGCCGAAAGTTCCAAGCTCCCCCACACACACACACAACTTCCATTTCTTCTTTTCATCTTCCATTCCACTTCAAGTAAGTGAACTTTTACCTCTTTCCACCTTTAGATCTTTGTTATGGCTAAGTGATTCTTGGATATTTCAACCAAATGTCCCCATGATCTTTTGGTAGGGACAATGAGATCAAGACAAGAATACCGAACCATTACAAAGTAGATCTAATCTTTAAAGGAGCTTTCATAATAAACGCTTTATGTTATCCATCCAAAAGTATTTTAAACAAAAGATCTTTTATAAAAATATAGTTTTTATGGTTTCAAAACTCATTTGAGCATATAAAATAATAGATCTATCATTTTGCTACTTATGATCATGTAGGCATTTAAGGTTTCATTACTATTTTGTGCTTATGTGCATTAATAGTCTTTAAGGCTTTTGTCTTTAGTAAATAACATTCCTAGTATATAGATCTATGATTAGATAAGTTAATAAAGTCAAAAAGGAAAACACTTTTCAAGAAATGGACTTGTGTAAATTCGGATGACTTTGAAACCTAGGATAAAAACACCTTTATCAACTTCTAAAATATATTTTACAAGAAAATGGAGCCTATAGGTAATAATAATGTTTAGCAATATTTTTCATGGATCTAAATGTGTTTTACTAAGGAAAATAGTTGAAAACAAGAGATGAAGTCTAAAAAAATTTAGAGTTAAAAGTCTTAACAACCAAATTCGTAATAATGGATAGATGGCTAGAAAACACTATTTTTCCAACTTCAAAAATGGTATTTTCTTAAATAAATCGAGTCCTTAGGATATAGGTATAATAAACACTTAAAGTTTTAAGTATAGAATACATTTTTCCTAAAGAAATCAACTTGAAAATGGACTTTACTAAATTCGGATTTTTGGAAACCCCCTAGTAAAGGACCCACTTAAAAGTTTACAAATGAAGATTTATTTAAGAATAAAGGCCTTAGATATAACTAATATGAGGGTCAAAATTCTTTAAGCAAAATAGAGTTTTCCTAAATGAAAATCCTTGTAATATGTAGGTGTGACTAATTAGTAAACTCACTTGTTAAACATTAATATGAAATGGTTTTCTAAGAAAAGTTTATGTAAATTCTTTAAACCTAAAGAGCTATAAGAACTTAGGCTCATTAGAGTTCATATCATGACATTCATGATAGGGAAAATCATTACCATTGCATTTAGTTTCATTTTACACTTAGGAATCTCAAGTGCATTCATGAAAACCGCATTTTTGGAATCTATGTTACCGCTGTACAGATCTGATCCCTCATTTCCGAGGCTTAGATATTTTCAAAACTTGATTTAAATTTCTTATTTAAAAAGCTCTTCCGAAGTAGATAGAAATCAATATAAAATTTGGGAGATTCCGAGTTAAAATGACTAAGTTATGGCCGTTTTAAGTTGGAATTCCCGCTTAGGACGCGAATTACGAATTAGATAGTTCGTATGAAGTCGTTGGATTAGTTTGAGTTGAAATACTTATTAGAGTATTTCTCCTTTTTAGGTTATCCCGAGTTTGACGATTCCCTACCACCGATTATTATTACTAGAAGACCGTGATCCAATGGCCGAGTAAGTTTTTCTCCTTGTTTGTTACCTTGATTGTGCTTGTAATTAGTCGCATTAGAATTTTAGGAACAAGATAAAAATCGATATGAATGGGATGGGATATGTGATAGACTGTGATGAATGTATGCCAAGGAATACTAAAGCATATCGAAACCACGATTTATTGGATAATTGCATGGTTCATATTATTTATGTGTATGATATTGGCTGGTCACTCTAAAGAATGTATAAATATTTTGACCTAAGCAAAATTAAATTGATCATGAATTGCATTGGACATATTGCATTTGGTAGCATGCACTCCTACGCAGGTCGATCGTATGGTCCGTTGTTGCCTTGTTTGCATAACGAGCCCGTGCCAGAGCTCATTCAGGGTACTAAGGCGCATGTGGATACATCCTTGGATGAGCGTAGCCGAGTCGAGTGCTAAGAGCTGAGGCTTGGGGACTAATGCGGTCGTGTAGACTCAATACCATTCCTAACCTAAGATACGGAGGGCGTAAATCCATTCTGTGTGTGGTTTCCGGTTACCCATGCACAATTGCTTGCTCACGTGCTTGTTCATGCATAGCAGAATTGATTAATAACTTATTTGTTATGACAAATTAAGGGAATTCTCACTAAGCTAGTGTAGCTTATACCCCAATAGTTGTTTAAATGAGCAGGTTATTCCAAGAATGCTAAGTGGGGACCGATGGTTGAAGTCGAGAATGACTTCGGGATTCCGGCAAGATATAAGAATGCTTGAAGTTTTTGGCTAAGCTTTACGATTTGCCTTGTAAAGTTTTATGTAGTGAAGTTTTGGGATAGATGTAGTTGAAGCTTGATGAATTATATTTTGAAGTATAGTGTTTTGTATTTGAGTATAGTGGTTTGCATTTCCTTTTCATTGTTACTCAATTATATCACATAAACGTATCATTCTGATGTGTCTCCTCTATGTGTTAGACGCCTTGTACATAGTATGGAAGCCTTCGCGTGACTGAGGTGGTCATTCTTAGGCTTTAATATTGTATACGGCAGACTGCCACGTTTAGGGTACCCTTCGGGGCGTGACATTTGATGATAACAAAATGCTCAAAGAACTAACTATTCTATTAGTGTGCAGAATTATATTCAGAACTTTATACAGAAATTGGTGAATTTTTGAACACATAAATATTGAATGATATTAAATCCTAACTGAACAAGTTTTCAGATATGGTATACAAGAGTTAATATACGATATGATGATTTCGGATGTTGTCTAGAAAGGAAAAAGGCACACAGAAGGTTTTCCAGAAAAATAATAAAAGTATAACATGTTTCCAGCAACACAGAACCTTTCACAAAACCTTTGGGAGAAACTCAAAACAACCATTCTGAATTGAAATTAGTTTCCAGAAACACAGAAGTTTTTACAGAACCTTTTCAAGAACTTTCAACAGTAATTCTGAGTTAAAGATAGTTACTGTTCATCTTCTCAAACAAGATCTACATTTTTTTTATGAAGAAGATCAATGATTTTGAAGACCTAGCTCCGAGATAATAAGTATATTTGGATAGTATACTTATTCGTTCCACTAAAGTTGGATTATCCTAAGGGATTAAAGCAATTGTCGGATTGGTCATATTCATCAAAGAAGTTTTCTGGAGATAAAGACAGAAGTTACAGTTGATTAACTATGGACCGATTTCAAGACAGAAAAGTTATGTTTTCTGATTTTCTCAAGATAAAAAAAATTAAAATTGGATATTATTAAGAAAATCAAAATAAGAACAATGTTATCTTTAAGAAGATGACACACGAAGATCATGTTGAAGACCGTGATATCAGCAACAATTCTCCAGATCTATCTTCAAGATCAACGTTATCAGAAGCTCTCAAACAGAAAACAAATGGATTATCTTAAATCACAAAATTAAAGCAGATCTTATCTTACTTCAGTGTATCAAGGATTTAAATTCAAATTTGGAACCGAAGTAAACAAGAAGAACAAGATTTTCTCTTGAAGATATTAGCAGCATTTGAAAAATTAAATTAAGGATAAGAGGTTACAGATTTCCATCCGAGATTTTTGGGATATCTATCTTATCTCAAGCACAAAAAATTCTGAACAATAGAAGGACATGATATGCGAATAGAGATAAAAGAAGAAAGAGACATAGAACTTAATACTGCTTAAGAAAAACAAAAAACCGAGAGCTGCTTGACTTCAATCATTGACCGAGAAATCTTAAGAGTTGAAAAAGCACACTTTCTTTATTCATTATCACGTGCAGAATTGTAGCAAATTTTATTGCAATCTTTACACTTTATTCTTTTACAAACGAAGCAACTTGTTGTTGGCTTCAAGTGAGTTAGTTCAATTACTAGTTTAGACTCTGTAGATCGATTGAAGTTAGAGGATAGCTGTGAGAATCGAGCAGAGAGAATTGTACAGGCTTGTAATTGATTTTATTGGAGATAGTGGAACAAACCCGAAGGATATTGGGGTCCCTAGCTCGGAGCTGGAAGAGTGGATTGACGGATAAGGCGGAACCACTATAAATATCTGCCTGATCTTCTTATCCCTTCTTTATTTATATTTCCACAGTTTATTTTATTGCTGTTTAATTGTTCATATTGTTCTCTTAACTTAAAATCAAAGGGGATTGTTTTTAAAAGGCAAAAATCTTAATTTTCTAAAATAATCGATTCAACCCCCTTCTTGATTATTTCGGGACCAACAAAGGTTTCTAGTTCTAATAGGTAAAATTAGGGTAGTACACTCAAAAGACTTAGAAAATTCTAAATTTCATGATTACGTATTCAGAATCTTTATTTAAGCTCTAGTTTGGTAGATATTGATCAGTTTCTATGTCTATGGCTTATTTTTCAACCTTAGGTACATAGTTAGTAAGTTATTGACTCGAGTCTAATCTAAATTTAGATTAATGTTTAATTTTAGTGAATTAAGAATTTTAATAATTCGACTTGAGAAATCGATTTCAAGGAATTGAATAGCTTGGTATGTTGAAGATAGGAAATTGTAGTAATTTTATAAGTTGAAAAGAGTATTGTGGTATTGAAATTTCTAATTTCAATTGAGTCCATTTACTAATTAAATTATCTAATTATAGTTTATAAAAATCAATTAACTAAACTATCTAAATTCAGTTACTAAGTTAAATTTAAAATAAGATTTAAAACTACCCATATTTTTATAGTATTTAATTATCACATTCCTAATTTAGGTTGTTAAAATCTGGGATATTTCATGTATAATTGAAAAATCCTTTGAATATATATATAGACTCATATATTCATTTTTAGTGATATTGTCCCAATAATAATTTTTCACAAAACAATTATTCTTGAAGTTAGAAAAATGAAGTTTACAAAATTTTCTCCAAGTTGTTGAGGCTTAAAGAAAAGAACAAAAGAAGAAAATTGTGGAAGTCTTAAATCTTGATTCAAGTCTTCCCATGACTTTGACATGGGCAAGTCCCTTAAGAAAAGAAAAGAAAAAAGTTTTGACTTGATGATGACAAGTCTAAAACTATAGTTACTAGTCTTAATTAATATGAGCAATATAACAAAAAAGCATGATAACAAAACATAATAACAAGTGTCTAATAAGATGTTAGGTTGTAGCTTTAGGCTCTAAAGATATGTGTATATATATATAGATATACATATGCTTTACATACTATATATAGAAAGTTAGTTAGAAGCATAAACAAAATATGAGCATAATAACAAGTATCTAATAAGATGTTAGGTTAGTGAGCTTTAGGCTCTAAAGATATGTATATATATATATATATATATATAACATGCTTTACATACTATATATAGAAGTTAGTTAGAAGCATAAACAAAATATGAGCATAATAACAACAAAATAAACATGGTATTTAAACAAAGGCACGAATAAGTTGTTGTTTCCATGATTTCTATTCTAGTATAATGCTCATGGGGTTTTAGAAATTATAACATAAAAAGTGTTCATGTTATGTTTCATGAGGGATAGGAGTTAACTAAAGTGAATGGATGGAAGAACGAGAGGGGGGAGGAGGGGAGATGTTGTTGGCAAATTTCTACCCTAAAGAGAAAAGAAGAGAGTCTTGAGAGAAAATTGTTGGTAAGAGAGTTGTGAAAAGATTTTGGTAGAGTTTTATTATGTAATGAGAGGGGGGGAGGGAGATGTTGTTGGCAAATTTCTACCCTAAAAGAAAAGAAGAGAGTCTTGAGAGAAAATTGTTGGTAAGAGAGTTGTGGACAGATTTTGGTACAGTTTTATTATGTGAATGAGAGGTGTGAAAGAAGTGGAGGGAGATGATATTTGTAGAGAAATGGAGAGAAATTTGATGTAATATGTCACTGATGATATTTTACCGATCGTATTAATTTCTAAAATTTATAAACCCGAGTAAATCTACGATCAAAGCTAGGCAAGCGTACCTATTCGATGTAGCATAGATTTTAGGGTGTCGTCCTCAGGGATTTTGAAGAACAAGTACTAGTATTACCGGTTCTCTACTATTTAGCCTAAATTTTGGAGAGAAATCTACAATTAACTACTAAGCAGAAGATTAAGCAAGCTCTAAGATCAACTAATGTTTGCTTTCAAAGATGAATTCAATCACAAGACATACTCTCCACCTTGATCCACCCTAAACCTAAAGTTCTTATGATAAAAGATTGATTAATGAATCATTCATGCTTTGCACTGCAGGATCTCAACAAGTAAATCAATTCCTCCCTCGAGTTAATCAATTCCTAACCCTAAATGAGATAGTAGAGACCTCTCCCTTACTAACATCACATAGGATTGCATTAAAGATCATGATCCTTGAACAAGAATTAAATTCTTATAGCAGAAAATCGTGATTTCCCTACCTCTAGGTGAAATAAGCAATTCCTCTATTCATGAAGATCTATCTAATTGAATGAAACCTCTTTCAATCCAATAAGAATCAAACATGCAATTAATTTGTGCACAAATCAATCACAAGACTATTGAATCACATGAATAGATACAAAGGCATGAACATTCATTAATCAAAAGACATTTCAATTCATATGGTTAGGGTTTCACAAGATGAAGAGTATAAGAATCTACTCCTCCATGAGATTTATAATAAGAACAAAAGATCTAGAGGAAATAGAAAGAATCATGATAGAAAGAATAAACCCTAATTGATGTCTTGAGATCTTCAATGGATGCCCTAGCAATTTCTTCGTAATTTCCTTCGTAATTTCTGTCTTAGAACCTAGAAAAATGATCTAAAAACTGTAAAACAAGAAAACAGAGCTCTATTTATACTTTTGGAAAAATCCCAGTTCATCCTAGGGCGTCAGCATGGCCAGGATCGGGCCAAGGATGAAGGCAAAAAAACTAAAATTCGGCCTAAAAGCATTCTGCTGTCTTCCTTAGCTGTCAGCCCTATGATGAATAAAAGGCTGAAAACTTTTCTTCATGTGTAGCTACTGTTCGCATCCTTCGCGTCCTTCCTGGCTAAGAATGAAGGTAAGGATGAAGATTAAACTACTCTTTTGCATTCTGACCTCTTCCTCCCAGTCCTTCCCTGCCAAGGATGAATAGAAGGATGAAAACATAAACTTCCTTCTTGAACAAAATTGATTCAAACTTGTTCAATTTGCTTTAATTTCCTTTGAACCATCATAAAACTTCCAAATATGATCTTTAAGCCAAGAAATGAATTTTTCACAAAATAAATGTCCTTTTCTCCATGAAATCTCAAAAATTACATACCAAGAATGTTCAAATATCACCAAATTAAGGGTCTAATGACACTTATCAAACTTCCTCACACTTAGTCGTTTGCTTATCCTCAAGCAAACAAAACAAGAACAAAAGAATCTATCATCAATTATACTTATCAGAAAATTTCACATCAAACATAGCATTCTTTGATTCCATCAAGCCAAAGTGACTCATTAGTGCCTATTGCTCAAACCTACCATATTTGTACTTGCACTTAGCATACTACAATCAAAATTTCAGAACTAATCCAAGTAAGTCAAATTGTTAATCTCGCCATTTAATAATCGATTCCAAAGTTATAAAGGAGATACAAATTCAAACAAAGCAAAAAGTGTCATGATCACATCTCATCACTTACTAGCAAGCATATAAACCGTTCAATCACCTCTCTAAACACAACAATCCTAAGTGAAAGTATATGGCATCCATCATTCCCCTAGATTTTTTTCCTCTTTTTTTATTAAATCTCTTAAAAAAAATTTTTTTAGCCTTCAGAGGGGGAGGTTTTTGCCTCCATCTTTTCTCTACCTCTGGACGGGTTTTTGCCCGCTTCTTTTCAGCTTTTATATATATATTTTTTTCAAGTTCATGTAATGAACTTTTGCCTTTCCGCCCTTCTCGTTATAGTGAGTTCATCGAGTCGGCACATCCCGGGCTCATCACCCAAGTGACCAGATTTTAAAGGGACCCCTAAGAACTCTCTACTCACTCTAACATTCAAGTTTGGATACTCATAACTCAAATACTTGAGTCATTGGAGTAAAGGCTTTTTTTTTTTTTAGAGATTATTTAAGAAGAATCACCAAGTGATAGATTTCATATGCCCCTTTCACAAAAAATTAGAAGAGCTCTCAAAGTGATTGAAAAGCAAATATACTACTAACAAGCTTAGAAACAAAACCATTAAACTTTAGACTAGGGACTTTGACCTCTTTCATAACCCTAAATTCAATCATTAAATGGCAAGTAAATTTACCTCACTTAGATTTGATTTCAAAATTTTGACTAAGTAAACTAAGTTCAAAATAGGTGAGTAAGGCACACAAAGTCACTATTCTTCATTTTATTTTTATTATATTTTTTTTTTTTTTTTATGCTATCTTTCTAAACAAAAGTATAATTTCAAGATTTTAACATATTAGATCATATCAACATTAAAAGCTCATTAGCAAACTCTTAAATGGGGGAATTTTGATTACAAGAGCATATGCAAAATGAAACTCAAATAAAGACCCAAACAATTTCTTTCTTCTATAAAATCCCTTCCCCACACTTAAAACAAGACTTTGTCCCCAAAGTCTTCCTAGCGAAGCACAAGCAAGGAAAAAGGACAAGAAAGAAATTATTAGAAAAGGACACTAAATAACTTCCCTGGTTTAGTGTTGATGTCATCATGAAGTTGTAGAACCAGAAAAAGAAGGAAGAAATGCGATAGAATTGATCAACAGTAGCAAATCAATTGTGATCGACCAAGCTAGAAGTTAACACCTGCAAGAAAAACAAAAACAGAACAAAAGCAGCAGGGTAAAGCAAGAAAAGCCTGTCCTAAGTCTAAAAAAAAATATATATATATGGTTCCATAAAAAAAAAAGAGTCTTCCCATAAGGCAGGAGCTCAAAAAGTACAGACTATAGAAAAACAGAATAAAGAAAAGGAAAGGCAACAAAATCATGCATCGCCATCATCATCTGCAGCAGCATCATCAGAATCCTCATCATCATCCTCGTCTTGGTCATCACCACCATCATCATCTGGGTCCATAACAATGCGAATGCTATCTGGATCAATATCAGGAGATGAGTCAGAACCATATTCTGAAGAAGATTCATAATGAGGTATATTCGGAGGTGGTGGTGAGCAACAGGCAGCCAATGACTGTAAAAACCCCCAAACAGCTTTCCTAAAGCGCTTAGCCTTCTTGCGCTCGTCATGGAATTCTCTCCTCAGCCGACAAACTCATAATCCCGTAAGGATGATAAAGTGGAAACACTAGCAGGACCATAAGCGGGAGGAGATTTAGTACCAATTTTGCACATCCCATATCCATGAAATGGACCATCAGAGATCCTCTCAGATTGTACACATGGAGTACCAGGTGCTGGTGTCCGAAACAGATTCATACCCTTAAGCAACTTGGTAATGTACCCTCCACAATAAAGCCCCTTTACTCGAGGATCAGTAGCTTGGCGTTTAAGAAACAAGGCGACTTCCACACCTACATTGATGGGGTAATTCCTATGCATACTATACATATAAAACAGCTCAAAGGAACTAACAGTCCCATGGCTACTGCTGCGTCCCCCTAGTGTATGAGCTAACAAATGATGGACCACCTTTAAAGTAAGCTCATTGATAGAAGAAATCTTGGATTTGGACGGAAGAAATTTAACAGGCTTATCAAAACATAAAAGCTGCCAAAAAGTATTCATACTTTGCTCGGGAGGCCAATCATTAGGCATAGAAAGATATTCAGGCGTTTCAATCTCAGCTGCAGAATATAAACCCAAAAAGAGTCCAAACTTGGATAAATGAAAGCTGTAAGACTTGCTATATACCTAAAAAGTGATTATGCTATCGACCTTGTGAGTACGGGAGTGTTGCTCAATCTCCAAAGTAGATAAAAACTCGATGGTGATATCAGAATAAGTAGGCTCATTAATCTCAAACAATTGAGCCCAAGGACCGATAGCAATAGTCTGACGAACACGATCTTCTATACCAAATTTGCGAAGGAGCTGCCAATCCAAATACTTATTGTTATGAAACTCTAACTTCTCTAGCCTAGCCTTTCTTGCCCGACTCCATGTAGGGGTTGAAATTGCACCACCACTGTAAGAAAAAGTTTCCACTCTAGCTGGTAATGGTGGTGAAGGCTCTCTAGTTCTTTGGCGAGATTTGGATGGTTGAGATTCTGGCGACCCGATAGGACGCTTGCCCTTCTTAATACATGCTCGCTTTGTACGCATACCTATCAAAGAAAATTGCACAGATATGAGAGTAAAGACTAGAGAAACAGTAAACAGCCAAGATATCCATGCTTAAAATGATGCCGAAATTTACCATTGGGTAAGGTGAAGAAAACAGATAAGCAAAAAGAAAACATCAATTAGCATCAATTCAAAATGGGAAACACAAGGATTTCAAATTTGAGCACAAGCGTGGGAATTATATCATGCTGAAAACAGGGGACAAACTTCGAATAACAAAGGGAAGTTCAAACAAAGTGTAGAACACCCTAAATGCTGCAAAAAATCAAGCAACTCAAATTCCCAAAATAGAACAGAAATGAACCCTAATTCCATGATTTGAACAATGTAGCCAAGATTTTCCAAAACAAATTGCATATTAAAGCTCAAGAAGCATGTAATTGCACGAATCAAATAAAAGCCCTAATTTTCATGATCATCAAATTTTCGACAAGAACCCTAGGGACATAGCTTCAACACGAGAAAGATCTTGTTGACAACTGAAATCAACAAAAATAAAGCCCAAACATGCAATATTTTGATCATAGTAACTTCAATCCCTAAATGAACTAAGCATGTAAACACATCAAACTAACACACATGTTTTAAAAAACAGTAAAATGTATCATAAAGAAAAACACGAACAGAAGTAAAATGCATGTAAACGAAGAGAAACGAAGAGAGAAAGAGTAAGGAAGCTTACTTGATGTTGACAATGGCAAGAGAATCCTCGAAATGCAAAGTGAACGAAATTGTGATATGAAGATGAGAGAAAGTAAATGAGAGTAAATGGTATGAGAGGGAAAATGAAATGTAGAAAAGAATGAAAAAGTTTTATTCTATTATTAATTTTTTTAAAAAAATTCTGAATGTGTTTTAAATTTTCGTATCTTTATCAAAAAAAAATTTCAAATTTTTTTTATTTGTAAAGTTTTATTATTATTATTATTTTTGTTTTATTATTATATATTTTTATTTTTTTATTTATTTTATTTTATATATATATATATATATTTTAAAGAGGCTGACCGAAGTTAGCCCGCCCTCCTTCCCCAGGATCGGGGCCGAGATAAGATCAGAAGCTAAATGAGCTTGCAGGGAATGTTCATCCTTAGTGTCTTCACAAGCAAGGATCAGGGGCTAGGATGGGATCAGCAGCTCCCTTGAAAATCAGCGTCACTGTCACCATGGGCAAGGATGGAGATGAGGAAGCGATCAGTAGCTCATTTGAACTCCAGGGAAATTCTTCCTTGTCGTCATCCTAGGGCAGGATCGGGGTAGGGATGAGAGCAGTAGCTACTCTGAAATTCTGCCTGAGCGTCAGCATGGACGAGGAAGGTACTAAGGATTAGATCAAAAGTAAAAATTTTCTGCATAAAACTTCATTCAATTTGTGTTTTCCCCCACACTTAAAATTACTCTCATCTTCTTTGGAAATTGTACACTGTCAACACTTGCAACTTTAAAAAAAAAAAAGGACTTAGAATTGGTGAAAAACAAAGAAAAGCAAAAAGAACTAAACTCACCAAAGTTAGACATGAGTTGCCTCTCATGAAGCGCACTTGTTTAACGTCGTTGGCTCGACGTTTTCTTAAAAATTGCAGCTTAAACATCTAGTGCTTGAAGTCTAAACTCCTCTCGGTTTTCATGCTCATTTTCTCCTCCTAAACAAAGCTTTAATCTCTGTCCATTGACCTTAAAATCATCATGCCCTGGATGTGTAAGCTCAACTGCTCCATGTGGAAAAATTCTTTTAACAACAAAAGGTCCGGAGCATCTAGATTTTAACTTTCCGGGAAAAGGTCTAAGTCTAGAATTGAATAGCAGCACCTTGTCACCTTCTTTGAACTTCTTAGGGTGACGGATGTGAGAATCATGATACTTTTTCATTCTTTCTTTGTAAATTCTCATATTCTCATAAGCCAACATCCTCCATTCTTCAAGTTCATTAAGCTGCAACTTTCTTTTAATCCCTGAAGTTGCCAAATCAAAATTCATCTGCCTTATTACCCAATATGCTTTATGTTCGATTTCAACTGGCAAATGGCATGCTTTTCCATATACCAAACAATAAGGAGTAGTCCCAAGTGGTGTTTTAAAAGCAGTTCAATATGACCACAAGGCATCATCTAATTTATTAGCCCAATTCTTACGATGATGATCAACTGTCTTTTCAAGAATGCGCTTTAGTTCCCGGTTCGATACTTCAACTTGACTGCTGGTTTGAGGGTGGTATGACGTTGCAACTTTATGTGTTACCCCATACTTCCTCAAAATCTTTTCTAACTGAGAATTACAAAAGTGTGTTCCCTTGTGACTGATAATGGCTTTGGGAATTCCAAACCGGGAAAAGAGCTTCTTTAGGAACCTACATACTACTCTGGCATCATTGGTAGGCAAAGCTTGTGCCTCAACCCATTTAGATACATAATCAACTGCCACTAATATGTATTTGTTCCAAAAGAATTAGGGGGGGAGGAGGGGATGATGTTGGCAAATTTCTACCCTAAAGAGAAAAGAAGAGAGTCTTGAGAGAAAATTGTTGGTAAAAGAGTTGTGAAAAGATTTTGGTAGATTTTTATTATGTAAATGAGAGGGGGGGGGGAGATGTTGTAGGCAAATTTCTACCCTAAAAAGAAAAGAAGAGAGTCTTGAGAGAAAATTGTTGGTAAGAGAGTTGTGGACAGATTTTGGTACAGTTTTATTATGTGAATGAGAGGTGTGAAAGAAGTGGAGGGAGAGATGATATTTGTAGAGAAATATGGAGAGAAATTTGATGTAATATGTCACAGATGATATTTTACTGATCGTATTAATTTCTAAAATTTATAAACCCGAGTAAATCTACGATCAAAGCTAGGCAAGCATACCTATTCGATGTAGCATAGATTTTAGGGTGTCGTCCTCAGGGATTTTGAAGAACAAGTACTAGTATTACCGGTTCTCTACTATTTAGCCTAAATTTTGGAGAGAAATCTACAATTAACTACTAAGCAGAAGATTAAGCAAGCTCTAAGATCAACTAATGTTTGCTTTCAAAGATGAATTCAATCACAAGACATACTCTCCACCTTGATCCACCCTAAACCTAAAGTTCTTATGATAAAAGATTGATTAATGAATCATTCATGCTTTGCACTGCAGGATCTCAACAAGTAAATCAATTCCTCCCTCGAGTTAATCAATTCCTAACCCTAAATGAGATAGTAGAGACCTCTCCCTTACTAACATCACATAGGATTGCATTAAAGATCATGATCCTTGAACAAGAATTAAATTCTTTATAGCAGAAAATCGTGATTTCCCTACCTCTAGGTGAAATAAGCAATTCCTCTATTCATGAAGATCTATCTAATTGAATGAAACCTCTTTCAATCCAATAAGAATCAACATGCAATTAATTTGTGCACAAATCAATCACAAGACTATTGAATCACATGAATAGATACAAAGGCATGAACATTCATTAATCAAAAGACATTTCAATTCGTATGGTTAGGGTTTCACAAGATGAAGAGTATAAGAATCTACTCCTCCATGAGATTTATAATAAGAACAAAAGATCTAGAGGAAATAGAAAGAATCATGATAGAAAGAATAAACCCTAATTGATGTCTTGAGATCTTCAATGGATGCCCTAGCAATTTCTTCGTAATTTCCTTCGTAATTTCTGTCTTAGAGCCTAAAAAAATGATCTAAAACTGTAAAACAAGAAAACAGAGCTCTATTTATACTTTTGGAAAAATCCCAGTTCATCTTAGGGCGTCAGCATGGCCAGGATTGGGCCAAGGATGAAGGCAAAAATAACTAAAACTCGGCCTAAAAGCATTCTGCTATCTTCCTTAGCTGTCAGCCCTGGGTGAAGATGAATAAAAAGCTGAAAACTTTTCTTCATGTGTGGCTACTGTTCGCATCCTTCGCGTCCTTCCTGGCCAAGGATGAAGGTAAGGATAAAGATTAAACTACTCTTTTGCATTCTGACCTCTTCCTCCCAGTCCTTCCCTGCCAAGGATGAATAGAAAGATGAAGACATAAACTTCCTTCTTGAATAAAATTGATTCAAACTTGTTTAATTTGCTTTAATTTCCTTTGAACCATCATAAAAACTTCCAAATATGATCTTTAAGCCAAGAAATGAATTTTTCACAAAATAAATGTCCTTTTCTCCATGAAATCTCAAAAATTACATACCAAGAATATTCAAATAGCACCAATATTAAGGGTCTAATGACACTTATCAAACTTCCCACACTTAATCGTTTGCTTGTCCTCAAGCAAACAAAACAAGAACAAAAGAATCTATCATCAATTATACTCATCAGAAAATTTCACATCAAACATAGCATTCTTTAATTCCATCAAGCCAAAGTGACTCATTAGTGCCTATTGCTCAAACCTACCATATTTGTACTTGCACTTAGCATACTACAATCAAAATTTCAGAACTAATCCAAGTAAGTCAAATTGTTAATCTCGCCATTTAATAACCGATTCCAAAGTTATAAAGGAGATACAAATTCAAACAAAGCAAAAAGTGTCATGATCACATCTCACCACTTACTAGCAAGCATATAAACCGTTCAATCACCTCTCTAAACACAACAATCCTAAGTGAAAGTATATGGCATCCATCATTCCCCTAGATTTTTTTCCTTTTTTTTTAAATCTCTTAAATTTTTTTTTTAGCCTTCAGAGGGGGAGGTTTTTGCCTCCATCTTTTCTCTACCTCTGGACGGGTTTTTGCCCGCTTCTTTTCAGCTTTATATATATATATTTTTTTCAAGTTCATGTAATGAACTTTTGCCTTTCCGCCCTTCTCGTTATAGTGAGTTCATCGAGTCGGCACATCCCGGGCTCATCACCCAAGTGACCAGGTTTTAAAGGGACCCCTAAGAACTCTCTACTCACTCTAACATTCAAGTTTGGATACTCATAACTCAAATACTTGAGTCATTGGAGTAAAGGCTTTTTTTTTTTTTTTTAGAGATTATTTAAGAAGAATCACCAAGTGATAGATTTCATATGCCCCTTTCACAAAAAATTAGAAGAGCTCTCAAAGTGATTGAAAAGCAAATATACTACTAACAAGCTTAGAAACAAAACCATTAAACTTTAGACTAGGACTTTGACCTCTTTCATAACCCTAAATTCAATCATTAAATGGCAAGTAAATTTACCTCACTTAGATTTGATTTCAAAATTTTGACTAAGTAAACTAAGTTCAAAATAGGTGAGTAAGGCACACAAAGTCACTATTCTTCATTTTATTTTTATTATATTTTTTTAATTTTTTTTTCATTTTTTTATGCTATCTTTCTAAACAAAATTGAGTATAATTTCAAGATTTTAACATATTAGATCATATCAACATTAAAAGCTCATTAGCAAACTCTTAAATGGGGGAATTTTGATTAACAAGAGCATATGCAAAATGAAACTCAAATAAAGACCCAAACAATTTCTTTCTTCTATAAAATCCCTTCCCCACACTTAAAACAAGACTTTGTCCCCAAAGTCTTCCTAGCGAAGCACAAGCAAGGAAAAAGGACAAGAAAGAAATTATTAGAAAAGGACACTAAATAACTTCCCTGGTTTAGTGTTGATGTCATCATGAAGTTGCAGAACCAGAAAAAGAAGGAAGAAAATGCGATAGAATTGATCAACAGCAGCAAATCAATTGTGATTCGACCAAGCTAGAAGTTAACACTTGCAAGAAAAAACAGAAACAGAACAAAAGCAGCAGGGTAAAGCAAGAAAAGCCTGTCCTAAGTCTAAAAAAATATATATATATGGTTCCATAAAAAAAAAAATAAGAGTCTTCCCATAAGCGGGAGCTCAAAAAGTACAGACTATAGAAAAACAGAATAAAGAAAAGGAAAGGCAACAAAATCATGCATCGCCATCATCTGCAGCAGCAGCAGCATCATCAGAATCCTCATCATCATCCTCGTCTTGGTCATCACCACCATCATCATCTGGGTCCATAACAATGCGAATGCTATCTGGATCAATATAGGAGATGAGTCAGAGCCATATTCTGAAGAAGATTCATAATGAGGTATATTCGGAGGTGGTGGTGAGCAACAGGCAGCCAATGACTGTAAAACCCCCAAACAGCTTTCCTAAAGCCTTAGCCTTCTTGCGCTCTTCATGGAATTCTCTCCTCAGCCGACGAAACTCATAATCCGTAAGGATGATAAAGTGGAAACACTAGCAGGACCATAAGCGGGAGGAGATTTAGTACCAATTTTGCACATCCCATATCCATGAAATGGACCATCAGAGATCCTCTCAGATTGTACATCATGGAGTACCAGGTGCTGGTGTCCGAAACAGATTCATACCCTTAAGCAACTTGGTAATGTACCCTCCACAATAAAGCCCCTTTACTCGAGGATCAGTAGCTTGGCGTTTAAGAAACAAGGCGACTTCCACACCTACATTGATGGGGTAATTCCTATGCATACTATACATATAAAACAGCTCAAAGGAACTAACAGTCCCATGGCTACTGCTGCGTCCCCCTAGTGTATGAGCTAACAAATGATGGACCACCTTTAATGTAAGCTCATTGATAGAAGAAATCTTGGATTTGGACGGAAGAAATTTAACAGGCTTATCAAAACATAAAAGCTGCCAAAAAGTATTCATACTTTGCTCGGGAGGCCAATCATTAGGCATAGAAAGATATTCAGGCGTTTCAATCTCAGCTGCAGAATATAAACCCAAAAAGAGTCCAAACTTGGATAAATGAAAGCTGTAAGACTTGCATATACCTAAAAAGTGATTATGCTATCGACCTTGTGAGTACGGGAGTGTTGCTCAATCTCCAAAGTAGATAAAAACTCGATGGTGATATCAGAATAGTAGGCTCATTAATCTCAAACAATTGAGCCCAAGGACGATAGCAATAGTCTGACGAACACGTCTTCTATACCAAATTGCGAAGGAGCTGCCAATCCAAATACTTATTGTTATGAAACTCTAACTTCTCTAGCCTAGCCTTTCTTGCCCGACTCCATGTAGGGTTGAAATTGCACCACCACTGTAAGAAAAAGTTTCCACTCCAGCTGGTAATGGTGGTGAAGGCTCTCTAGTTCTTTGGCGAGATTTGGATGGTTGAGATTCTGGCGACCCGATAGGACGCTTGCCCTTCTTAATACATGCTCGCTTTGTACGCATACCTATCAAAGAAAATTGCACAGATATGAGAGTAAAGACTAGAGAAACAGAAACAGCCAAGATATCCATGCTTAAAATGATGCCAAAATTTACCATTGGGTAAGGTGAAGAAACAGATAAGCAAAAAGAAAACATCAATTAGCATCAATTCAAAATGGGAAACACAAGGATTTCAAATTTGAGCACAAGCGTGGGAATTAAATCATGCTGAAAACAGGGGACAAACTTCGAATAACAAAGGAAGTTCAAACAAAGTGTAGAACACCCTAAATGCTGCAAAAAATCATCAAGCAACTCAAATTCCCAAATAGAACAGAAATGAACCCTAATTCCATGATTTGAACAATGTAGCCAAGATTTCCAAAACAAATTGCATATTAAAGCTCAAGAAGCATGTAATTGCCGAATCAAATAAAAGCCCTAATTTTCATGATCATCAAATTTTTGACAAGAACCCTAGGGACATAGCTTCAACACGAGAAAGATCTTGTTGACAACTGAAATCAACAAAATAAAGCCCAAACATGCAATATTTTGATCATAGTAAACTTCAATCCCTAAATGAACTAAGCATGTAAACACATCAAACTAACACACATGTTTTAAAAAACAGTAAAATGTATCATAAAGAAAAACACGAACAGAAGTAAAATGCATGTAAACGAAGAGAAAAGAGAGAGAGAAAGAGTAAGGAAGCTTACTTGATGTTGACAATGGCAAGAGAATCCTCGAAATGCAAAGTGAACGAATTGTGATATGAAGAGAGAGAAAGTAAATGAGAGTAAATGGTATGAGAGGGAAAATGAAATGTAGAAAAGAATGAAAAAGTTTTATTCTATTATTAATTTTTTTAAATTCTGAATGTGTTTTAAATTTTCGTATCTTTATCAAAAAAAAATTTTCAAATTTTTTTTTATTTGTAAAGTTTTTTTATTATTTTTGTTTTATTATTATATATTTTTATTTTTTTTTTATTATTTTATTATATTATATATATATATTTTAAAGGGCTGACCGAAGTTAGCCCGCCCTCCTTCCCGGCCAGGATCGGGGCCGGGATAAGATCAGAAGCTAAATGAGCTTGCAGGGAAGTTCATCCTTAGCGTCTTCACAAGCAAGGACAGGGCTAGGATGGGATCAGCAGCTCCCTTGAAAATCACGTCACTGTCACCATGGGCAAGGATGGAGATGAGATGAGGAAGCGATCAGTAGCTCATTTGAACTCCAGGGAAATTCTTCCTTGTCGTCATCCTAGGGCAGGATCGGGTAGGGATGAGAGCAGTAGCTACTCTGAAATTCTGCCTGAGCGTCAGCATGGACGAGGAAGGTACTAAGGATGAGATCAAAAGTAAAAATTTTTTTGCATAAAAATTCATTCAATTTGTGTTTTCCCCCACACTTAAAATTACTCTCATCTTCTTTGGAAATTGTACACTGTCAACACTTGCAACTTTAAAAAAAAAAAGGACTTAGAATTGGTGAAAAACAAAGAAAGCAAAAACAACTAAACTCACCAAAGTTAGACATGAGTTGCCTCTCATGAAGCGCACTTGTTTAACGTCGTTGGCTCGACGTTTTCTTAAAAATTGCAGCTTAAACATTAGTGCTTGAAGTCTAAACTCCTCTCGGTTTTCATGCTCATTTTCTCCTCCTAAACAAAGATTTAATCTCTGTCCATTGACCTTAAAATCATCATGCCCTGGATGTGTAAGCTCAACTGCTCCATGTGGAAAAATTCTTTAACAACAAAAGGTCGGAGCATCTAGTTTTAACTTTCCGGGAAAAGGTCTAAGTCTAGAATTGAATAGCAGCACCTTGTCACCTTCTTTGAACTTCTTAGGGTGACGGATATGAGAATCATGATACTTTTTCATTCTTTCTTTGTAAATTCTCAATATTCTCATAAGCCAACATCCTCCATTCTTCAAGTTCATTAAGCTGCAACTTTCTTTTAATCCCTGAAGTTGCCAAATCAAAATTCATCTGCCTTATTACCCAATATGCTTTATGTTCGATTTCAACTGGCAAATGGCATGCTTTTCCATATACCAAACAATAAGGAGTAGTCCCAAGTGGTGTTTAAAAGCAGTTCGATATGCCACAGGCATCATCTAATTTATAGCCCAATTCTTACGATGATGATCAACTGTCTTTTCAAGAATGCGCTTTAGTTCCCGGTTCGATACTTCAACTTGACCGCTGGTTTGAGGGTGGTATGACGTTGCAACTCTATGTGTTACCCCATACTTCCTCAAAATCTTTTCTAACTGAGAATTACAAAAGTGTGTTCCCTTGTCACTGATAATGGCTTTGGGAATTCCAAACCGGGAAAGAGCTTCTTTAGGAACCTACATACTACTCTGGCATCATTGGTAGGCAAAGCTTGTGCCTCAACCCATTTAGATACATAATCAACTGCCACTAATATGTATTTGTTCCCAAAAGAATTAGGGAGTGGCCCAACAAAATCAATACCCCATAAATCAAAAATTTCACACTCCAAAATGTAATTTTGGGCCATTTCATCCCTCCTTGATATGTTACCTGTTCTTCGACAGTTGTCACATGAAGCTACAAAGTGTTGAGCATCCTTGAAAATGGTAGGCCAATAAAAACCAGTTCCAACACTTTATAGCAATCCGGTTAGCATTGAAATGACCACCGGTTGGACCCGAATGACAGTCCTTCAAAATTTGCCAGCCTTCATTGTGAGAAACACACCTCCTTATCATCTGATTTGCAAACAAACATGGAAAAGAAAAGGATTTCATTCCAATAGTAATGAGCATGAAATTTAATCATCATGAAAATTTAAATCATTTGGATAGATCCCTGCAGCAAGAAAATTTGCAAAATCAGCAAACCAAGGAGTTTCAACATTAAAAAGCTCATAAACTGCAAATAATTTTTCTTCAGGAAAAACATCATCAATATCATCTTCCTTGAGCTCCTCTAAGAATGGATTTTCCAACCGAGATAAATGATCGGCGGCTAAATTTTCAGCTCCTTTTTTGTCACGAATTTCCAGATCAAATTCTTGTAAAAGCAAAATCCATCGAATAAGTCTTGGCTTGGCATCAGTTTTGGACAACAAGAACTTGAGAGCTGAGTGATCTGTAAAAACAACAACTTTAGACAAAATAAGATAAGGTCTAAATTTCTCAAAAGCAAAAACTACCGCCAACAATTCTTTCTCTGTTGTTGTATAATTTTCTTGAGCATTGTTGAGTGTTTTGCTGGCGTAGTAAATTGGTTGAAAATGTTTCTCTCTTCTCTGTCCAAGAACCGCTCCCACTGCAAAATCACTTGCATCGCACATGACTTCAAATGGAAGACTCCAATCCGGAGTAATCATGATAGGAGCATTTGTTAATTTTTCCTTCAAAAGTTCAAAAGCTTGTAAGCATTCTTGACTAAAATCAAAAGGCATATCCTTCTCCAACAACCTTGTCATAGGCCGGCAATTTTAGAAAAATCTTTTATGAAACGCCTATAAAAACCGGCATGCCCTAAGAAACTTCTGATGGCCTTGACAGAGGTTGGAGGTGGAAGCCTTGAAATGACATCTATCTTGGCCTTGTCTACTTCAATTCCCTTGTGAGAAACCTTATGTCCTAACACAATACCTTCCTTACATAAAGTGACATTTTTCCCAGTTAAGTGCTAGGTTTGTCTCTTCACAACGGATCAAAATTGCTCTAAATTGGCCAAACAGTCATTGAATGAATCACCAAAAACTGAGAAGTCATCCATGAAGACTTCCATAATATTTTCAACCAAATCATCAAAAATTGCAAGCATACACCTTTGAAAAGTGGCAGGTGCATTGCAAAGCCCAAATGGCATCCTCCTATAAGCATAAGTACCATAGGGACAAGTGAAAGTTGTTTTCTCTTGATCTTCCGGGGCTATAGGAATTTGAAAGTAACCAGACATTCCATCTAAATAACAATAAAACATATGTCCAGCAAGTCTTTCAAGCATTTGGTCAACAAATGGCAAGGGAAAATGATCTTTTCTAGTTGCATCATTTAGTCTCCTATAATCAATACACACTCGCCATCCCGTGACAGTCCTCATTGGAATCAACTCATTCTTTTCATTGGGAACCACAGTCATTCCCCCTTTCTTTGGGACTACTTGAGTTGGACTAACCCAAGAGCTATCCGAAATTGGATAATTAACCCAGCATCTAAAATTTGATCACCTCTTTCTTGACAACCTCCTTCATATTTGGATTTAACCGTCTTTGAGGTTGCACAACAGATTTGAAACCTTCTTCAAGCAAAATCTTATGTGTACAAAAAGATGGATTTATTCCTTTTAAATCAGAAATTTTCCAAGCAATGGCTTGCTTATGTGCTTTAAGAACTTTCAAAAGCTGTTGTTTTTGTTCACAAGACAAATCCGAAGCAATGATAACCGGTAATTTGGAATTTTCTGCTAGAAAAGCATACTCTAAATAATCTGGAAGTTGTTTTAATTCCAAAACCGGAGGCTCTTCAATGGAAGTTTTAAGTCTTGCTACACTCTCTTTTTTCAATTCTTCAAATTCATTTTGAGGTGTAATTTCTTTTGTTGAATTAAGCTGTGATATCATTGAATTAACCTCTGAATTTATTACATCCTTTCCTTCTTTATGCACTAAGCTCAATTGTAACTCATCCTTACAAAATTTCTTCAAGATGCTCCTCTACTGAAAAATCAACCACATCAATTGCATAGCATGAATCATCCATACTCATTGGATATTTCAAGGCTGGGGCAATCTTCACTTCTAATCTTCATCTCCTACCCTCAAAGTAAGCTTTCCTTTCTCTACATCAATTAATGCCCTGGCTGTTGCAAGGAAAGGTCTTCCTAAAATTAAAGGAACATCCCTATCCTCATCCATATCTAGGATCACAAAATCAACCGGATAGATGAAGTTTCCAACTTTTACCAAAACATCCTCAATGATTCCCCTAGGAATTTTCAAAGATCTATCAGCAAGTTGTAAACTCATCCTAGTAGGTTTTGGTTCTGCAAGACCTAGCTTTTTAAAGAATGAAAAGGGCATCAAATTGATACTAGCTCCTAAGTCCGCTAAAGCCTTATCAACAGTGATATCACCAACCACACAAGGAATTGTGAAACTCCCCGGATCCTTAAGTTTTGGTGGAAGTTATTTTGAATAATGGATGAACAATTAGCTCCAACTTCCATAGTAGCAACATCCTCCAATCTCCTCTTATTGGACAAGAGATCTTTTAAAAATTTAGCATACTTTGGCATTTGTGAAAGAGCTTCAACAAAAGGAATATTAATATGCAATTGCTTAAAAAGCTCAAGAAATTTACCAAATTGTTCTTTCCTTTGTTTGATTGAGGCGGGAAGGATAAGGAATCCGTGGTGCATACTCCTTCACAGCGAAGATGGTGATTTCTTTGCTGGTTCCACTTCTTTTTGCTTCAATTCTTCTGATTTAGCCTTTGGAACTTCTTCTTTTTCTTGCTCCTGTGATTTTTCAGATTGCAACTCCTTTCCACTTCTTAAGGTGATGGCCTTTGCTTGCTCTCTTGGATTAGGCTCGGTGTTACTAGGAAGAGAACCCAATTGCCTTTCAGATAACAACTTAGCCATTGACCAATTTGATTTTCAAGATTGTGGATGGAAGCTTCTTGGTTCCTATGCCTTGCTTCTGAGCCTTGAATGAATTTGTCAACAATTCTTCCAGATTTGATTTCTTTTCTGGTTGAGGTGGGGCTGGAAGTTGCAGCAAAGGTTGAGGTGGAGCTGGAAGTTGAAGTGGAGGTTGATTTGATCTTTGAAATCCCGGAGGTGGATAATTAGTCCTTTGAGGATTTGCATTACCATAGCTGAAATTGGGGTGATTGCGCCAACCCGGATTGTATGTGTTGCTATAAGGATTATTTTGTTGCCTATTTTGGTTTCCCAAATAATCAACATGCTCCTGATGATCAAAGAAGTTGCTATGATCTTCCGATGATTCTCCAAATTGGTTTATAGGATTTGATGTGTTCTTGATGCTAGCAACTTGCTTACTCAAAGCATCCATTTTAGCAACAATGGAGGTCATGAGATCTACCTCATACAATCCAGCTGTTCTTTGTTTGCCTCGGTTATTTCCCCATTGGTAATTATTTCTGCCATATCTTCAAAAAGCTTCAAGGACTCTCCGGTGTCTTAGAATTCAAAGTACCTCCAGCTGAGGCATCCACTAGTTGCCTTGTAGTTGTGTTCAAACCATTATAAAAGGTTTGCACTTGCATCCATGATGGTAATTGATGATGTGGACATCGCCTTAACAATTCCTTCCACCTTTGCCATGCATCATACAAAGTTTCTGAATCATTTTGAACAAAAGAAGAGATATCATTCCTTAGCTTGGCTGTTTTACATGGAGGAAAGTAATTATCCAAAAATTGTTTAACCATATCCTCCCAACTAGTAATAGCTCCAGCTCCTAAGGAAGTCAACCAATTCTTAGCTTTCCCTCTCAATGAAAAGGGAAAAAGTCTAAGACGCACGGCATCATCAGCAACTCCATTGCTCTTAAAAGTTTCACAAATTTCTAAGAAACTTTGGATATGTGCATGTGGATCCTCATCCGGAAGTCCATCAAACTGACAATATTGCTGCAAAAGTTGGATGACAACACCTTTAATTTCAAAATTATTAGCCCCAATGGGAGGCTTCACAATAGTTGGACCGGTGCCATCAAGAGTAGGCCTTGAATACTTTTAGGATATTCTCCAGCCATGACTTGTTCTTCCTCTTGCTTAAGCTGGATGATTGCTCAGAATGTTCAGCAACTGTTCTTTAATTTTACGGAGTGTTCTCGATTTCAGGGTCTAAATCGAGAAGATCTGTCGGAAGGCTCCTTGTCATACACCTATAACAACAACAAGAACTAATCAGAATTATTGAAAAGCAGGAGAAGAAGAAAATAAAAAAAAAAGACTAAAGTAGTAGATAATATGGCTTTTCCTAATATTGCTTTTCAAAATCCCCGGCAACGGCGCCAAGAAACTTGATGATGTTTTACCGATCGTATTAATTTCTAAAATTTATAAACCCGATTAAATCTACGATCAAAGCTAGGCAAGCGCACCTATTCGATGTAGCATAGATTTTAGGGTGTCGTCCTCAGGGATTTTGAAGAACAAGTACTAGTATTACCGGTTCTCTACTATTTAGCCTAAATTTTGGAGAGAAATCTACAATTAACTACTAAGCAGAAAGATTAAGCAAGCTCTAAGATCAACTAATGTTTGCTTTCAAAGATGAATTCAATCACAAGACATACTCTCCACCTTGATCCACCCTAAACCTAAAGTTCTTATGATAAAAGATTGATTAATGAATCATTCATGCTTTGCACTGCGGGATCTCAACAAGTAAATCAATTCCTCCCTCGAGTTAATCAATTCCTAACCCTAAATGAGATAGTAGAGACCTCTCCCTTACTAACATCACATAGGATTGCATTAAAGATCATGATCCTTGAACAAGAATTAAATTCTTTATAGCAGAAAATCGTATTTCCCTACCTCTAGGTGAAATAGCAATTCCTCTATTCATGAAGATCTATCTAATTGAATGAAACCTCTTTCAATCCAATAAGAATCAAATGCAATTAATTTGTGCACAAATCAATCACAAGACTATTGAATCACATGAATAGATACAAAGGCATGAACATTCATTAATCAAAAGACATTTCAATTCGTATGGTTAGGGTTTCACAAGATGAAGAGTATAAGAATCTACTCCTCCATGAGATTTATAATAAGAACAAAAGATCTAGAGGAAATAGAAAGAATCATGATAGAAAGAATAAACCCTAATTGATGTCTTGAGATCTTCAATGGATGCCCTAGCAATTTCTTCGTAATTTCCTTCGTAATTTCTGTCTTAGAGCCTAGAAAAATGATCTAAAATTAAAACAAGAAAACAGAGCTCTATTTATACTTTTGGAAAAATCCAGTTCATCCTAGGGCATCAGCATGGCCAGGATCGGGCAGGATGAAGGCAAAAATAACTAAAATTGTAAAAGCATTCTGATGTCTTCCTTACTGTCAGCCCTGGTGAGGATGAATAAAAGGCTGAAAACTTTTCTTCATGTGTAGCTACTGTTCGCATCCTTCGCGTCCTTCCTGGCTAAGGATGAAGGTAAGGATGAAGATTAAACTACTCTTTTGCATTCTGACCTCTTCCTCCCAGTCCTTCCCTGCCAAGGATGAATAAAGGATGAAAACATAAACTTCCTTCTTGAACAAAATTGATTCAAACTTGTTTAATTTGCTTTAATTTCCTTTGAACCATCATAAAAACTTCCAAATTGATCTTTAAGCCAAGAAATGAATTTTTCACAAAATAAATGTCCTTTTCTCCATGAAATCTCAAAAATTACATACCAAGAATGTTCAAATAGCACCAAAATTAAGGTCTAATGACACTTATTAGTCACGCACCGAAGGGCACCCTAAACGTGGCAGTCCGCCACATATAATATCAAGACTTAAGAATGACTACCTTAGTCATGTGAAAGCCCTAGTACTACATGTAAGGCGTCTAGCACGGTAATAGAAGACGCATTTGGGAAGCATAGTTTAAGCAAGTAAAAATGAACATACAAGAATCCAGAAATAAAATATAAATAACATTAATAACCAAAGGTCTATTACATGATTTCTTAGGGGCATACCCCTACTAATCCCAAAGATCGTAATAGTCTTTGCAACAATCAAATACTATATTAAAGATTTCAAAGTAATTCTAATCTAAGTCTTCAAGTAGATTTCCTCCAAAAGCTTCAATGGAAAACTTACACGGATATGGGGAGGCCTCGGGCACAAAAATAGGTGTTCCTGAGAATACAAATACCTATAGGGGTGTAAGCTTATGGGCTTAGTGAGTAAATCCCAAAAATTCATACTCAAGGTAAATTATCAACCAAGTTTATTAGTCAAGTAAATGGAATGCAACAACCACGTGAACATACAAGACATATGACTTTCCGGGAATCATATGTTGAATGAATTATGCCCTTCATTCGGGGTTGGGTATTCAGGCCAATTACAGCCACAACTTTTTTAAACACTTTTTATTACAGGCTCCTACTAGCCACTAATTTACGTAGTTCTTACTAGCTCCTACTCGCCACTTACATGAAATACTGGTTATGTCTACCATCACTAATGTACACTTGTCCCACCAATTGTATAGTAGTGAATGAAATGTGACTCCACATATGAAGTGCATGAATAATTTCTTAATTAAAGTCTAGTAGTTATATGTAACTTCTTTTAAGTGAGCAACCAATTTCAAACATTTCAAGATATTAATGTACAAGCAACTTTATTACAAACAAATCGTGTTTCGATATGCTTAGTATTCTTTCAACATATTATCATACTACTTCCATTTGGTTTTTGCCTAATTTCTAATGCAACTAAATTTACAAGCACAATCATAAATATGAAAAATAACAGGGAATAAACTCACTCAGCCATGATGATACCTTTCTTGAAATGGATGAGTCGTTCGGGATTTCCACTAATCGTAGTAATCTTCGGGATATGAACAATCCTCTTCGAGATTATCTAATCAAGAAGAATACCCAAAATGAGTATTTCATGAAATTTCTTCTTAAAGATTCTAAACTTTTTTTAAAGTCGCGTAAAATCGTGTAAGTGGAAATTCCAACTTAAAATGGCCATAACTTGCTCATTTTAACTTGGAATTTCGCAAATAATATATCGTTTTCTACCTACTCGAAAAGATATACCCATTTCTAAAAAAGCAGCGACCAGATTTACTACGAATTTGAATAAACTTGAATTCTTTCTTTTATCAGAAGCTCACTTGAAGAGATAGATATTTCCAAATATTTTATAAACTTTTTGAGAAGTATATACATATATATATTGACTCATAACAAATGTATGAAGTTAATGAAGTTGTCTCAATTTATGAAAAAGTAAAAACTTGAAAGATTTTGAACTTGAGAATTTTGAAATATTCATTTTACTTTGAAAAGGTCTTGAGTTATTTGAAATGAGTATTTCCTTCTCATAAATTTAATTTCTTGTAATTGCTTTAAATTCCTAAGGAATGATTTTTTTATTTCTAAGCTTGGATTCTAACAACTTTTAAAAGTAATAACAATTTCATAAAAGAATATTTTTGTTTCTTGTGATTATTCCCAAAAGAATTTCTAATACTTGATGAAAAGTGAATTTTTATAAAACCTTTTGTTTATTAAAGAAAAGTCATTTCTAGGCATGTTTATGAACTTTTAAGAAACTTACTCCCTATATTTATTTCTTAGAAAAGAATCTTTAGTTTAAGAAAACATTTCCTCATTTATTTTGTTGAGACAAAAATCATTATGTTCATGCATGAATACGAATCATAAAGTTACGGAAATATAAAAGAACATAATAACTTGAAAGAATAAGTTAATAAAGAAATAAATCAAGTATTGGAACCATAGCTTCATCAAGGTATCCCAGGACTAAGAAAGGACTAGTCCCAAAAGAAAAAGAAAAGATTTTGACTTGATGAGGACAAGTCTAAGACTAGAAAAACTAGTCTTAAAGATAACATGAATATAAATAAATTGCAAGGTAGTAAGTAAATTGCAAGGGAAGTAAATAAATTGCAAAACAATGAGCTTATATGCTCTAAAACATATATATAGCTACATAGATATATAGATAGTTATAAACATAAAAACAACATAAGGAATATGAGATTATGAACAAAAACAAAGTATGAACCTATTATTGCTTTCCTTAACCTTCATGGTTTAGAAAACATACACTAAGCTCATACTAAGTAAATGAACATATGGAATACTTGAAGAAGATTTACCTAAAAGAACTACACTTGAGAGAGGTTCTTAAGAGGAATTTCTTGGAGAGATTTTAGTAAAGTAACTTTAGTAGAAGAGAGGTGTGATAGAAGTAGAAGTATGAGGGGGTATTTATAGGAAAATGTGGGAGATAATTTGTGTTAAATAAATAAATGAAAATTGAAACAAATTGAAGAGGAAGTGTGTGTGTGTGGGGGTGGGGGGTGTTGGGGTTACATGGCCGACGCAATATGTAAGGAAAGGGGAGAGAAAAATTTATTTTTTTTGTCTTTTCATTAATTAAAAGTAAGATATGTGAGAAGTGAAGTTGTATTGGAAATGAAAATTGTAAAAAATAGAGGTATTGGTTGTAAGAATAGGTTGTAAGAAAAAGTAGAGATAGATAAATAGTGTAGAATAGTAGTAAATAGTGTAATGTAAAGTAGACATGACAATTTAAATACCGATAGTAAGAAAATACGCGTATAAATGCGATATCTGATATTTTTAGCTACCGAAAAATTATGAAATTGATATTTTTAAAAATCTCATATTTTTACAAGTCTAACGGTGTATTCGAAATATTTTTACTACTCCGAGTCCTGAGACACGTTTTTTAAGAACTATGTCCGATCGGGTTCAAAGGACACTTGAATTTCGCAAATCTAATATTTTTATATAACCTATAGTTATTACAAACTATTATCACTAATTATTTCAACTTCGTTTTGTAGGGCTAAAGAAATCGGGAATGTTGGATCTAAAATCTAGGGTTTGTATTAGACTTTTGTTGACCTTTAGGGTTTTGATTGACTTTTAATTCTAAGATCAAACTTAAGATTAATCGAAAATTTTTAGGGGCTTACAACCTACCCCCCTTAAAGAAAGTTTTGTCCTGAAAACTTGAAATTCGTACCCAAATCCTCAAAGAGATTTGGATATTTCTTTCGGATCTCATCTTCGGCTTCTTAAGTAGCCTCTTATTGCGAATGATTCCTCCATAACACCTTGACATATCGGATTTCCTTGTTTCTCATCTTTTGAATCTTTTGATCTAGAATTTGAAATGGGTGCTCCTCATAAGTCAAGTTCTCTTTCAGCCTGACGGGTTCAAGTTCTACAATTCGATCAGGGTCGGGGATATGCTTTCTTAATATTGAGACATGGAAGACATTATGTACTCCCGACAGGTTTGGTGGTAACGCCAAACGATAAGCCAGATTCCTACTCGTTCGAGGATCTCGAAATGTTCGATATATCTTGGGCTTAGCTTTCCTCGAGCCCATACACGATGAATACTCTTCATCGGACTTACTTTTAGATACACATGATTGCCAACGTCAAACTTAAGGATTCGAAGTTTTTGATCTACCCAACTTTTCTGTTTATCTTAAGCCTCTTTCATCCTTTGCTGAATAATCCTGACTTTATCTGAGGCATCTTGGATGAGATCTGGTCCAATTGTTAACTTTTCCACATCATCCCAAAATAAAGGTGATCTACACCTTCTTCCATACAAAGCTTCATACGGCGGCATCTTAATTGTTGAATGATAACTGTTGTTGTAAGCAAATTCTACCAAAGGTATATGTGTGTCCCAGCTTCCCTTGAATTCCATAACACATGCTCTAAACATGTCTTCCAAGGTCTAGATAGTTCGCTCTGACTGTCCATCAATTTGTGGATGATAAGCTGTACTGAAATGTAACTTAGCTCCCATACACTTCTGAAGACTCATCCAGAATTTTGACACGAATCGGGGATCTTGATCCGATACAATTCCCGCTGGCACTCCATGCAGTCTCACAATCTCCTTTACGTATAGTTGGGCCAACTTCTCCATCGAGTAGGTCATGTTAATGGGGAGGAAGTGTGTGGACTTAGTAAGTCGATCCACTATCACCCATATGGCATCATATCCAGCTGATGTTCGGGGTAATCCACATACGAAGCCCATTGTAATTTGATCCCATTTCCATTTTGGTATGGTCAATGGTTTCAAAAGTCCTCCTGACCTTTGATGTTCAATCTTTACTTGTTGACATACGGGACACTTCATTACGAATTCAGCTACACTATTCCACCAAAAATGACTTTTAAGGTCTTGGTACATCTTGGTACCACCGGTGTGCATGGTATATCCCGAGTTATGCGCCTCATTCATTATTTCCTTTTTCATCTCCTCATCATTCGGTACACATAATCTTCCCTTCATTCTTACTGCATCCTCCTCATCTATCTCAAAATCATTATACTTGCCTCCTTGTATCTCACGTTTCAACTTTTGTATAACTTCATCATATCGCTGAAATTCCTTGATTCTATCTATCAGAGTCGGCTCTATTACCAAATAGGAAATTTCCATTTCCACACTCTGTCCCACAAATTCGATGCTTAGTCTTTCGAATTCCTTTATAAGTTCTTTTTGGGTTGTGAGCATGACTGCAACTTCTCCGTGGTTCTTCCGGCTCAAAGCGTCTGCTACCGCATTCACTCTCCCAGGGCAATAGTTTATTCCAAGATCATAGTCTTTGATCAACTTCCAACCATCTTCTTTGCCTCATATTCAATTCCTTTTGTGTAAATAAATACTTGAGGCTCTTATGGTCCGTATAAATCTCGCATCTCTATCCATATAGATAGTGCCTCCAAAGCTTGAGAACGAAGACAACAGCGGCCAACTCAAGATCATGCGTCGGGTAATTTTGTTCATGCGGCCTCAATTGCCGTGAAGCATAAGCAATTACCTTCCCTTCTTGCATAAGCACATATCCCAGGCCATTTCTTCACGCATCATTATGGATGGTATATGGCTTTTCCGGATTAGGTAAGGTTAAAATTGGAGCAGATACCAATCGTTGGTTTAACTCCTTGAAACTTTGTTCTCTCTTCTCATTCCAAATAAACCTTTCATTCTTCTAGGTCAACTGAGTTAGTGGCTTAGCTATTCTTGAGAAATCCTGCACGAACTTTCGGTAATAGCCAGCTAATCTAAGGAAACTTCTAATCTCAGTCGCCGTCCTTAGTTGTTTCCACTCCATTACGGCCTTAATCTTTTCAAGATCTACTGATATTCCTTTCCCCGAGATAACATGTCCTAGAAAAGATATTTGGTCCAACCAAAAGTCATACTTGGATAATTTGGCATATAACTTGTGCTCCCCTTAAGATTTGTAATGCCATTCTTAGATGTTCTTTGTGTTGCTCCTGTGTTTTAGAATACACCAAAATATCATCAATGAAGACAATCACGCATTTATCCAAGAGCGGCTTATACAAGTTTATTAGTCAAGCAAATGGAATGCAACAACCACGTGAGCATACAAGACATATGACTTTCCGGGAATCATATGTTGAATGAATTACGCCCTTCATTCAGGGTTAGGTATTCAGGCCAATTACAGCCACAACTTTTTAAAACACTTTTACATGTCTTACCGGCTCCTATATGCCACCAAAAACTTGTAGTTATTACAGGCTTCTACTAGCCACCAATTTACGTAGTTCTTACTGGCTCCATACGCCACTTACATGATATACCGGTTATGTCTACCACCACTAATATATACTTGTCCCACCAATTGTATAGTAGTGAATGAAATGTGACTCAACATATGAAGTGCATTAATAATTTCTTTGTCACGCCCCATAGGGGTATTCTAAACGTAACAGTCCGCCACATACTATATAAAACTCTCGAATTTCTATCCGAGCCCTTCGAGAGTCTTGTATAGATGTAAAGCGTTCCTTTACGACAATAGAATACTCTAATCAATGGAGTTAAAAAGTTTAATGTGACATTCATTAGCCATAGATAATAAACTAAAACACATATATAGATTACAAGGTCTAAGGGGCATTTCCTCACAAAATAATATTAAGTCCATTACAGTCATCCAGAGTCCTTTAGTTTCCAACGGAAGTCTAAACAAAACCCAAGTAAACTTCTAAGGGAAACTCCTAGCTCTGGTACCTGAGCTGTAGCCTACCTTGGCCTAAGCCAAATGAATTCATGCTACAACAAGTAAAAGCTATAGGAGCGTAAGCTAACTAGCTTAGTGAGTGAAAACTTCCATATCACAATTAACACAAATCATTTAAGCACGTGATTATTCAAGCAAGTGAAATGCATCAAATAGATGAGTTCAACAAACAGATGACCAGCCGGAAATCATATGTGGATGGACTTACACCCTCCATCCTGGGTTAGCAGATTAACGAATCATGTGATACGACGCCGTTTAAGCTCATGGTCAACTGAACAATATTTCATTTTATGGATCACGATTAACCAACATATATTCGTTTTATGGATCACGAAAAACCAACAAATGCTAATGCTCCATCCCCATCGTGATATGAATGAGTTCAAATTATAATTGAAGTCCAATATTCGATTAATCCAATTCTTTTAGGTGGCGAAGCAATATTCGCAGACAATCAATTCTAGCTCATCTCTATACAAGCAATAACTTATCACCCGGCTTCGATATTCTTTAAATTCAACTTCACGTATCAACAACAAACAAGTATAATTCCCAACTAACCCCATCATGCATAATCATTCTTTTTTTTTTTTTTTTTATCTTTACTTAGCAACTAGTGCCACTATTATTACAATCACAAGCAATAATTGAGATCGGAAGTGAAACTCACTCGGCCATGGTACGCCGGTCTCTCAATAGTAGTAGTCGAGTGGTAGGGTATCGTCATGCTCGGGATCACCTACCAACTAAGAATAACCTAATAAGAATCTCATCACTTAACTAATTCAAACCATACATCTAGACTAAACAAAATCGTGATTCTCGCTATTTGCGGAAGTTCCAAATTAAAACGGCCATAACTTGGTCATTTTAACTCGAAATTTTACAAATTTTATATCGATCTCTATCTAATTCAAAAGATATATCTATTTCTAATATTATTTTCAGGTTT
Organism: Combretum micranthum; assembly: GCA_024138025.1. Classification (NCBI taxonomy): domain Eukaryota; kingdom Viridiplantae; phylum Streptophyta; class Magnoliopsida; order Myrtales; family Combretaceae; genus Combretum; species Combretum micranthum. Next base: position 174,833 of record JAMXBD010001272.1, read on the forward strand.
TGAAAACATTAAGGTTATGGAACAGAGGGATCAGATCTGTTCTGTAACTTTTCCATTTCCGAAAATTTGTTTTGCATTTGGTAAAATGTTTCTAGTTGATGACTCATGTATATATGGAATATGAATGAATTCCTAATATGAATGTCATGTAATGAGTCTAATATATGCATGATCTTGATGATTTTTAAGAACTCCTAATCATTACAAGACTCTACAATAGCCATTTCTTAAAAATCCATCTTTCCAATTTTTGCATTTCCTAGTGTTTGAGGATTTCATCCTTAGAATTCATTTGTTACCTAAACAAAAATGAGTCTCCATCATCTATACTATCCAAGACCTTCATTTCTTCATAGAAATTCACATTTTTCCCTTTGCAAATATGTTCTTAAACAAGCTTTTCACAAAAATCCGAATTTTGGAAAATTTCATTTCTTGCATATTCCTTATGAGAAAACTTGTTTAATGCATTAAAAATTGAAGCTTTATTATATCTATTGTCTAAGGACTTCATTTAACTCATAAAACATGCAATTTTAGCTCAAATACTAGGTGATTACATATGCTTCACCTCAAATTACGAATTTGAAAATTCGGTCACTAACTCAAAATTTTCCATTTTAATTCTATCACTTGTTTTACACATTACTCATGCCTAATGTAAGCCCCGGAAAATTGCAATAAATGATTTCAAGATGAACTTCGAAAATAAACCATAAAATTCACTCCAAATTAAAATCGAATTTCGACAAGTCCTAAATCGTGAATGAATCCAAAAAAATTTTTTTTTTTCTTAATCATGAGAAAATGAAAATCTTTAAACAATAAAATAAAATCTCAGTGATATTCAAATTCAAAACCACGACGTACGAATAATTCCATATTAACTCCGATTTATAAAATCGGTAATATAGATCCCAAAAACGAATTATTAAAAAGTAAATAACGATTAACTTTCGGAAATGAAACTTAATTCAAAAATTCCGAAAACGTTAAAAGATATTAAATACTTACAAAAATAAAATTCAAAATAAATTTCTCAAATTAAATATGTTGTATAAACATAAATATCAGTTTCCAAATTGGCAAAGGCCTAAATCGAAAAATCACCCGGAAACCCTAACCGGAATACAATAGTGTAAGTCTGGCAATCTAGCGCCCCTAACCCTAGAGGCCGAGATGTAGTTTAAATATGTAGAATAGCTCATAGTAATATGAGTTTGTTTAAAAATATCAGATTGGTAAATTTTTTTACCTATTTCGAAACCGTTCGGGTACAAACTTCGAAAAGCATGTCCCGGGGCTCGAGATATCAAAAATATACCAATAGTACCGTTATACCGTAATTTCATAAGATTTTCAAAATAAATCAGTTATATAATTTTTCGGGTTATAAAAATTACAGTTATACCCTTTTTTTATCGTGATTTCATTATTACCAGTAATTGATTAGTCATTTGCACTATTCATTTTTATTTTATTACAAAATTTTATTATTCTTATAAAGTATTATATTTTTAGATAAATATTTTATATGTTATAGAAAATTTTGTTTTCTAAAATTTAGTTCGTTTTGTGTTTTTACGGGATCAGATTCTGTTTAAGACCCGATACTAAATATAAAATAAAATAATTTAATAATTGAAAAATATTTTAAAATTATTTTTATTTTCATAAAATAATTTTTTAGAATTTTTCGGGTTATAAAAAAATTATTTATAGTCCATATTCGCGTATTTTGATCATACCGGTAACATATTTGTTAAATACTAAAATAATTCAAATAATTATTTAATTTTAATTATGAAAAATCTGCTATAATTATTTTGGAATAAATTTTCCAATTTTATTTTATTTTATTAATAAAGTACTTTTACAACCCATACCTTCAAGTACACCTTACACATATCACTTCATTTTCGCTTCAATCTTTCTACACATTATCCCACAATTGATGGCAGATTTTTGACCCTATTTATGGCTGCCATTTTTCTTTATTTACTCATATTTTGACCAATTTAATTATATTACACTCCTTCTTAAAGAAGCTACACCACCATTTATTACACAATTCAATTTTTAGTTGAAAAATTCAAACAAACCCTCTCTCTCCTCACTCAAATTCACATGGACAGCATCCAATTTCTGCCCTTGTTTTATTTTTTTTTCTTTTTCATTTAATACCCTCCTCTCTCTCCATTTAATGCCTCATTTATTCATTTTCATTCATTTGAAACCCTATCTCTTTTACTCCTTCTTTTCCTCTCTTTTTCCTCTCTTTCTTTCTTCTTTCTCTCTTGTTCTTGCAAGGAACCTTGCTGCCCCTATATTTTTTTGGAGCTCCCACACATATTTCTTGAAGATTTCTTAAGCAAACCTTCTTCTTAAGCTTCCATAGGTGGTATAGGTAAAATGTAATGAAGGTTTCATGCATCAAATGAACTTCCATAAGCTTAAAAGCTTAGGATGATGATGCCAAAAATGAAATCTTTCTCTTCTCCACTTTTATTATCTTGTATTACAATTATTTTCTTGTTTAAAGTTGATATATATGGTAGATCTAACTTTTTATAGCTTTGATTTTTGTTTATGCCATAGATCTTGCTATTTAAGTTATTATTCTTGTTATTACTTATGATTTATGCATATATTTCTCATTCACATGTGTTCATGCTTTCAAAACTAGTTTAGAAGGCTAGATCTAGTTGTTTTAGGTTCATACATGCATTAGACTTATGTTTTATGATCATGAACAACTTGTAATAGCATGATGATGGTAGGAAAGTTGTAGGAAACTCAATATCTATTTTATTTTCAACAAAAACAACTTTTGAAAATTCAGATGAAAATGGAACCATATTTAGAAAAGTGGGTTTTCAACTTCAAAATGTATATTTTTCATTTAAAATGAAGGGCTTAGGGTATAGACAACATAAATGAATGATTTTGATAAGTAAAGTTTAGATCTATGTTCATATTATGTGTAGATCTTAGATTTGAACTTGAACAAAAGTAGTGAAATTCGTATTTTGGCAAGACATATTTAAAAACCACTTTCCAAGTGTCACAATGTAATTTTTACTTAAGAAAATGAAGGCTTAATATATGAATATCATCAAGACTTCTTTTTACAAGAATCTAATGTGATTTCAAAAGTTATTTTCAAAATAAAAATTCTATTTTCGGATTTTGGCCAAGGCTATTTTAAAAACATGTTTTCCAACTCAAAAATGAAGTTTTTATTTAAGAAATGAAAGGCTCTTAGGATAGGATATGTAAGGAATGGATTTTCATGAGCTTAGATAGATTTTATCAAAAGATAACCAAAAATGAATTTGTAAATTCGGATCCCAACCAAGACCAATTTTTAACCCATTATCAACTCCAAAACTCATGTTTTATGTGAAAAATGAAGTATATCGATAGTAGATATCATTAAGCAATGATTTTTACAAGTTAAAATGAGTTTAGGCATGAGTAATGTTAAACAAGTAATGGAATTAAAATGAAAAATTTTGAGTTAGTGATCAATTGTCAAATTCGTAATTTGAGATGATGCATAAGTAATCACTTAGTATTTGAGCTCAAATTGCAAGTTTTATGTGTTAAATGAAGTCCTTAGGTAATTGATATAGTAAAGCCTTAAATTTTAATGCTTTAAACAAGTTTTCCAAATGAATCATTCAAAAAGTGGATTTTCTAAAATTCGGATTTTTGAGTAAATCATATTGGAAAACATATTTACAAAGTGTAAAATGGAATTTTTATGTAGAAATGAAGGTCATAAGTAATATATAATGAAGACTCAATTTTAACAAAAATAATTATATTTTCTTAAGTAATAAATCCAAAACAAATGGAAATGATCAAAGTTAGAAAACTAGATTTTTCAAAAGTAGTTATAGTTGAAGTCTTGCAAAATAAAGAGTTAAAATTTCTTTTACCAAAAATCATCAAGATCATGCATACATAAGCTCATCTCATGTCATTCATGTTAGGAAATCACTCATATTGCATGTATAGCTAATTTATATAGTAGGAACATTACAAACATTTACAAAACTATTTTCGGAAATTGAAATTGTTGCTCCTAATCTGATCCGACTTTTCGAAGCTTCAAAGTTTTCAAAACTTGAAAATAATATTAGAAATAGATAGATCTTTCGAAGTAGATAGAAATCGATATATAATTTGCGAGATTCCGAGTTAAAATGACCAAGTTATGGCCGTTTTAAGTTGGAATTCCCGCTTAGGACGCGAATTACGAATTTGATAGTTCGTATGAAATGTTTGGATTAGTTTGAGTTGAAATACTTATTAGAGTATTTCTTCCTTTTTAGGAGATCCCGAATCGACGATTCCCTACCACCGGATTATTATTACTAGAAGACCGGTGATCCAATGGCCGAGTGAGTTTTCTCCTTGTTTTGTTACCTTGATTGTGATTGTAGTTAGTTGCATTAGAATTATAGGAACAAGATAAAAATCGATATGAATGGGGATGGGATATATGATGAGACTGTGATGAATGTATGCCAAAGAATACTAAAGCATATCGAAACCACGATTTGATTGGATAACTGCACCGTTCATATTATTTCTTATATATGTGATATTGGTTGGTCACTCTAAAGAATGTATAAAATTTTTGACCTAAGCAAAAATTAAATTGGTCATGCATCGCATGGACATATTGCATTTGGTAGCATGCTACTCCTACGCAGGTCGATCGGTATGGTCCGTGGATGACTCGTTTGGATAACGAACCCGGTGCCAGAGCTCATTCAGGGGTACTAAGGCGCATGTGGATGCATTCTTGGATGAGCCTAGCCGAGTCGAGTGCTAAGAGCCGAGGGCTTGGGGACTAGATGTCTCAATACCATTCCTAACCCAAGATACGGAGGGCGTAAATCCGTTCTGTGTGTGGGTTCCGGATACCCATGCATAATTGCTTGCTCACGTGTTTGTTCATGCATAGCATATGACTGATTTAACTTGTTTGTTATGGTACGGAATTAAGGGAATTCTCACTAAGCTAGTGTAGCTTATACCCCAATAGTTGTTTAAATGAACAGGTTATTCAAGAATGCAAAGTGGGGACCGAATTGGTTGGAGTCGGGAATGACTGGGATTTCGGCAAGAATACGAATGTTTGAAGTTAGCTAGTTTTGATTTGTCTTGTAATAGTTTGTGTAGGGAAGTTTGATGAATGTAATTGAAGTTAATGATTTGTATTATGAAGTATAGTGATTTGTATCTGAAGTATAGTAAATTTGTATTTCCTTTACATTGTTACTCAAGCTATATCAACGTAAAATGTATTACTCCGATGAGTCTCCTCCATGTGTTAGACGCCTTGTACATAGTATGGAAGCCTTCGCGTGACTGAGGTGGTCATTCTTAGGCTTTAATATTGTGTACGGCGGACTGCCACGTTTAGGGTACCCTTCGGGGCGTGACAGTTTAGTTGGTATCAGAGCGACAAGGTTTTGGGAATTAGGTGGAAAGACTTTAGGAGAATAGAATGTTAAGATACGATCTTAGAAATGATAGATAAGTGTTAGATGACCCTTAGGTAAAGAAGAACTAGATTTAGCTCAATGACCTGTAAGTATGATTTTCGATATTAAGGATTTGATCTATCTTGGAGACTTTAGAGAACATAGAAACACATATGAGGAAGAAAGATTGAAATTATTTGATGAGCAATCGAATATATCTAGCAACTGCAAAATATAGGAGTAAGTGACCTTACCCGACTCTTAGTTCAAGCCGATAATGGAGATGCTAGATTACCCTTCGACCTATAAGACCACTAGGTGGGAAGGATTAATTGCGTGCTTTCACCGTTTTTCTAAATAAACAAGTTTAAAGAAAATAAAAAGTTATAACTCTTTTTCTAAACCATAAGCAACTTGTGAATAGTATAATTAGGCTAATGTGACCGTTTCGTCTTGTTTCTAGGAGACTACCTGAGGAGAACATGCAACAGTCGACTAACTTCCCGATGAACAACAAGTGAGAGCACTCCACCACCACAAGATCCAATGCAACAAGTCATAGACCTTCTAGGGTGTTTGGTGGATACACAAAAGCTCCTCTTACAACAAGTGCTTATTAGGAATGTGCCGGTTCAGGTGGAAGGACCCCACCAAGTGACAATGCAAGGAATTGAGACTCCTTCTGTTATGGCTAGTCCAAGCTCCAAAGTCAGAAGGTATAAGACAACTAGCCTAACAGTTAAGAATGAACCTTTTAAGAAGCGTAAGATCACTTGTTGGAAGTGCAAGAAGTCATATCTAAGACAGTGTCCACAGTTGAAGCACAAGTGTTACCTCTGTGGAGATCCGAGCATAAGATTATGGACTGTCCAAGAAAGAAACCCTAAAGTGCTTCATTTGTAAACAGCCGGGACATTGGGCAAGGAAATGCCCCCAAAAGAATTAACAAGTGGATAGCTGTCCTTGCTTGGAAGAAGTCAGTCTCCTAGAAATATCAATAGATCTCTGTGTTGAGCGTTAGGAGCAAATAACTTTTTGAAAAGAACAAAAATGTTTTGAAAATAAACCAATGCTGTGTTTATCATCTAGTTCATGAATTAATTCCAATGTATTTTGCATCCTTTCTTTGAACTTTTGTAATGGAAGATTTACATCTTCTCTTGATTCATGTATTTCGTTTTGATATTATGAAGTTCTTATTATGATTTTATTTCAGTGGAATTTCAATATTTTATATATGTTTTTATTTCCGCATTCCGTGTTCTCTATTTTCCGATAAGCTTCTTAATCTCTTTTAACGCTTAAGACGTAATAAAAGATTTAGAATTTCCCGAGCTTAATAAAATTGTAGGAGATATACCCAACCACAACAAGAACCCGTCATGACTCCTTTAGGACCCGAGAACCAAGCGATACCGAACCACCTAATCAAGGGGAAATGCCTCAATAGAGATTGAACGGCACTAGTCAGATAAGAAGCTACATGCAACAGACTCAAGTCAGTTCAACGTCTACACCTATGAGATATGAGCAAGAAACGACGCAAGATGAACCCCATCACCTCAATACCACCAAAGTCTCTTGCCATGCTTCATAAAGTGTAACCAGTATTTCGACGGAGTTTTGGAAAACCAGATGAGGCAGAGGATTGGTTGGCACATATTGAGAGGTCCTTTAATGCTTTTGAAGTACCACACCGTCTGAGAGTCAATTATGGAACCTATATGCTCCGCTTACATGCCCGAGTATGGTGGGAATCTAAGGAAAGAGAGTTGACGCCTCCAGTTACATGGGAGATGTTTAAATATGAGTTTTTGGATAAATATTTCCCCATGAGCTTAAGAGTCCAGTACAGTGCAGATTTCCTCAATATCTCACAAGGAGATCGTAGTGTGGAACAGTACGAAACCGAGTTCAGTAGATTGTTGCAATATGCTCCGGAATCATATAAACAAAGTGAGGAACTCAAAAGACAAGTGTTTCTGAATGGTTTAAAGAAGATCTTCGGACTCGATTGGAGGAATTTGATATCAGGAGTTATCAAGGATTGCTAGAAAGAGCACGGATAATAGAAAATGCTCAAAGGAGGAGGCAAGAAAGAAGTAATAAGGAAATGGAGTTCTATGTTGCAATGACCCCGAGTCAAAATGTCAGAACACTTCCCTTGGATGATGACCCAAACAAGGAAGAAGACATAATATTGGATAAGCTACAATGTTGGAAATGTAAGGGACAGCATTACCCTATACGGTGTCCACGACTTCAATCCAAGTGTTACCTCTGTGGGGACCCCAGTCACAAAGTTGAGAAGTGTAAAAAGACAAACAACGCATGCTTTCTTTGCTCAAAAACGGGACATTTAGCTAAAACATGCCCTGAACGGGATAACTTGCGTGTTGCTTCGCTGGATCAACCAAGAAAGAAGAGGAGGAGATGTAATAGGAAAAAAGCAACAAAGGAAAAAGGAATCGAGGTTCTTCAAGAACACTACATCCGGAAATCAGTCCACAACCCTCACACATATGGAGTGTATGAAGAAGCTAGTGATGAGGAGCTGGAGTCCTTTGCCATGGAAGGAAGCGAGGATCAAATATGCAACTCGGTATCAGGTTAGCGCTATACCCTTAGACTACCGCATATTCTTTCTGTCAATAGAATCAAAGAGATAGGTTGTTAGAAATACCTTGATTAAATGGCTAGACTAAAAAATAGGAAAGCCCGAGACCATTAAAAGCTAGAATGAGCCAATGATGGAAACTAAAACAAACTCGATTAATTTAACGAATTCCAAGATACCCTCATACAACTTCTTGTAAATAAAGAACTTTGAAAGATGAAACCTATGACGGTTACGCAAAAGTTAAAATTTCATGATCAAATCTCAATTACCAAACTCCATAAGATCTTCACAAGTAATAATTATACAATAAAGCAATAAGATCTCTTGATTTCAATCCCATCATGATAAGATTTAAAACGATGATGACCATATTGTTTAAGGAAATATAAATCATAAAGCACAATATTGTATATACAGCTACATAAGAATGGAGAAGCGAATCCACAACCTTCGTTGGTCAAGTAATCGAGTCATGAAAGGTCGTGTTGTCATGAGTCGTCTAGTGTCGGTCGAGTCGAGTCGTCTGTGGTCTCGAGTCAAGTCCGTGTCGTTTTCCAAAAGAGTCGTGTAAGTGAAGGTTGGAATCGCTAAGCCAAATCTTATAAATTGTATGTGCTATATTTCGTAAAATATCTATCATCGAAATTTAAAATGATACAAACCAAAGCATAAACCGGTGCTAGAAATATAACTCAAAATTCATAATCTTTTTGACAAACGATATACATAACAAGTTTTGCGGACAAAACTTTCTTTAAGGTGGGGAGGATGTAAGCCCCGGAAAATTTCAATAAATAATTTAAGATGAACTTCGAAAATAAACCCTAAAAATCACTCCAAATTAAAACCGAATTTCGATAAGTCCTAACTAATGAATCAAAAAACTTCTTAATCTTGAGAAAATGAAAATCTTTAAAAAAAATAAGAACTCAGTGGTCTTCAAATTCAAAACCCGACGTACGAAAAATTCCATATTTAACTCCGACTTATAAAAGGTAATATAGAAAGCTCAAAAACAAATTATTAAAAAGCAAATAACGATTGACTTTCGAAAATATAACTCAATTCAAGAATTCCGAAAACATTAAAAGATATTAAATACTTACAAAAATAAAATTTAAAATAAATTTCTCAAATTAAATATGTTGTATAAACATAAATATCAGTTTCCAAATTGGCAAAGGTCTAAACCGGAAAATCACCCGGAAACCCTAACCGGAATACAATAGTGTAAGTCCGGCAATCTAGCGCCCCTAACCCTAGAGGCCGAGATGTAGTTTAATATGTAGAATAGCTCATAGTAATATGAGTTTGTTTAAAAATATCAGATTGGTAAATTTTTGACCTATTTCGAACCCGTTCGGATACAGACTTCGAAAAGCGTGTCCCGGGGCTCGAGATATCAAAAATATACCAATAGTACCGTTAGACTCGTAATTTCATAAGATTTCTAAATATATCAGTTATATAATTTTTCGGGTTATAAAAGTTACAGTTATAACCTTTTTATCGTATTTCCATTATTACCGGTAATTGATTAGTCTTTTGCACTATTCATTTTTATTTTATTACAAAATTTTATTATTCTTATAAAGCCTTATATTTTTAGATAAATATTTTATATGTTATAGAAAATTTTGTTTTTCTAAAATTTAGTTCGTTTCGGGTCTTTACGGGATCAGATTCTGTTTAAGATCCGATACTAAAAATAAAATAAATTAATTTAATAATTAAAAATATTTAAAAATATTTTATTTTCATAAAATAATTTTTTAGAATTTTTCGGGTTATAAAAATATTATTTATAGCCCATATTCGCGTATTTTGATCATACCGGTAACATATTTGTTAAAATACTAAAATAATTCAAATAATTATTTAATTTTAATTATGAAAAATCTGCTACAATTTTGGAATAAATTTTCAATTTTATTTTATTTTATTAATAAAGTACTTTACAACCCATACCTTCAAGTACACCTTACACATATCACTTCTTTTCACTTCAATCTTTCTACACATTATCCCAATTGATGGCAGATTTTTGACCCTATTTATGGCTGCCATTGTCCTTATTTACTCATTTTGACCAATTAATTATATTCACTCCTTCTTAAAGAAGCTACACACCATTTATTACACAATTCAATTTTAGTGAAAAATTCAAACAAACCCTCTCTCTCCTCACTCAAATTCACGTGGACAGCATCCAATTTCTGCCCTTGTTTTATTTTTTTTTTCTTTTTCATTTAATACCCTCCTCTCTCTCCATTTAATGCCTTTCATTTATTCATTTTCATTCATTTGAAACCCTATCTCTTTTACTCCTTCTTTTCCTCTTTTTTCCTCTCTTTCTTTCTTCTTTCTCTCTTGTTCTTGCAAGGAACCTTGCTGCCCCTATATTTTTTTGGAGCTCCCACACATATTTCTTGAAGATTTCTTAAGCAAACCTTTTCTTAAGCTTCCATAGGTGGTATAGGTAAAATGTAATGAAGGTTTCATGCATCAAATGAACTTCCATAAGCTTAAAAGCTTAGGATGATGATGCCAAAAATGAAATCTTTCTCTTCTCCACTTTTATTATCTTGTATTACAATTATTTTCTTGTTTAAAGTTGATATATATGGTAGATCTAACTTTTTATAGCTTTGATTTTTGTTTATGCAATAGATCTTGCTATTTAAGTTATTTTCTTGTTATTACTTATGATTTATGCATATATTTCTCATTCACATGTGTTCATGCTTTCAAAACTAGTTTAGAAGGCTAGATCTAGTTGTTTTAGGTTCATACATGCATTAAACTTATGTTTTATGATCATGAACAACTTGTAATAGCATGATGATGGTAGGAAAGTTGTAGGAAACTCAAGATCTATTTTATTTTCAACAAAAACAACTTTGAAAATTCGGATGAAAATGGAACCTATTTAGAAAAGTGGGTTTTCAACTTCAAAATGTATATTTTTCATTTAAAATGAAGGGCTTAGGGTATAGACAACATAAATGAATGATTTTGATAAGTAAAGTTTAGATCTATGTTCATATTATGTGTAGATCTTAGATTTGAACTTGAACAAAAGTAGTGAAATTCGTATTTTGGCAGAAGATATTTAAAAACCACTTTCCAAGTGTCACAATGTAATTTTTACTTAAGAAAATGAATGCTTAATATATGAATATCATCAAGACTTCTTTTTACAATAATCTAATGTGATTTCAAAAGTTATTTTCAAAATAAAAATTCTATTTTCGGATTTTGGCCAAGGCCTATTTTAAAAACATGTTTTCCAACTCAAAAATGAAGTTTTTATTTAAGAAATGAAAGGCTCTTAGATAGGATATGTAAGGAATGATTTTCATGAGCTTAGATAGATTTTATCAAAAGATATAACCAAAAATGAATTTTCTAAATTCGGATCCCAACCAAGACTAATTTTTAGAACCCATGTATCAACTCCAAAACTCATGTTTTATGTGAAAAATGAAGTATAGTAATAGATATCATTAAGCAATGATTTTTACAAGTTAAAATGAGTTTAGGCATGATAAGGTGTTAAACAAGTAATGGAATTAAAATGGAAAAATTTGAGTTAGTCAAATTGTCAAATTCGTAATTTGAGATGATGCATAAGTAATCACTTAGTATTTGAGCTCAAATTGCAAGTTTTATGTGTTAAATGAAGTCCTTAGGTAATTGATATAGTAAAGCCTTAAATTTTAATGCTTTAAACAAGTTTTCCCAAATGAATCACTCAAAAAGTGGATTTTCTAAAATTCGGATTTTTGAGTAAATCATATTGGAAAACATATTTACAAAGTGTAAAATGGAGTTTTTATGTAGAAATGAAGGTCATAAGTAATATATATAATGAAGACTCAATTTTAACAAAAATAATTATATTTTCTTAAGTAATAAATAAAACAAATGGAAATATATCAAAGTTAGAAAACTAGATTTTTCAAAAAGTAGTTATAGTTGAAGTCTTGCAAAATAAAGAGTTCCAAAATTTTCTTTTACCAAAAATCATCAAGATCATGCATACATAAGCTCATCTCATCATTCATGTTAGGAAATCATTCATATTGCATGTATAGCTAATTTATATAGTAGGAACATTACAAACATTTACAAACTATTTTCGGAAATGAAATTGTTGCTGCCCTAATCTGATCCGACTTTTCGAAGCTTCAAAGTTTTCAAAACTTGAAAAAATATTAGAAATAGATAGATCTTTCGAAGTAGATAGAAATCGATATATAATTTGCGAGATTCGAGTTAAAATGACCAAGTTATGGCCTTTTAAGTTGGAATTCCGCTTAGGACGAGAATTACGAATTTGATATTCGTATGAAATGTTTGGATTAGTTTGAGTGATGAAATACTTATTAAGAGTATTTCTTCCTTTTTAGGAGATCCCGAATCGATGATTCCCTACCACCGGATTACTATTACTAGAAGACCGGTGATCCAATGGCCGAGTGAGTTTTCTCCTTGTTTTGTTACCTTGATTGTGATTGTAGTTAGTTGCATTAGAATTATAGGAACAAGATAAAAATCGATATGAATGGGGATGGGATATATGATGAGACTGTGATGAATGTGTGCCAAAGAATACTAAAGCATATCGAAACCACGATTTGATTGGATAACTGCACCGTTCATATTATTCTATATATGTGTGATATTGGTTGGTCACTCTAAAGAATGTATAAAATTTTTGACCTAAGAAAATTAAATTGGTCATGCATCGCATCGAACATATTGCATTTGGTAGCATGCTACCTACGCATGTCGATCGGTATGGTCCGTGGATGACTCGTTTGGATAACGAACGGTGCCAAGCTCATTCAGGGGTACTAAGGCGCATGTGATGCATTCTTGGATGAGCCTAGCCGAGTCGAGTGCTAAGAGCCGAGGGCTTGGGGACTAGATGCGGTCGTGTAGACTCAATACCATTCCTAACCCAAGATACGGAGGGCGTAAATCCGTTTTTTGTGTGGGTTCCGGATGCCCATGCATAATTGCTTGCTCAGTGTTTGTTCATGCATAGCATATGATTGATTTAACTTGTTTGTTATGGTACGGAACTAAGGGAATTCTTACTAAGCTAGTGTAGCTTATACCCCAATAGTTGTTTAAATGAGCAGGTTATTTCAAGAATGCAAAGTGGGGACCGAATTGGTTGGGAGCGGAATGACTCGGGATTTCGTAAAGAGCATGAATGTTTGAAGTTACCAGCTAGTTTTATTATTTGCCTTGTAATAGTTTTACGTAGTAGAATCTTTTGATGAAGTGTAATTGAAGTTTAATGAGTTGTATTATGAAGTATAGCGATTTGTATCTGAAGTATAGTAAATTTGTATTTCCTTTACATGTTACTCAAGCTATATCAACGTAAAATGTATTACTCCAATGAGTCTCCTCCATGTGTTAGACACCTTGTATATAGTATGGAAGCCTTCGCGTGACTGAGGTGGTCATTCTTAGGCTTTAATATTGTGTGCAGCGGACTACCACGTTCAGGGTACCCTTCGGAGCGTGACACCTAAACTCATTATAACTTGTAAAAATCATTCCTTAGAGATACCCATTACATATACCTTTCATTTTTCATGAAAAATATGAGTTTCAAAGTGGTTTCAAGGGTTTTTAAAATAGGTTTCAAATACCATCCGAATTTTCCACTAGGCATTTCTAACAAAATCTTTTCTTTTTCAAGTTTCTTGTCCTATCCATAAAGATCTATACATCTAACATATTTATATATGCAAGGCTAAAACTTTTATGATCATAAATGCATGCAAGCTCAAAATAACCACATGAACATATATGTCAATGAAAGTATGAGTGTCTAAACACTAGATATATCATATATTGTGCATGAATCATGAGTTTAATGACATGAACATAAACTTTCATGCAAGATCTCTACTTTATATGCATGACAATAATATTATTTCAACAAAAAATCCTTTAAACACAAGATCTACTTCTTATGATGGCTTGAGATTCTTGTATTAGTGTTTCCTTGTCCTAGCATATGCTCATTGGAATTTAAAGTGGAAAACACACCAGAAAAGTATTGTCATTACAAATTTAGTAATAACAAAGCTTGAAATCATCATACCAATGGAGATTTGAAGAAGAATAGAAGAGGAAATAAGCTTGTGGAGGGGTTGTGTGTGTGTGTGTGTCACGGCACACTTAGGAGAGAAAGAGAGGGTTTTTCTATTTTGTAAAATTTGAAAGAGTGAAAAATGAAAGAACAGAGAAAATAAGCTTATATTTGAATAGATAGGGTTTTTAATTGAATAAAAGAAGTAAAAATAAAACAAAATAGAGGGAAATGGGGAGGGGTGCACCGGCCATGAGTGTGCGTGAGAGAGAGGGATTTGAATTTTTTGATAAAATTTGTAATTTAAGTAATAAAATGTAATAAATGTAATAATAATTAGGAAACAAAATTATTGGAAAAGAAAATTATAAAGAGTAGTTGTAAGGATGTAAGAATAGGGTATGGGTAGTGTGTAGTGTAGGTTGTACTTTTGAATAGTAGACAAGACATCTACTTTACCGGTTGTAGAGAAAATACGAGAAAAATGCTATAACTGTAATTTTTATAGCTCGGAAAATTATAAAATTTATATTTTTGAAATCCTTATAAAATTTCGGTTCTAATGAATATTTCGAAATATTTTTTTGAGTTTTTGGTCCTAGGGCACATTTTTCCGTAATTGAGCTCTGGAAGGCCCGGAATTGAAAATTTTTCGAATTTAAAACTTTCGAAGGTTTAAAATATACTTTAAAACAATAATTCATATTCATTTACTTTATAAAACTTCTTTTATTATGAAACCGAAGGAAAACAGAATTTAGGGCTTCTAAACTTCTCTCACTAAGCTTAAACTGGACTGGATTAGGGTTTCGCTTTTCTATCCTCAGAGTTTATTTGACTACTAAGAAGACCGGGTTTACAACCTCCCCACCTTAAACAGAGTTTTGTCCTCAAAACTGAACTGATGTACCTCGTTGTCATGCCTCATAGGGTACCTTATACGTAACAGTTCGCCACATGCCATACAAGATTCCTGAATTACCGCCTTAGTCCTTCGGGGTCTCATATAGATGTAAGGCGTACCTTTATGATAATAGAATACAAGTTCAAATGGAGATAAAAGCTTAACTTGGCATACATTAGCAGTAGGATATAACTCATGAACATAATTAAACATTACATTTACTAAGGGGCATTCCCCTGCAAAATAATATTTAATGGCCTTATACAGTCATCCAAAGTCTTAAAAGTTTCATATGGAAGTCTAAACAAAATTTCAACTTCTAGGGGAAACTCCTAGCTCCTATACCTGCACAGTCGGGTCACGCTGCCTAAGCCATAAATTAGGTAGCTGCAAAAGGAAAAAATTATAGGGACGTAAGCTAACTAGCTTAGTGAGTGATATCTTCCACAATAACATTCATGTCACAACAATTTAAGCAAGTGATTAAATAAACAAGTGAATGCACCAAACACATGAGAACAACATACATATGACTATCCGGAAATCATATGTGGATGGACTTGCGCCCTCCATCCCGGGTTAGCAGATTAACGAATACGGCGGTACTAACTTTATGCCGTTTATAGTTCACGGGAAACTGAACAATTATTTCGTTTATGGATTACGATTAACCGAACAATAATTCTCGTTTATGGATCACGATTAGCCGAACAATTAATCTCGTTTATGAATCACGATTAACCGAATAATGCTAATGCTCTTTCCCATTATGGTATGCACGTTAGAATTTGGCATTAGTCCAAATAGTCGATTAAGCCATTTTATTCAGGCAATCAAACAATTTCTCAGACAATACATAATAACTAACTGCACAACTAGAATTTATCATCTGGTTTCGATATTCTTATTTTAAGTTCTCAAATCATCATCAACATACAATTTCCCATTATTCCCCATCATACATATTCAATTCATTTGGCCTACATTCTAGTGCACTAATTTATCAAGCACATATAATAAATGAATCAGGAAGAGAAACTCACTCAGCCATGGGTTCGCCGATCTCTTAATAGTAATAGTCCGGAGGTAAGGATTCAACGTCCTCGGGTTTTCCTAATCACAAAAGAAATATCCTAATAAGTATTCTATCATCTAAGAATACTAAAACTCTAAAACAACTTAGTGAAATCAAAATTTGTGCCATTTCCAAAGCTCCGATTTAAAATGGCTATAACTTGGTCGTTTTAACTTGGAATTTCGCAAATTTTATATCGATTTCTATCTACTTCGAAAGAGATTTCTCAATATGAAACTTAAATCAAGTTTTGAAAATATTTAAGCCTCGGAACTGAAGGATCAGTTCTGTCGAGAGGTTATGATGATTCCGAAAATGCGATTTTCATGAATGCTCTTGAGATTCCTAAGTGAAAAATGAAACTAAATATCATGGTAATGAATTTCCCTATCATGAATGTCATGATATGAACTCTTAGGTGCCTAAGTTCTCATATATTTTTATTTTAAAAGAAATTAGAAAACTTTTATATTAGGAAGCCATTTCATGCCATTGTTTAACAATTAACTTTGCTACACTTGGTCACACTTACTTATTCTAAGGATTTTTCTTAGGAAAATCCTATTTATTCCAAAGAAAATTTGACCTTTATATTAACTATATCCTAAGGCCTTTATTTCTTTGATTAAATCTTCATTTGTAAACTTTTAAGTGAGTCTTGTACTAGGGTGGTTCCAAAAATCCGAATTTAGCAAAATTTATTTTTAAGTTGATTCACTTAAGAAAAATGCATTTTATACTTAGAACCTTAAGTATTTATTTTACCTATACCCTAAGGACTCCATTTATTCAAGAAAATACCATTTTTGAAGTTGGAAAACTAGTGTTTTCTAGCCATCTATTCATTATTACGAATTTTGCTTACAAGACTTTCAACTCAAAACTTCTATTAGACTTCCTCTTTTGTTTTAAATATTTCCTTTGGTAAAAAATCATTTAAACTCATGTAAAATATCATCAAACATCAACTATCACCTATAGGCTTCATTTTTCTTGTAAAATACATGTTTTGAAGTTGATAAAAGGGTTTTCAGACTAGGTTTCCTATGTCATCCGAATTTACACTAGTTCATTCATTGAAAAGTGTTTTCCTTTTTGGTTTCATTAACTCATTTATCTATAGATCTATATACTAGTAAGATTATTTACTCAAGACAAAAGCATTGATGACCATTAATGCACATAAACTCAAAATATAGATGAAATCTTAAATGCCTACATGAATATGAATGGTAAAATGATAGATCTACTATCTTAAGTGCTTAAATAGGTTTTGAAAACATAAAAACTACATTTTTATGAAAATCTTTTGTTCAAAACACTTTTAGATGAATGATCATGAAGCTCATGGCATGAAAGCTTGTTTAAATGCAAGATCTACTTTGTGATGGTTTGGTATTCCTATATTGATATTTCCTTGTCCCTAACAAGAGTTCATGGGGACCTTTGAATGGAAATATCCAAGAATATCCTTATCATTACAATGATCTAAAGTAAAAGAAGTAAAGTTCTTTTACTTAGAGGTAAATTAGAAGGCAAATGGAGAAAAAGAAAGTTGTGTGTGTGTGTGAGAGAGAGAGAGGCCATGAAGATCACGGCAATATGGGGGAAGAAGGAGAGAAATTGAGAGCTTTTTACCTTTTGTAAAGTTTTGAAATGAAAGGAATGAAGTGAGAGAGAGAAAATATAGTTTATATATAAAGTGAAATTAGGTTAAATGGGATAAAACAAATAAAAAAAATTTGCACAATGGAGCTTGATTGGGGGGGAGGAGGGTTCACACCGGCCATTGCTTATTGGGGGGGGGGGGGGGGGGGGGGGATTTGATTTTGTGTGACTTGTTTTGATAGATTGTACATTAAGTGTCATAACTTGTAGTAATTATTAAGAGACAAAAAAGCTTTGGAAAAGAAAATGTGATTGAGTGATTGTAAGGATGTAAGAATAGGGTGTACTTATGAGTAGTAGGTTGTACTTGTGAAATAATGAATAGTAATCAAGATAACTTAATTACCGGTAGTAAGAAAATACGAATACAAAGGCTATAACTGTATTTTTCATAAACCGAAAAATTATGAAATTTATATTTTTGAAATCCTTATTTAATTTTGATTCAAATGAGTATTCACAAGAAAATTTTTGAAATTCAAGTTCCGGAGCATGCTTTTCTATAATGGGTCTCGGGAAGACCCGGAATTGAAATTTTCTCAAAATCTGCTCATTTCTTGGTTTGAAATATATTCAAGATTAAATTTTCTTATAAAAGCTTCTTAATTAGAAACCGAGGAAAAGCCGGATTTAGGATTCCTAGGTCTCACTCTCATCTTAAGCTAGTCCGGTTTAGGGTTTTGGTTTCCGGTTCTCGAGTTATCTTGGTTACTAGAAAAACCGGGGTTTACACTCGTCCTTCAAATAACTCGGGGTACGTCCTCCGGATCTCCTCCTCAGCTTCCCGAGTCGCTTCCTCAAAGGCATGACTCTTCTATAATACTTTAACATAGTGAATGTCTTTGTTCCATAGCCTTTGGGTTTTCTATAATACTTTTGATTTTTGTGTGACTTGTTTTGATAGATTGTACATTAAGTGTCATAACTTGTAGTAATTATTAAGAGACAAAAAAGCTTTGGAAAAGAAAATGTGATTGAGTGATTGTAAGGATGTAAGAATAGGGTGTACTTATGAGTAGTAGGTTGTACTTGTGAATAATAATGAATAGTAATCAAGATAACTTAATTACCGGTAGTAAGAAAATACGAATACAAAGGCTATAACTGTATTTTTCATAAATCGAAAAATTATGAAATTTATATTTTTGAAATCCTTATTTAATTTTGATTCAAATGAGTATTCACAAGCAAATTTTTGAAATTCAAGTTCCGGAGCATGCTTTTCTATAATGGGTCTCGGGAAGACCCGGAATTGAAATTTTCTCAAAATCTGCTCATTTCTATAAAAGCTTCTTAATTAGAAACCGAGGAAAAGCCGGATTTAGGATTCCTAGGTCTCACTCTCATCTTAAGCTAGTCAGGTTTAGGGTTTTGGTTTCCGGTTCTCGAGTTATCTTGGTTACTAGAAAAACCGGGGTTTACACTCGTCCTTCAAATAACTCGGGGTACGTCCTCCGGATCTCCTCCTCAGCTTCCCGAGTCGCTTCCTCAAAGGCATGACTCTTCTATAATACTTTAACATAGTGAATGTCTTTGTTCCATAGCCTTTGGGTTTTCTTATCCAATATCTTTACTGGGTGTTCTTCATATGTCAAGTTTTCCTTCAGCTGCATCGGTTCCAACTCCAAAATCCTTCCTGGGTTGGGCACATACTTTCTCAGCACTGACACATGGAAGACGTTGTGAATCCCAGATAGATTTGGTGGTAAAGCTAACCGATACGCCAGATCTCCAACTCTTTCCAAAATTTCGAAAGGTCCAATATATCTCAGGCTTATCTTTCCTTGTGTATGCATCCTTTTAATATTTTTAATCGGACTTATCTTCAGGTACACATGGTCAACTTCCTTGAATTCTAGTTCCCTTCTTTTTAGGTCTGCCCAACTCTTTTGCCTATCCTGAGCCTCTTTTATTTTCCACTGGATTACCCTCACCTTATCGGCCGCTTCTTGTACCAATTATGGCGCAATAGCTATCTTTTCCACTTCATCCCAAAATAGACGGGATCTACAGCGTTGTCCATACAAAGCTTCATATGGCGGCATTTGAATAGTTGAGTGGTAGCTGTTATTGTAAGCAAACTCGATGAGATGCGCATGACTATCCCAACTTCCTTTGAATCCCAAGGCACAAGCTCTCAACATATCTTATAGGGTTTGGATTGTCTGCTTAGACTGTCCATCGGTCTGAGGGTGATATGCCATACTGAAGTGCAATTTGGTACCCAAACTCTTTTGCAGGCTTGTCCAAAATTTAGATACAAACCTTGGGTCTCTATCCGAAATAATCCCTACTGGTATGTTGTGTAATCGTACAATTTCCCGAATGTAGATCTTAGCTAGCTTTTCCATTGAATAAGTCATATTTATGGGTAAGAAGTGCACCGACTTGGTTAACCGATCCACTATTACCCATACAGAATCACAACCTGAAGGGTCTTTGGAAAACTACACACAAAATCCATAGATATCTAATCCCACTTCCACTCGAGAATGGGTAAAGGCTTTAACAATCCGCCTGGCCTTTGGTGCTCTACTTTCACCTGTTGGCAAACTGGGCACTTCTTCACAAAATCTGCTACATCCCTCTTCATGCCATTCCACCAATAGTGGCTTTTCAAATCTTGGTACATCTTGGTACCTCCTGGATGCATGGTATAACCGGAGTTATGAGCTTCACTCATTATTTCCTTCCTCAACTCTTCGTCTTCCGGCACACACAACCTTCCCTTCATTCTGATCATATCCTCATCATCTACTGCAAAGTCAAGGTATTTTCCTACTTGGGTTTCCTTTTTAATCCTTTGTATCACCTCGTCATACCTTTGGGCTTCCTTGATTCTTTCTATCAGGGTTGGCTCCAATGCCAGATTAGCTATCTCAAGCTCAACGCTTTTGTCTATGAACTCAATCTTTAACTTCTCAAAGTCCCTAATCAGATCTCTTTGACTTGTGATCAAGGCAGCTACTTCCCCATAATTTTTCCAACTTAAGGCATCCGCGACTGCATTAACTTTTCCTAGATAGTAATTTATTCCCAAATCATAATCTTCTATTAGTTCCAACCATCTCCTTTGTCTCATGTTTAACTCCTTTTGTGTGAACAGATACTTAAGACTCTTATGATCTGTGTATATCTCACACCTCTGTCCATATAAATAGTGTCTCCATAATTTCAAGGCGAAGACAACTGCGGCCAATTCCAGATCATGTGTAGGGTAGTTTTGCTCATGGGATCTCAGCTGTCAAGAAGCATATGCAATAACTTTCCCTTTCTGCATTAATACGCATCCAAGGCCATACCTTGAGGCGTCATTATGCACCGTATAGGACTTTTCTGGGTTCGGTAGAACCAAAATCGGTGCTGATACCAGTCGCTGTTTCAACTCCTAGAAACTCTGTTCCCTCTTATCTGTCCAAACAAATTTCTCATTCTTTTGGGTTAATTGAGTCAGCGGTTTGGCTATCTTCTAGAAATCCTTCACAAACTTGTGATAGTAGCCATCCAATCCCAAGAAACTTCTTACTTCAATAACCGTTTGTGGTTGTTTCCATTCCACTATAGCCTTAATCTTTTTCAGGGTTAACTGATATTCCTTCACCAGTTACTACATGTCCAAGAAAAGATATTCTGTCCAACCAAAAATCACATTTGGACAATTTGGCGTACAACTTGTTTTCTCTTAAGGTTTGCAACTCCAAACGAAGGTGTTCTTCGTGTTGTTCCCTGGTCTTCGAATATATTAGGATATCGTCTATGAAGACTATTACACACTTATCCAAAAGTGGCTTGTAAACCCTGTTCATGAGATCCATAAATGCAGCTAGTGCATTAGTCAGCCCAAACGACATCGCCAAAAACTTGTAGTGTCCATAACATGTGTGAAAAAGCCATCTTTGGTACATCCTTAGGCTTTATTCTTAACTGCTGGTATCCCGAACGCAGATCAATGCGTGAAAACACACAAGCCGCTTGTAGTTGATCAAACAAGTCGTCGATTCTTGGCAGAGGATATTGATTCTTGATAGTTACCTTATTTAACTCACGATAATTGATACACAATCTCATTGATCCATCTTTCTTCTTTACAAACAAGACAGATGCACCCCATGACGACACACTTGGTCTTATGAATTTCTGATCCAACAGTTCTTGTAATTGTGTCTTTAACTCGGCCGGTGCCATCCGGTATGGTGCTTTGTATATCGGTTCGGTGTTTGGAGCTAAGACAATCTCAAAATCAATCTCTCTCCTTGGTGGTAATCCAGACAAAATTTCTGGAAACACATCCAAATATTCATTTACCACCGGTACATCCCTTTCTTCTTGAGTTTCCTCTTCGTCCAAGACACCTTCAATAGGTATTATCTCTTCATCCTCCATCATCAATTCAAAAGAGTTTAACCCAAACCTTCTTGGGACTAGGGTTTCTCCCAAAAACTCCACTTTTCCTCCCAATTGATCATAGAAACACACCATCCTCTTTTGGCAATCCACTACTGCTTTTACCTTACTTAACCAACTCATTCCGAGGATAACTTCGTATTTACTCATCTCCAATATTATTAAATCACTTTTGGAGTGGTGTTCGTGAATCTCCAATGGACAATCCTTTATTAATTCTCGGGTTGACACAACACTTCCGATAGGTGTCTTAATCCTCAGACTAACAGTAGTTGTGGCTATAGGTAATCCAAGTTGATTAGCCAAACTAGTGGTGATGAACGAATGTGTGCTCCGTGTCAAACAAAACATAAGCCTCCATTTTATTCACCCGTATGTGTTGAGGTCAACAAACATCCATCACTTATCAACCCTAAAACACTCTCAAAGCTACCTACATAGGGTTCTTAACTTCTAGCTTTCCCATAAACATATTTAATTTAATTCAGACAACAATTGAAATAAATAAATCAACTTTTAACTTAAGAGGGTTTCTGTTACTAACCTGTCACCAGCCCGCCATCTGTGCCGTCACTTTGATCCATGGCTGCCAACTCCACTTCCTCACCTCATCTTCCTTACATACTGGCCTTGAAGTTATCTAGCCTCATCCCATGCATTGCCGAAGCTGCACGGCTCCCACTTTTACTACCCGACCTCATAGGGTTAGTATTGCTCGAAGTCCCAAAGGGTCGAGCGGCTACACTTTTCCGTTGGGAACATTCAGAGGCAAGTGTCCCTTCTCCTTGCAAATAAAGCAAGTCATGGCCATCTTCTTCGGGCACGTATAAACCATATGGCCAGCATCGCTATAGTAATAACATTTGTTCCTCAACAGTGGGCATTGCCTAGGGGCATGAGTCCCCTTGCATTTCCAACAAGTGACATTAGCCTTAACTGGGTCGGCTTTCCACTAGCGTCATCCTTAAACCCCTGGTACGATTTGTACTTTTTTCCTTTAAATCCTAAACTCGAGGCATCAAACGGCCTTTTCCCGAATACTCTTTTGTCAGGTTCCTGGTATTTCCTTTTCCTGGCCCCTTCAATCACTCGAGCCTTTTCCACCAACTCAGGGTAGGTCCTTACTCCAAATTCTTCCAATTTAATTCGCAACTCCTCATCTAGACCTCCCAAAAATACCTGTTTCTTCAACTCCTCACTATCCCTGAAAGACTCAAGTGCATATTGCAGCAAGTGGACAAACTCAGTCTCGTACTATTCCACGGTTCTCCCTTTTTGTTTAACATGGAGGAAGTCAACACTATACTTTACTCTCAAGCTGGAGGGAAAGTAATTGTCCAAGAATTCCTGGCGAAAAGATTCCCATGTAACCGGGGAAGTCAAGCTTCTTCTCTTAGAGTCCCACCAGACCCTCGCATTATATCTCAACATATAAGTTCCATATTCCAATTGTAAATAAGGTGGAATCTTATATGCAGCAAAAGATCACTCAATTTGAGCTGACCAGTCTTCGGCTTCATCAGGTTTACCAAACGCCCCATCAAAATACCGGTTACTCTTAATGAAGTTCGGTAAAGAGCTTCGGTGAGGCCTTCAGTACGGTGGAGGTGGTGGCAAGGGCACATTGTAGGAATGCTCTTCTTATGGAGTAGGTGCTTTAGCAGTCACTTCCCGGTGATCTGCAGGTGGTGGGTGTGGAGCAGAATCCCGGACACTTTGTCCTTGGTGCGGGTTCTGAACTGGGTTTTGGTTCTGGATGAATGTATTCAAGAGATTGGCCAATTGTCCAATCGCATTCAACACATCACCCTGCTGATTCTGGGTGCTACTCCTTGCAGGATTTGGTTGGGTACGGCCGGTTGGTCGGCTTCGTTCGGGAGAGATTCTTGTCCCGATTCCGAATCCATGGTTTCGTCTGTTTACACATTGTTTAATAAATTTTAGTATTTTTAGAGTGTTTTAAATTTTCAAGGGAATTAATTGTCAAACAAGGTTCACAACTTTGCGAGAATTCGGAAATCAAATTTCAAAAAGGAATTGAATTTCATAATCTTCATATATCATAAGGAAAACAAAAGAATTCATATAAGGAAATAAGTTGCAATCTCAAAATAATAACATGAATGAATGAATGCTCATGCAGTTTATATGTGGTTAATGCTCTTTATGTCTAATGTCTAGCATGCTTGATTCCATAACTTCCTTCTTTTGAAAAACATGATCCTTCATTGCTTAGCGAGCCATACAAAATTTTACATCAAGATTTTTGTCCACAAAATTTGGCTAGCTATTCTAGTTCCGATTCTAAACATTTCTCCCTATTCCGAAAACAAAACAAAATACAGGGAAAAGGAAGAACAAAATACTAAACTATCTAGAAATCCTAAGGCAAATTGGCATCCCGCATTGCCTACTACAAAATGAGAAAAACAAGGACTTCACTTGGACTTCAGGGGTTAGCTATCATCTCAACCTTCACTCGTCACTAGCATCATCGGAGGTCGAACTAGAAGGTTGTCTCCTACTGGAAGAACCACCATCATCCTGTCGGAACAAGACTAAGGTATTCCCTTACATTCATCCTCCGCCTCCTAGCAGGTCGGACTAAAGGCTCCTGGTCTTGCTCTTCACTTTCCTCCTCTTCTTCTGTTCCTTGCCCCTCCCTCGGGCTCACTTCTTCCTCTTCACCCCTTACTTCAGGTTCATCCACTTGGTTCTTCACTACCTCGGGTTATCTCATACATTCTTCACCTATATTTTCCACTTCCATGGGCTCGGGAGCCACAGGTTCTCCTAATGCCACATCAAGTACATGAGGGTGTTCACCCTCAATGTAGATGTCCCTCCATAGCATAGGATCTAGTTCAGGCTCTATCCTCCCACTATCAGGAATCTCCACCACTCGATTAAAATCCCACACAATTTGATTAAGTTCCGGATTGACTTCCACTTCCGGCTCTATGGGTGGGGTAGGGGTTATGGGTACTACATTTTCCTCCCAATTAGGATCCTCCTCGAGGTCCTCTTCTTCTTCTTCTCCTCCACTTCCTCATCAACTTCATTATTCACTCCAATCACAGGTGCATCAATCAATTACATGCCTATGTCACTAGCTGGTGGAGGTGGAATAATTACCCGTGGTGGAAGAATGTTTAAGTAAATTGCATGCCATGTAATATGGTTCCAGGCATCCACTATGTTCCAATCATGGTGGTCATACAAGTCATCATGGGCATACACATATAGAGGACCTATAGGGATCCATACCCTAAAGTCTAGAGGGTCTGGTTTCCCTCATTCTTCAAAATAAAAGTGGCTTCCTTAGTCATGGGCTCATGCCCATATTCTACCATGATTCTTTCTAGGGTAAAGATTGTCTCCAACTTGGTCCAATTCCTTCTTCCTATAGGGTCGTATCTCAGTTGGTCAACCACAACTACCCTTCTAGTATATCTTAACCCTTCTTTTCATAATCTGAACATCTCCCCTATAGTCCGGGGATTCCTTGCTAGAGCAAAATCATCACACAGCTCTCTTAATCTCAATTTGTATTCCACCATGGTCTCATCAGTTCTTTTGGTGAAATTTCTAGCTCATTCCCTGGTCTCAACCAAGGAGACCTAAAACAAGATAAGACTCCTAATTAGACTTAATCAAAGAAAGATATTTTCAACTCCTTTTTAACCTATTAGTTAAATTTCTAAGTTCGGTTTCTTTTAATTCTATTGTCATGTTTTATAACCTAGTGCTCTGATACCAACTTAAACTGTCACACCCCATAGGGGTATCCTAAACGTAACAGTCCGCCACATACTATATAAGACTCTCGAATTTCTATCCAAGCCCTTCGAAAGTCTTGTATAGATGTCAAGCATCCTTTTACGATAATATAATACTCTAATCAATGGAGTTAAGAAGTTTAATGTGGCATTCATTAGCCATAGATAATAAACCAAAACACATATATAGATTACAAGTTCTAAGGGGCATTCCCTTGCAAAATAATATTAAGTCCATTACAGTCATCCAGAGTCCTTTAGTTTCCAACGGAAGTCTAAACAAAACCAAAGTAAACTTCTAAGGGAAACTCCTAGCTCCGATACCTAAGCTGTAGCCTGCCTTGGCCTAAGCCAAATGAATTCATGCTGCAACAAGTAAAAGCTATAGGGGCGTAAGCTAACTAGCTTAGTGAGTGAAAACTTCCATATCACAATTAACACAAATCATTCAAGCAAGTGAAATGCATCAAACAGATGAGTTCAACAAACATATGACCAGCCAGAAATCATATGTGGATGGACTTGCGTCCTCCATCCCGGGTTAGCAGATTAACGAATCCTGCGGCCGTTTAAGCTCACGGTCAACTAAACAATATTTCATTTTATGGATCACGATTAACCAACATATATTCGTTTTGTGGATCACGAAAAACCAACAAATGCTAATGCTCCATCCCCATCGTGATATGAATGAGTTCAAATTATAATTGAAGTCCAATATTCGATTAATCTAATTCTTTTAGGTGGCTTAGCAATATTCACAGACAATTAATTCTAGCTCATCTCTATACAAGCAATAACTTATCACCCGGCTTCGATATTCTTTAAATTCAACTTTACGTATCAACAACACAAGTATAATTCCCAACTAATCTTATCATGCATAATCATTCTTTTTTTTATATATATATATATATATCTTTACTTAGCAACTAGTGCCACTATTATTACAATCACAAGCAATAATTGAGATCAGAAGTGAAACTCACTCGGCCATGGTACGGGTCTTTAGTACTAGTCGGGTGATAGGTATCGTCGTGCTCGGGATCACCTACCAAATAAGAATAACCTAATAAGAATCTCATCACTTAACTAATTCAAACCATACATCTAGACTAAACAAAATCGTGATTCTCGCTATTTGCGGAAGTTCCAAATTAAAACGGCCATAACTTGGTCATTTTAACTCGGAATTTCACAAATTTTATATCGATCTCTATCTACTTAGAAAGATCTATCTATTTATAATATTATTTTCAAGTTTTGAAAACACTAAGGTCACGGAACAGAGGGATCAGTTCTGTTCTGTAACTTTTTCATTTTCGAAAATTTGTTTCGCATTTAGTAAAAATGTTTCTAGTTGATGACTCATGTATATATGGAATGAATGAATTCCTAATATGAATGTCATGTAATGAGTCCAATATATGCATGATCTTGATGATTTTTGATAATGAATTCTTAAGAACTCCTAATCATTACAAGACTCTACAATAGCCATTTCTTAAAAATCCATCTTTCCAATTTTTGCATTTCCTAGTGTTTTAGGATTTTATCCTTAGAATTCATTTGTTATCTAAATAAAAATGAGTCTCCATCATTATACTATCCAAGACCTTCATTTCTTCATAGAAATTCACATTTTTCCCTTTGCAAATATGTTCTTAAACAAGCTTTTCACAAAAATCCGAATTTTGGAAATTTTCATTTCTTGCATATTCCTTATGAGAAAACTTGTTTAATGCATCAAAAATTGAAGCTTTATTATATCTATTGTCTAAGGTCTTCATTTAACTCATAAAACATGCAATTTGAGCTCAAATACTAGGTGATTACATATGCTTCATCTCAAATTACGAATTTGGAAATTTGACCACTAACTCAAAATTTGCCATTGTAATTCTATCACTTGTTTTACACATTACACATGCCTAAACTCATTATAACTTGTAAAAATCATTTCTTAGAGATACCTATTACATATACCTTTCATTTTTCATGAAAAATATGAGTTTCAAAGTGGTTTCAAGGGTTTTTAAAATAGGTTTCAAATACCATCCGAATTTTCCACTAGGCATTTCTAACAAAATCTTTTCTTTTTCAAGTTTCTTGTCCTATATCCATAAAGATCTGTCATCTAACACATTTATATATATGCAAGGCTAAACTTTTATGATCATAAATGCATGCAAGCTCAAAATAACCACCTGAACATAAATGTCAATGAAAGTATGAGTGTCTAAACACTAGATCTATCATATATAGTGCATGAATCATGAGTTTAATGACATGAACATAAACTTTTTATGCAAGATCTCTACTTTACATGCATGAACATAATATTATTTCAACAAAAACTCCTTTAAACACAAGATCTACTTCTTGTGATGGCTTGATATTCTTATATTAGTGTTTCCTTGTCCCTAGCATATGCTCATTGGGATTTAAAGTGGAAAACACACAAGAAAAGTCTTGCCATTACAAGATTTAGTAATAATAAAGCTTGAAATCATCATACCAATGGAGATTTGAAGAACAATAGAAGAGGAAATAAGCTTGTGGAGGTGTGTGTGTGTGTCACGGCACACTTAGGAGAGAAAGAGAGGGTTTTTCTTCTTTTGTAAAATTTGAAAAAGTGAAAAATGAGAGAGAGAGAGAAAATAAGCTTATATATTGAATAGATTAGGGTTTTAATTGAATAAAAGAAGTAAAAATAAAACAAAATAGAGGGAAATGGGGAGAGGGTGCACCGGCCATGCGTGTGTGTGAGAGAGAGGGATTTGAATTTTTTTGATAAAATTTGTAATTTAAGTAATAAAATGTAATAAATGTAATAATTAATTAGGAAACAAAATTTCTTGGAAAAGAAAATTATAATGAGTAGTTGTAAGGATGTAAGAATAGGTTATGGGTAGTGTGTAGTGTAGATTGTACTCGTGAATAGTAGACAAGACATCTACTTTACCGGTTGTAGAGAAAATACGGGAAAAGGCTATAACTGTAATTTTTATAGCCCGGAAAATTATAAAATTTATATTTTTGAAATCCTTATAAAATTTCGGTTCTAAAGAATATTCCAGAATATTTTTATGTGTTTCTGGTCCCGGGGCACGTTTTTCCATAATTGAGCTCGGGAAGGCCTGGAATTGAAAATTTTCCGAATTTAAAACTTTCTAAGGTTTAAAATATACTTTAAAATAATAATTCATATTCATTTACTTTATAAAACTTCTTTTATTATGAAACCGAAGGAAAGCCCGATTTAGCGTTTCTAAGCTTCTCTCACTAAGCTGAAACTGGACTGGATTAAGGTTTCGCTTTTCGATCCTCGGAGTTTATTTGACTATTAAGAATACCGAGGTTTACATTCTTAATTAAAGTCTAGTAGTTATATGTAACTTCTTTTAAGTGAGCAACCAATTTCAAACACTTCAAGATATTAATGTACAAGCAACTTTATTACAAACAAATCGTGTTTCGATATATTTAGTATTCTTTCAACATATTATCATACAACTTCCATTTGATTTTTGCCTAATTTCTAATGCAACTAAATTTACAAGCACAATCATAAGTATGAAAAATAACGGGAAATAAACTCACTCAGCCATGATGACACCTTTCTTGAAATGGATGAGTCGTTCGGGATTTCCACTAATCGTAGTAATCTTCGGGATATGAACAATCCTCCTCGAGATTATCTAATCAAGAAGAATACCCAAAATGAGTATTTCATGAAATTTCTCTTCTTGAAGATTATAAACTTTTTTTAAAATCGCAGTAAAATCGTATAAGTGGAAATTCCAACTTAAAGTAGCCATAACTTGCTCATTTTAACTCGGAATTTCGTAAATAATATATCATTTTCTACCTATTCGAAAAGATCTACAAATTTCTAAACTTATTTTCAACAAACTAAGTCGTTTGATTTCCAAAAAAGCAGCAATCAGATTTACTACGAATTTGAATAAACTTGAATTCTTTCTTTTATCAAAAGCTCACTTGAAGAGATAGATATTTCCAAATATTTTATAAACTTTTTGAGAAGTATATACATATATATATTGACTCATAACAAATGTATGAAGTTAATGAAGTTGTCTCAATTCATGAAAAAGTAAAGTCTTGAAAGATTTTGAACTTGAGAATTTTTGAAATATTCATTTTACTTTGAAAAGGTCTTGAGTTATTTGAAATAAGTATTTCCTTCTCCTAAATTTAATTTCTTGTAATTGCTTTAAATTCCTAAGGAATGATTTTTTTATTTTCTAAGCTTGGATTCCAACAACTTTTAAAAGTAATAACAATTTCATAGAAGAATATTTTTGTTTCTTGTGATTATTCCCAAAAGAATTTCTAATACTTGATGAAAAGTGAATTTTTATAAAACCTTTTGTTTATTAAAGAAAAATAATTTCTAGGCATGTTTATGAGCTTTTAAGAAACTTGCTCCCTATATTTATTTCTTAGAAAAGAATCTTTAGTTTAAGAAAATATTTCCTCATTTATTTTGTTGAGACTAAAATCATTATGTTCATGCATGAATATGAATCATAAGTTATGGAAATATAAAAAAACATAATAACTTGAAAGAATAAGCTAATAAAGAAATAAATCAAGTATTGTAACCTTAGCTTCATCAAGGTATCCCGGGACTAAGAAAGGACTAGTCCCAAAAGAAAAAGAAAATGTTTTGACTTGATGAGGACAAGTCTAAAACTAGAAAGACTAGTCTTAAAGATAACATAAAAATAAACAAATTACAAGGTAGTAAGTAAATTGCAAGGAAAGTAAATAAATTGCAAAACAATGAGCTTATATTCTCTAAAAGATATATATAGCTACATAGATATATTAGATAGTTATAAACATAAAAACAACATAAGGAATATGAGATTATGAACAAAAACAAAGTATGAACCTATTGTTGCTTTCCTTAACCTTCATGGTTTGGAAAACATACACTAAGCTCATACTAAGTAAATGAACATATGGAATTCTTGAAGAAGATTTACCTGTCACGCCCCGAGGGGTATCCTAAACGTGGCAGTCCGCCATACATAATATTAAAGCCTAGGAATGACCGCCTCAGTCATGCGATGGCTTTCATACTATGTACAAGGCGTCTAACACATAGAGGAGACACATTGGAGAGATACATTTTATATTGATACACTTGAGTAACAATGTAAAGGAAATACAATTTACTATACTTCAGATACAAATCAATATACTTCAAAATACAAATCATTAAACTTCAATTACATTCATCCACAGACTTCCCTACATAAACTATTACAAGGCAATCATAAAATCTATCCAATAACTTCAAGCATTCTTATTCCTTGCCGGAATCTTGTAGTCATTCTCGGCTCCAACCATTTCGGTCCCCACTTTGCATTCTTGAGATAACCTGCTCATTCAAACATCTATTGGGGTATAAGCTACACTAACTTAGTGAGAATTCTCTTAATTCCATACCATAACAAGCAACTTATAATCAATCATATGATATGCATGAACAAACACGTGAGCAAGCAATTATGCATGGGTATCCGGAACCCACACACTAAACGGATTTACACCCTCCGTATCTTGGGTTAGGAATGGTATTGAAGTCTACAGGACCGCTGTTAGTCCCCAAGCCCTCGGCTCATAGCACTCGAATCGGCTAGGCTCACCCATGGACTGCATCCACATGCGCCTTAGTTCCCATGAATGAGCTCTGGCATTGGTCTCGTTATCCAAACGAGTCATCAACGGACCATACCAATCGACTTACATAGGAGTAGCACGCTACCAAATGCAACATGTCCGATGTAATGCATGACCAATTTAACTTTTGCATAAGTCAAGATATTCATATATTCATTGGAGTGACCAACCAATATTACACATAATAGAAATAATATGAACAGTACGGTTATCCAATCGAATCATGGTTTCGATATGCTTTAGTATTCTTTGGCATACATTCATCACAGTCTCATCATATATCCCATCCCCATTCATATTAATTTTTTTATCTTGTTCCTAAAATTCTAATGCAACTAGCTACAAGTACAAACAATGTAACAAAATAAGAAGAAGACTCACTTAGCCATTGGATCACCGGTCTTTCAGTAATAGTAATTCGGTGGTAGGGAATCGTCGATTTCGGGATCACCTAAAAAGAAAAAAATACTCTAATAAGTATTTTAACTCAAACTAATCCAAACAATCTTCTACTACTCCGAGCCCCGGGACACGTTTTTCAAGAACTGTGTCCGATCGGGTTCAAAGGACACTTGAATTTCGCAAATCTAATATTTTTATATAACCTACAGTTATTACGAACTATTATCACTAATTATTCCAACTTCGTTTTCTAGGGCTAAAGAAATCGGGAATGCTGGATATAAAATCTAGGGTTTATATTAGACTTTTATTGACCTTTATGGTTTCGGTTGACTTTTAATTCTAAGATCAAACTTAAAATTAACCAAAAATTTTTAGGGGTTTACATAATAAAATTAATTGAAAAAGAAAAAAAAAAGGTGCTAGACATAGTGAGTGGCGCTAATTCATGAAGAGGGGAGAGAGAGAAATAGAGTTATTTTGTGTTTTTGTAATGAATAAATAATTAAAGTGTAAGAAAAGTTATGTGTAAAGTTTTATGGGAAAAAAAAATGTAAGAGATAGGTGTATAGGTTGTAAAAAAAGTAGAGATAGTGAATAGTAATGAATAGTAAATAGTATTGAAATAACCTAATTGTTCAATAATTAAATTTTCATGCAAATATAATACTAGTTCTAAATATTAAGTTTGAAGTAATTTTTTTATATATGAAAATGAATGTGTAGAAATAGGTTTGATATACTATGTTTATTAATGTAAATTATTGATGTATGTGTATATGTGTGATGAGATTAATGCTAATGTTTTATGTATATCAATGTGTGTAGTATAATTAATGTTTGTGTCACTTATGAATTAATATATATGTATTATGCTTAAACTTATCAAAACAACTTTTGAAATGCCTAAGAATTTGTTAGTAGAATTTTTTTTCAAGAAGTTAAGCCATTTTCAAGCTCAAATTAAATTCAAATTAGCTCCAACTTAAGGCAAATGAAACCTAACTCATATATATCCCAAAAGTCAAACTTATGATAAATATGAGTCCCAAATTTGATCAAATAGACTCTCTTTTGGCAGCCCACAAAATTCATACGAATTTTCCACTTTTCTTTTCTTTCTTTGTTCCTTTTTTTCTTCAAAACATAAGCCCTAAACCATAGCAAAAAAAAAAAAAAAAAAAAAAAAAAAGGCTCTTGGATTCAACAATTTCTCCAAGCCAAAGTGTCACGCCCCAAAGAATACCCTAAACGCGACAGTCCACCACACCCGATACTTAAACTTAAGTATGACCACCTTAGTCATCCCATAAATTTACATATCGAGTGTAAGGTGTACTTTCACAACTTTTAGGATCACACATTCGAGTAATCTTAAGAAAGCATATATAGCATTAAGAATATGAATCACAACAAAATAAATAGTTAAACTTTACAAAAGCCAAGGGGGCATACCCCCGCCAAAATAACAAGAGTCTACATCGTTTATCTCCAATTACATATATCTGAATTTACATTAAAGAGATTTTCCTAGAAGTCCACGCCTATACTAGGTCCTGACTTCCTCAAAAGCTCTTTAATCCAATGTGATAAACCTGCACAAAGTGTCCTCTCGGAACATCCAAAAATAGGAACACTGCAACAAAAACTATTGGGGTATAAGCTAATTGCTTAGTGAGATTCATTTTCCAAGTAACATACTCGATCAAGCTAAAATATCTATACAAGCAAGTTATAATTAAGCAACCATATGAATGCACAAGCAAAGCAAGCAAGCAAGCATATAACTTTCCGGTAGTCATATGTGAATGGATTTACGCCCTCCACTCGGGGTTTGGGGTAGTTCATAAGTCATGCAACTACAATTCCAAGTTGGTCCATAAGACATGCAACCATAGTCCCAATCTTAAGTGGGGTGGTCCATAAGACATGCAACCACAATCTTAATGTTGGTTCATAAGTCATGCAACCATAGTTTCATTATTTTGAATGGGGTGGTCATAAGTCATGCAACCCTAGTCCCCTTCATTAAAGACCCGCTGCCTCCCAAATACACCTTTGTCCCACCAAGGTATACTTGACAATGATATGTGACTACTACGTGATATGCATGTACAATTTATTCATATAATCATGGTATATTAATTAGATAATTTAAAAGCGATCATACGATTTCAGACACTCCAAATCTATACTAGCTCATACAAGTTATTGCAACAAATCTTGCCTCGATATACTTATCGTTCATTCATGCAAGTTTAGATCACCATTCAACCACAATTTTATCTTTTCCTAAGTCTAATGCCACTACTACTACAAGCACATCCAAGAGCATAATTAATTGAGAAATGAACTCACTTGTCCATGTAGTGAAATCCACTAGTCGTAATAGTCCTCGGGAAGTGGTAACCCGTCCTCCAATTCACCTAAGTACAAAGAATACCCTCAATGAGTATCTCTTAAGAAGTTCTATTAAACTTAACAATTTATTTACTAAGTTCGTCAATTTTCGCCCTGGAATCTTAACTTAAAAAGGTCATATCTAACTCATTTTAACTCGGAATTAAGCTTATAATATACCGATTTATACCTACTTCGAAAGAGCTATCTATTTCTAAAGTTAATTCAAACATTTAAGGTCATTTAAGGGTCGGAAACATACTGTACAGTAGGGTTGCGAAAATCCAAGATTTGAGCCTTTGTGAAAAATTGCTATATCTACTCTATTTAACTACTTAGACCAACTTATTTTAGTCTTAAACTTGCAAGGAGATTCTCAAAAAAAATTAAGAGATTTCACACTTATCTAACCCAAACATAAAGTTCAAATGAAACTTCTAAGAATCCATTTTCATAAAACCGAAATTTACAAGTTGAAACTCATTGTCTTGTTTTGAGTAATTCCTTTACTAAAACTTACTTAGTTCAATGAAAATAATTTTCCTATATTATATATCATCAAAGCATTCCATTTTCAATATAAAATACTTGTTTTGAGATCTAAAAGAAGGTTTTAAAAATTGGTCTCCCCTTAATTACGAATTTCCTCTTTGAAGTTTACAATGAAGACAAGACCTAAATTTTGTCTTTTACAAAACACTTGATTTAAGCAATACCTTTTAGGAAAACTCATTTAAACTTATGAAAATTCATTCCTTAAGATATCTATACCAAGAGCCCTTTATATTTTTGTCTAAATCTTCATTTTAAAGTTGAATGATGGGTTCCAAAAATGGGTCTTGGTCTAGATCCGAATTTTCATAAATTTATTTTGAACATATCTCTTGAGAAAATTCATCAAAACTCATGAAAAACAACCCATTACATATTATATCTTAAGAACCCTTCATTTCTTGAATAAAATCCTCATTTTTGAGTTGGAAACATGTTTTTATTTTAGATCTTTGTCTTGATCCGAAAATACAATTTTTGTTTTTGAAAATAAACTTTGAAAATCAACTTTGATTCTTGTAAGATGAAGTCTTGATGATATACATCCATCAAACCTTCATTTTCTTAACAAAAACTTCCATTTTAAGACTTGGAAGAGGGTTTTTAACATGGTGCCTTGACAAGTTACGAATTTTACTTTTTCATTCCAACTCAAATCTAAGATCTACTCAAAATACATCCATAAAAACATAAGAAAAACTTAGTAGTAGGCCTTAAACTTCTAGATCTACACATAAACATAACTAAAGCTTTGTAAAACTCTAGATCTACAAGTTATCACATAAACAAGAAGATAAACAAGCCTTCAATATAACAAAAATACTAAGAACAAAAGAGATCATCATCTAGAGGAGTGTTTCAATTCTTGGCATCATCATCCATAGCTTTTTAAGCTTGTGGAATGTCCTTTGATGCATGAAACATCCATAATATCATCCTAGAACATCTTATGAGAGCTAAAAGAGAAAGATTACCTCAAATATTTGCAAGAAAAATATGTGGGAGTATGGAATGGAAATGGTGGCAGCTTGTTTATTAAGAAGACAAGCCAAGAAGAAGAGAAAAGAAAGGGAAAAAGAGAGAGGAAAAATATAGGGTTTGTAAAGTGAAATAGAGATGGAATGAGATGCTTAAATAGAGTGGAAAGTGTGTTAAATAATTGAAAAAAAAAATAAAACAAGCAGCTGCAAGGGGGGGGGGCTGGCGTGATTCCAAGGAGTGTAGGGGAGGTGGTTTAGTTGAGTTGAAATTGTAATTTTGAAAGTGTAACTTGTAGCTTCCATTTCTAACTAAAAGAACTTTAAAAATATCAAATAAATGATTAAAAATAATGAAAAGTGGCTAATTTTTGGGGAATGGTCAGCTGCCATTTTGGGAAATGGGAGTGTAAGAAAAAGCAAAAGAAACATAATAATGTGTAGTAATGATAATGGATGTGTACTTAAGGTATGGGTTGATAAAGTGGCTTTTTGACTAAGAAAATATATAAAATAAATTAAGAAAAATATTTTTATTTAAGTGGCAGAATTTTTATGATTTAAATAAAATAATCAAATAAATTATTTTTAGAAATTTAACAATTAAGTTACCGGTAAGAGTAAAATAAGCTTATGTGAGCTATAACTGATATTTTTAAAATCCGAAAAATTATAAACTTGATTTTTGAAATCCTTATAAAAATACGAGTCTAAAAATATTAAAGATTTTTAATTTTCGAGCCCTGGGACACGCTTTCCAAAGCAGTATCCAAACGGGTTCGAAATAAGCCGAAAATAAACCAATCTGATATTTTTAATAAATCAAATATTATTACGGACTATTCTAAACACTTTAATTATTTTTCGACTCCTCGATTTACGAACTGGGTTTGTCGGATCTAAACGGTAGGGCTTTACTCAAGATCCGTTGACCTAAGGTCTCCGATTGACTTTTCGGCTTAAGGTTAAGGCTTAGAAAACAGGGGTTTACACAAAGCCTCTTCATGTAAGTTAATGCAAGTATAAACTCTGTTTATATTTTTTCTTGTAATATAAATATAGAATCCATGTTAGAATGAGTTTATTGTCATATGACCTTGAATGGTTTTATGTATTGATAAAGGTTAGGTTTTGTTTTATTGTTATATGAACTTGTTTATGGGTTATAGAAGTAGTGAGAAGTGTTGGTGAGGATTGAAGTTGATTTTGAATAGTTAAGTTCAAGGTGAAGAGTAGGAGAGGGTTTGATGTAAATGAAGTAGTTTGATGTATTGAAATGATGTTCAAAGTTGGAAAGATTGGTTAATATGGATAGAAGATAGTGTATGATGCTAAATATGTGTTTGAAAAAGATTAAAAGTGTTATATGTTATAAATTTTCAAAGTGCAAAACAGGGGAAACAAACACTTTTTGAATAGGTCTGTTTTGAGTGTACGCGGGCATTTGGTACTTAAACGTCGTCAGCGTATAGGTGGTATTTAATGTGATAAGATCCAATTTTTCTAACGCTATTTATAACACTGCCAGCTTTTGTAAAGAATTTGGCCAGCATTTATTTTTCAAATCATACGCCGGCCACTAGGGCTTCAATGCCGCCGATGTCACGCCCCGAAGGGTATCCTAAACGTAACAGTCCGCCGTACATAATATTAAAGCCTAAGAATGACCACCTCATCACGTGAAGGCTTCTATACTATGTACAAGGCGTCTAACACATAAAGGAGACACATCGGAATGATACGTTTTATGTTGATACAATTGAGTAACAATGTAAAGGAAATACAAATTTACTATACTTCAAATACAAACCACTATACTTCATATACGAATCACTGTGCTTCAAAATACAATGCATTCAACTTCAATTTCATTCATCCACAGACTTCCCTACATAAACTATTAAAAGACAAATCATAAAACTAGCTGATAACTTCAAACATTCGTATTCTTTGACGAAATCCAGATCATTCCGGCTCCAACCAATTCGTCCCCACTTTGCATTCTTGAGATACCTGTTCATTTACACAACTATTGGGTATAAGCTACACTAGCTTAAGTAAGAATTCCATTAGTTTCGTACCATAACACAATTAAATCAATCATATCTATGCATGAACAAACGTGAGCAAGCAATTATGCATGGGTATCCGAAACCCACGCACATAAGGATTTACGCCCTCCGTATCTTGGGTTAGGTATGGTATTGAGTCTACACGACCTCTAGTCCCTAAGCCCTCAGCTCTTAGCACACGACTCGGCTAGGCTCATCCAGGAATGCATCCATGCGCCTTAGTACCCCTGAATGAGCTCTGGCATCGGGCTCGTTATCCAAACGAGGCATCGACGGACCATACCGAACAACCTGCGTAGGAGTAGCATGCTACCAATGCAATATGTCCGATGCGATGCATGATCAATTAATTCTTGCTTAGGTCAAAACATTTATACATTCTTTAGAGTGACCAGCCAATATCATACACATAACATAAATAATATGAACAGTGCAGTTATCCAATCAAATCGTGGTTTCGATATGCTTTAGTATTCCTTGGCATACATTTCATCACAGCCATCATCATATATCCCATCCCCATTCATATCGATTTTTATCTTGTTCATATATTCTAATGCAACTAACTACAAGCACAAACAAGGTAACAAAATAAGGAGAAACTCACTCGGCCATTGGATTATCGGTCTTCTAGTAATAGTAATCCAGTGGTAGGGAATCGTCGAATTCGGGATCACCTAAAAAGGAAGAAATACTCTAATAAGTATTTCAACTCAAACTAATCTCAACGATTTATACAAACTATCAAATTCGTAATTCTCGTCCTAAGCAGGAATTCCAACTTAAAACGGCCATAACTTGTCATTTAACTCGATCTCGCAAATTATATAGCGATTTCTATCTACTTCGAAAGATCTATCTAATTTTAATATATTTCAAGTTTAGAAAACTTTAAGCTTCAAAAGTTCGGATCAGATTAGGGCAGCAACAATTTCAATTTCCGAAAAATAGTTTTGTAAATGTTTGTAATGTTCCTACTGTATAAAATTATACATGCAATATGAGTGATTTCCTAACATGAATGACATGATGAGCTAATTATGCATGATCTTGATGATTTTGCTAAAAGAAATTTTATAACTTTTTATTTTGCAAGACCATAATAACAACTTACTTATGAAAAATCTAGTTTTCTAACTTTGATCATTTCCATTTGTTTTGGATTTGTTACTTAAGAAAATATAATTATTTTTGTCAAAATTGAGTCTTCATTATATATATTACTTATGACCTTCATTTCTTCATAAAAATTTCCATTTTACACTTGTAAACATGTTTTCAAGTGGGGTTGATTCCAAAATCCGAATTTTAAAAATTGTTTTTGAGTGATTTCTTTAAGTAAAAATCATTTGATATTTAGAAAATTAGGGCTCAATCATACAAACCACTAAGGACTTCATTCTTACACAAAAATTTGCATTTTACACTTTGCAAATATGTTTTCCAATATGATTTACTCAAAAATCCGAATTTTAGAAAATCCACTTTTTAATGATTCCTTTGGGAAAAACTTGTTTAATGCATTAAAATTTAAGACTTATGATACCTATTACTTAAGGACTTCATTTTACATAAAACTTTCATTTTGAGCTTGGATAATAGGTGTTCTTATGGCCTTCACTCAAAATTACGAATTTCACAAATTGGTTACTAACTCAAAATTTTCTCATCTTGATTCTATTTCTTGTTTTACACATTAATCTCATCAAAACTCATTTCAACTTGTAAAAATCATTGCTTAATGATACCTATTACCTATATACTTCATTTTTCACATAAAACATGAGTTTTGGAGTTGATAAATGGGTTTTAAAAATTGGTCTTTTGGGATCCGAATTTAGAAAATTTTTTTTGGTCATATCTTTTGATAAAATCTATCTAAGCTTATGAAAATCCATTCCTTACATATCCTATCTAAGAGCCTTTCATTTCTTAAATAAAAACTTCATTTTTGAGTTGAAAACATGTTTTTAAAATATGCCTTGGCCAAAATCCGAAAATAGAATTTTTATTTTGAAAATACTTTTGAAATCACTTTGATTCTTGTAAAAAGAAGTCTTGATGATATACATATATTAAGCCTTCATTTTCTTAAGTAAAAATTATATTTTGACACTTGGAAAGTGGTTTTTAAATATGGGTCTTGCCAAAATACGAATTTCACTACTTTTGTTCAAGTTCAAATCTAAGATCTACACATAATATGAACATAATCTAAATGAAACCCATGGTAATGAACTATAAACTCATAGATCTAAACTTTACTTATCAAAATCTTCATTTATGTATCTATACCCTAAGCCCTTCATTTTAAATGAAAAATACACATTTTGAAGTTGAAAAACACTTTTTAAATATGGTTCCATTTTCATCCGAATTTTCAAAATTATTTTTGTTGAAAATAAAATAGATCTTGAGTTTCCTAAACTTTCCTACCATCATCATGCTATATAAGTCATCCATGAACATAAAAAAGTCTAATGCATTTTATGAACTCAAAACTCTAGATCTAGTTTTCTAAACTAGTTTAAGTGCATGAATACATGTGGATGATGATCTATGTATAAATCATAAGAAATAACAAAAACAATAACTTAAATAACAAGATCTATGGCATAAACAAAAATCAAAGCTACAAAAAGTTAGATCTACAATATATATCAACTTTAAACAAGAAAATAATTAATACAAGATAATAAAAGTAGGAGAAAGGAGTGTTTCATTTTTGGCATCATCATCCTAAGCTTTTAAGCTTATGGAAGGTCATTTGATGCATGAAACCTTCATTACACTTTACCTATATCACCTATGGAGCTTTGAGATGAAGATTTGCTTAGAAATCTTCAAGAAATATGTGGAAGCTATGGAAGAGATAGGGGCAGCTTGTGTTCTTGAGGAAACAAGAACAATATGAAGAAGAAAAGAGAGGAAAATGAGAGAGAAAAGCTAAAGAATGAAAGAGGGAAAGTGAGTAAATGAAGGAGAGAGAGAAAATGAGTGTTTTAATTGAATAAATGAGAGAAAAAAATAAAACAAGGAGCCAAAGAAGCCATGCTACACGTGAAAGGAGGAGGAGAGAGAGTGAATTTTGTTGAAATTTGACTCAAATTTGAATTGTTAATTAATGTGTAATGTAACTTTTTGAAGAAGGATTGAAATATAATTAATTTTAGTCAAAATGGAGTAAATAAAGGACAATGGCAGCCATAAAGAGTCAAAATCTGCCATGAATTGTGGGATAATGTGTAGAAAGATTGAAGTGAAAAGGAAGTGATATGTGTAAGGTGTACTTGAAGGTATGGTTGTAAAGTACTTTCTTAATAAAATAAATTAAAATAAAATAAAATTAGAAAATTTATTCCAAATATTTGTAGCAGATTTTTCATAATTAAAATTAAATAATTATTTGAATTATTTTAGTATTTTAACAAATATGTTACCGGTATGATCAAAATACGCGAATATGGGCTATAAATAATATTTTTATAACCCGAAAAATTCTAAAAAATTATTTTATGAAAATAAAAATATTTTTAAAATATTTTTAATTATTAAATTAATTTATTTTATTTTTAGTATCGGGTCTTAAACAGAATCTGATCCCGTAAAGACCCGAAAAGAACTAAATTTTAGAAAAACAAATTTTCTATAACATATAAAATATTTATCTAAAAATATAAGGCTTTATAAGAATAATAAAATTTTGTAATGAAATAAAAATGAATAGTGCAAAAGACTAATCAATTACCGATAATAATGAAATACGATAAAAAGGTTATAACTGTAACTTTTATAACCCGAAAAATTATATAACTGATATATTTGAAATCTTATGAAATTACGAGTCTAACGGTACTATTGGTATATTTTTTATATCTCGAGCCCCGGACACGCTTTTCGAAGTCTGTATCCGAACGGGTTCGAAATAGGTCAAAAATTTACCAATCTGATATTTTTAAACAAACTCATATTACTATGAGCTATTCTACATATTTAAACTATCTCGGCCTCTAGGGTTAGGGCGCTAGATTGCCGGACTTAAGCTATTGTATTCCGCTTAGGGTTTCCGGTGATTTTCCGGTTTAGATCCTTGCCAATTTGGAAACTGATATTTTATGTTTATACAACGTATTTACTTTGAGAAATTTATTTTACATTTCATTTTTGTAAGTATTTAATATCTCTTAATGTTTTCGGAATTCTTGAATTGAGTTATATTTTCGAAAGTCAATCGTTATTTGCTTTTTAATAATTTGTTTTTGGGCTTTATTTACCCGTTTTTATAAGTCGAGTTAAATATGGAATTTTTCTACGTAGTGGTTTTGAATTTGAAGACCACTGAGTTCTTATTTTATTTTTAAGGATTTTCATTTTCTCATGATTAAGAAATTTTTGGATTCATTCATGTTTTTGGACTAGTTGAAATTCGGTTTTAATTTGGAGTGATTTTTAGGGTTTATTTTAGAAGTTCATCTTGAATTATTTACTGAAATTTTCCGGGGCTTACAACCGGCCTTTAGTCGGTGTTGAATGCGAACAGAACCAATTTTCTTAACGTCAGGCTTAACGTCGCCGGCGTATAAATCCAACGCTACTGGCGTTCAGCTAAATTTTGTCTGTGTAAATAGGTCGCGTATCCTCTAAGTTTTACAAATTCAACCTTCTTCAATTGTCTTTCTTTACTTCATATATGGTCTTCTAATGAATCTATAAGCTATATAACCATGTTTTAGGTATGAATTAATGATAAAACTATATATTAAATTCATTGAATCTCCTTGTATAGTTAACTTAAGATTGTGTTGTGTATATATATATATATATATATTTTACGTTTGATTATTGATTTATTTTTATATTTCTTATTTCAGTTAAAGGTTCTTCAGTTAATTCCCCTCTAATTGAATATAGTAATACACTATTGGGTACAATTACGTAATAGTTTGCTTATTGTATGCTAGGTATAGACATTATTAAATTTGACTTCATTTAATTCAATTTAATACTTTGATGAACTGAATGTCTATTATGCTATTTAATCTAGTCCGAGGAGTAGCAAACCTGTCATGATACAATGACATATTAGTTAGGCGCTTAACCTAAGTCATGATACAATAACTTTACCATGATGCAATGGTACGCTATGATGCAATGGTACCCTATGATGCAATAGCGATTCATTTATGGTTAAGCGGATAGCTGATGGGGATAATAGTATCCGAGT
Organism: Combretum micranthum; assembly: GCA_024138025.1. NCBI lineage: Eukaryota > Viridiplantae > Streptophyta > Magnoliopsida > Myrtales > Combretaceae > Combretum > Combretum micranthum. The sequence continues at coordinate 218,244 of JAMXBD010001272.1, forward strand.
AACATTTGCATAAACTTATGGGGAAATGCCATGGTTTAGTTTAAAGTTTATGGGGACTTGTAAACTAAATCCATGTTGTGGACTGAGTTTAAATAGAGTCGGGCAACAGCTTTTGAGCCCTAAATGAATCTATTTCTTTATGGAATAGATATAGGAGATATAAGTATTCAGACTGCTTATATCAACCCCCTGAGTAGCTGCTGTTACCTAGGGATTGTTGCTTTATTAAAAGAAAACTTAACAAGATAATGACTTGACCGAATTTGAATTAAGTTTGCTTGACAAATTATTTTTATATTTGTTATTGTGTGCTGGGCCTTTGGCTTACTTTTGATGTTTTGTAGGTATTGAAGATAAGTTGTATAATGATCTGGGATACGAATCAAATTTTGAGAGATTCATGGACGAGTGGGACGAGTAGGACTCGAATGCCCTTGGATTTGGGAGAAGATTTTATTTGAAGCATGATTCTCTATATAGGAGGCTTGTTAAATAAGCCTAAGTTGTTAAAAAAAAAAAAAAAACCCTTAAGATCTCTTTAGGTTATCTTTTGTACTAAGAACAACTTGTAATTTTGTAGTGTCTTATATTGACACTAACTTTGTACATATAACGTATATATGTATGGATTGCTTTTATTAGCAATCTTTTTTTGTTAAAAGTTGTTTATAAAGTGTTGGTAGACTTAATCAAACAATTCTCATAAACTGTTAGTTTTAGGACAACCTTATATATAATGTGAAAATGTTATATGTAGTTGGAGACTCGGTACTCTAAATCTCGGGATTTAGCGGGTCGGGTCTTTACAAGTACAATAAATAGTAAATAAGACAAATAAATTACTGGTAGTAAAGGAATTACGTGTATAAATGCTATATCTGATATTTTTAAATACCGAAAAATTATAAAACTAATATTTTATGAATCCTTATGAAATTACGAATCTATATTGATTTTCAGAATATTTTTACTATCCCGAGAACTGGGACGTGTGAACTGATCCCATTCGAGTCCGAAACGATCGAATTTTAGATGAATCTAATCTTTTTAAGCTATATTATATTTTTCCAAACTATACTCCACCATTAGCTTATTTCTATTGTTTCCAAGTTTTGGGCCTAGAATTATTAGAGTTAAAACTACTAGTATGCCTTGATCATTATTGACTTTTGAAGTTCCGGTTTGATTAGGGTTAGAGTATACTCTCATTTTACCCTAAAATTGAGGGTTTTACAACCCCCACTCCTCAAGAAAAAGCTCTCAATCTATACCATATCCCAAGTCATCATATACTTGTCATCATCATTACCTATAGAAGAAAAAGTAAGCTAGGGACCTAGTACACAATAATGCAAACAAATACATAGTGACATGCTCTGCTAAGCTAATGCAATGCGAGAAACAAAAGAATTATTTATCTTTGTTTAAGTAAAACATCTCAACACTTGAGTGTTCAAACTTAAATTGCAATCTTTGGGGATTCAGGTCCTGAGTAACAGCAGCTGCTTAGGTGGTTTATATAAACAGCTCAAATACTTATATCTCCCACATAACTTTACAATTGATAATCTCATCTAGCATTCAAAACAGTTACTCAACTTTTCATAACTTAAGCCATAACATCACTAGTTCAGTAGTCCCCATAAACATGAGCTAAGTCATATTATTTCCTCTTAAAAATAAGTAAATGTTACACTGATACCATTCCTCCTATCGATTACTTACTGAGTCACTTATGAAAGTTATTACATCATGACAGGGGTGACTTAAGCACTTAACTAACATGTTAACCTCATTAACAAAGTTATCGCTCCTCGAACTAGATTCAATGGCACACGCGCAAATCATTCAAACAAATTTTTAAGCCAATCTTTAATTAAAATTAATTTGATAATGCCTACCCCAGCATTCAACAAAAAAGTTACTATATACCTAAATAATTCGATTTATCAGATAAAAGATCTATATTCAAATCCAACTGGCTATGTGGATTCTATCAAATAAAACATTTCATATAAAAACGTTAATTTACAATGAAATATTAAGTCATTAGATATTCATTAAATTTAAGTAAATTTCACATCACTTCATAGTCTCATCTTCATATACATACCAATATATACATCAAATTCCATTATTCATTTATCTATTATTATCATTCATTTATTAGTACCATTATTTATTATTATTTTTTTATATGAATAGTACCAAAGGATTTGTCATGTTGGCAACCAGGGCCGTGATGGATATCATGGGCAACATCACGGCCGTGATCTTATGCCATGATGTGTGATACTACCTTGTCATGCTTGTAATATGAGATCTCGCCCCCTAACACGGCCATGATGTAGGCCATGCTAATCAATACACCTATGTAACAGCCGTAATCTAGGTCATATAACATGCCAAAAAGAGATAAGAGGAGATAATGGCCTTTATAACAGTTGTGATCAAGGCCATTCACATTTTAGAAAGCACTCAAAGGAGATCATGGGCCACGCCACTACCATGATCATCAAGAAAATAAGATTTCAAGGATGTGATGGCCTTGAACACACCTGTGATGAATAGGTTATTATTGATCCTTTGATACTTGATTCAAAATTTTCAAAGTTTTGTATCTTCTAACTCCTTATTAAGATCTTATTTGTTTGTAAAAACATGCTAGAACTAACTTATAAACACAATATCAAACATCATCAAGGTTGCTTATACTTATATGTTCATTTCACATGTATATGTACAACATCTTAACCTAAAAGCATAAGCTCATCATTCATGCTTGTTGTACTCTATTATCAACCTAATTACTAAAGTCTTATTTTACACTAACAACATCAATACACACATCAATTGATCATAAACTCAAAATTCATTTATTCAAACACCTAAAGTACATATGCCTATTTGCATATCTAGTTCAACATACTTGTTAGCATACCATTAATTTGATTAAGGATTCAAAGTTTTACTCACAGTTAACATCAACATCGACTAAAACTACAATTAGACAAAACATGTAAGAAATCAACTTTACTTACTTTTATAGATACTAAAATCAACAAAACTTCACCTCCCTCTTTCTTAGCATGAATTCTTACTTCTACTTGTTCCTTAGATTGATTTCTTACTTAGAAACATGTGGGATAAAGTTTAGAAGAGAAATTTGAGCTTGATTGTGTTTAGGAAGATAATAGAAAGGGAGAGAGAGAAAAACGATGGTTGGGTTTGTTTTTGGAGTTGATATTTTGTTGCTTTGACTTCTAGGCAACTTAGAAGAATATAGAAGCTTAATTATGGGCTTGGATTTTGTGTGTGTAGGTTTGGGCTAATTATTAAAGATGGGCTTTTGGCTTCTAACAAAACAATTCCAATATAAAGAGATCTTAAAAGTTTCACAAAACAATGCACATCATATTATTTCAATGCAATACAATTCCATATATATTACTATAATCACCTAACTTCACCAACACACATCTAATTCAATTTTTAGAAAATTTTAATACTAGCAACTTACCATATCATCACTTAAAATTATGATAACTTAAATTATAACTGTTAAATCACAAAATCAATAAACAAATATATATGCAATTTAATTTAGTATTTTGGGTTTAGGTTATTTCATTCTCCCTCTTAATAGTTATAATGTGTATAGTAGTTGGAAAATGGGGAAAGAAGGTTTAATGCAAAACCACTATCATGCTAATGGGAAAAAAAAAAAAAAACCAACAACAACAACAATAATAATAGATTCATCATCCTAGATTAGTCCACTATAGCGCGACATTTATTACTTTGAAAGAGGAATACCAATTTTTCCAATGCTTATTTTCATCTCCATAGAGAGAATACAATAGAAAAAGATTTATTGAGTATTATATGCTACATGTGGTATGGATAAGGTATGTAAATATTAGTGTAAATTACAGGTAATAATTATTTTAAAATAATGTATTACATTGTCATAAAAGGTGGTGCATAAATAACCCATGAATCTCTTTGAATATGAGGATTTGAGAATGTTAGAAGTAAAACATGTACATGGTTTTCTCCTGCCAAGTCTGTATTCCTGTTCATATATCTGCCAATAATTACATACTGGATCATAAGCAAGGAGAATGAAAAAAAAAAAAAAAAAATTTAAAGGTCCAAGTAATTACTAATTATCGAAGTATCATGTCTATGGCCAAAAAAAGAAGTATCATGTCACGGCCATATATACACATGGATCTGCAAAATGTATACATACCGTGTCCACAAGTACGTGTGAAGAAGCATGATATAATGTCATTATCTACGTTCACAATCGTCATATATATATATATATTTAATATATTAATTAATGTACAAAATATATAAAAAAGCAAACATGTGCAATGGACTTGCACATCTCTAGAATACTACGAGCAAATGATTATCCTCTTCGATCAAAAAAAAAAAAAAAAAACACTTACACATCTTTATGAACATTGCAGTAACGTAAGTCTAAAAGTAGCTCTCATGGCTCCCTTCTCATCAGGTACTAATAAAACCACTCCTTTTTTCATATGTTTTCATTCTTGATATGCACTTCCCTTATTCAAAAATATATTTCTAAGAAAATAAATGCAATGGTATATACTAAATATATTTAAGAAAACCATCCCAAATGTTTTTTTTTTTTTTCAGCCATTGTAGAGAGGAGATTCAAACCGGGCTCATGAGATGCCAGTGGTAATGTCATTACTCTATAACACCATTTGCACCATCCCAAAGCATTATATATATTCATTTCATATCCAATACGTTGTGTAGATCCCAGCTTGAGATTATGCTACGGTTTGTAGCAAATGGACCGCTTGTGAACTGTGATAATAATGACGATGACGACGACGATACGAGCGTATCTACGTACTCCGATTGATCGTTGGTACATAAATATGGACCATCATTCTGATATGTGGCACAAATTGGGTCAACTTCTTGATCTTGTGATGGTGCACATGAAATAATTGGATGATGATGCTCAACACTACTGCCTCTACTCCCAGCTGCCTCAGTGATCTCACAAAGTTTTGGCATCATATTTGGAGTCACAATTGATGTATGATCATGACCATGACCCTGATCATAATCATATGGTGGAATCATCATGACCATACTCTCATCAATAAAGGGCTTGATGTCCATATTATTATCTTCATTTCCAATCATTATCTGATCTTCCGTTTGGAGTTGGTTTTGATCCATTTGATGAATTGGGTACCCAAAAAATGAAATGGGATCACACACCATGGGCAAATCAGATGACAGTGTCTCTCTGCGATTATTGGTTGATGTACTGATTCTAGACCGTAATTCTGACTTATATTTTGGTAATCTAGTTCGATTGAGGCACTGTAGTTGTTGATGATGTTGGGGGCATGGGTAGGTTTTGTAGCATGTAGAGCGGTCTAGGATAAGGGCTGTGGGAATGGTGTTGATGGTGGTTTTGTTGAACTGCCATGATCATTTCATTAGGGTTGCAATACTGATGATGATCAGAAAATGCTTTCACTGGACGGTTGTGATTGTGAGCTGACATGAGCTTCTTCTTGATGCTTGAATTCCAAAAATTCTTCACTTCATTGTCTGTCCTTCCTGGTAGATGCTTTGCAATTTGTGCCCATCTATACATTTTTCGTTGAAGGGGAGGGGGTAGGAAGAAAAAGAGGGAGTTAATACCCTTCTGAAAAATTATATTACAGAAAATAATTATCATACAACATGAAATAATAAGATTGTTTCATTTAAAATATTGTAATTAATTAGTTATTTGATCACTTAATTAGATCTGGCTCGATCTAGAATATACTGGAGCTGATTTGCTTGATAATGATTGTGTTCATGTTGAATTCGTGTACCTGTTGCCAAGGATGCTATGGAGCTCGATTATGAGGGATGCTTCTTGTTGAGAGAAGCTACCCCGTTTTAGATCCGGCCGAAGATAGTTTATCCATCTTAATCTACAACTTTTTCCACATCTTTGGAGACCTACATGTATACCAAAAAAAAATCGTAGAAAGAAAAATAAATGATCATATGTTGTTGACATATCAATATTTGATAAAAACCAAACTGAATTTTGAAGACAACATGATAAATTGTGTGTATATATATGAACTATGTTGACTTAAGTGCTGAGTAAAATAAAATGAAATAAAGGACCTGCATTTTTTGGAACCAAGCTCCAGCAACCATGGCCATAAGTGGAGATGTAGTTGATGAGCTTCTCATCTTCCTCCGGTGACCAAAACCCTCTCTTCACCTTCTGCTTATTGCAGCATGAATGGTGGCCCATAATTTAATATCTCTCCCTTGAACTTTGTTGTTGTTGTTGTTGTTGTGTGTGTGTGTGAAAGAGAGTGATCAAAGTGTACGTTTATATAATTGAGGTCCAGACGAATCTTATTTTACAAGGACAGAGTGTAGGTATGACATAATCCTAGCAATAATAAGACATGGAGAGACTCTTCGTCACGTTGATCAGGCGGAAATATTGAACAATTGTCAGATTAATGTTGTATTATGATCTCTTGCCCCCACTCCCTATGATGCTTTTTTTTTTTTTTCCTCTTTTCCTTTCTTGTCCAGTTATGATAAATAATTATTAATAGTAGCTGAGGCCACGTCAAGGTAAAAGATTTAATGAGCACTGTATCTTATTGTAAAATTTTAATATAAACAGGCTAGTTTACAAAATAATTACCACATATGACAAGCATAACATAATACATGTCTATTATCCATAAAATCTTTTCTCGTACCTCGTGAAGAAAAAACCCAGTTGGATATATTATTGAGCATATTTCATTAATACATTAATCATATAGAATTGTAAAGCTCAGATTTCAAAAAAGTTGCTATATATAGATCTCAATTTCGTATATTTCGAAGAATTAATAAAAGATATATCTATATATACAACTTGATGACCTACTTATTTCCCCCCCCCCCCCCCCCCCCGACAGGACATGAGAACTACTCTTATATTTACATGGATAAGAATACTGATCCTCTTCCATGTGAAAGGCAAAGGTGTAAATGGTCCGTGTAAAATAGTAAAATATAATAATCCTAGGCAGATAATTACTGTGTAAGAATCGTAGATATTAAAAAAGAAAATGTGAGTAAGGCTGGGGGTGTTTAGAAAAAGTTTTCATATTTAAATTTACAGCAACTTGGGGTAGAAATTACAGAGATCACATGTCGTTACTATGGCTTTCCAAAAATATGAAAAAATCATTAAATAATGCAACTACATCTATATACTAACTTATTATCACTAATAAAAATGGAGGTTTCGGAGGCCAAATTCGCCTCTCAACAGATTAGAGGTGAATTTCGCCTCATCCAGTCAATAGATGAGGCGAAATTCACTCTTGACTAGGACAATAAGATGAAATTTGCATCAATTTTTACTCTATATAAACCCTCTTGCTGCTCTCTTCCTACATACACTCACAATTTTACCCACTTTGCACTGTTCCTACTCGCTCCCAAACACACGCACGCACGCATGCACAATAGAGCTCCTTCTCTTGCTCTTGCCAAGCTCCTTTATCCTGCTCGTTGCGCACATACCCAAACAATTGTAAAGGTTTAAGTTTGGTTGTAGAACAAATATTGCGGTTCGATTTCTCCAATTTTTGATAGATTATACGCCGCCTCCTGGAGAATCTATGCCGGCGGCGTAGAGATGGTGTAGGAAGGGAACAGTAGCATTTTTCTTAACGCTGGGTGGTGTATGTCTCGAAAATTTCAGTAAATAATTTTAAGATAAACTTCGAAAATAAACCCTAAAAATCACTCCAAATTAAAACCGAACTTCGACTAGTCCTAAATCATAAACGAATCTAGAAATCTCTTAATCTTGAGGAAAATAAGAATTCTTAAAAATAAAATAAGAACTCAACATACTTCAATTCCAAAACTGGAATGTACGACAAATTCTATACGTAACTCCAACTTATAAAATGGGTAATAGAGAACCCAAAAACAAATTATTTAAAAGTAAATAATGATTAACCTTCGGAAGTAAAACTCAATTTAAAGAATTCCAAAACGTCGAGAGATATTGAATACTTACAATAATCAAATTTAAAATAAATTTCTCAAATCAATATGTTGTATAAACATAAAATATCAATTTCAAATTAGCAAAGATCTAAACCGGAAAATCACCGGAAACCCTAAGTGGAATATAGTAGTTTATGTCCGGCAATCTAATGCCCTTAACCCTAGAGGCCAAGGTGTAGTTTAAGTGTGTAAAATAGCTCGTAGTAATATGAGTTCGCTTAAAAATATCAGATTGGTAAATTTTTACCTATTTTGATCCATTCGAATACAGACTTCGAAAAGCATGTCTGGGGCTCGAGATATAAAAATATACTATTAGTGCCGTTAGACTCGTATTTTCATAAGGATTTTAAAAAATATAAGTTTTATAATTTTTCGATAACTAGAATAATTTGATTTTACAATTATATTCGTATTTATTATTACCTGTAATTAATCAGTCTTTTGCAATATTCACTTCCATTTTATTACACGATTTTATTATTCTTATAAATCCTTACATTTTTTTGATAAATATTTTATATATTATAGAAATTTTGTTTTTCTAAAATTTAGTTCGTTTCGGGTTTATACGGAATCAGATTCTATTTAAGACCCAATACTAAAAATAAAATAAATTAATTTAATAATTGGAAAATATTTGGAAAATTTTTTATTTTCATAAAATAATTTTTTAGAATTTTTTGGGTTATAAAAATATCATTTATAGTCTATATTCGCGTATTTTGATCATACCGGTAACATATTTGTTGAAATACTAAAATAATTCAAATAATTATTTAATTTTATTTATAAAAATTCTGCCACTCATCTAAAAATATTTTTCCTAATTTTATTTTATTTTTCTTAATAAAAAATTACTTTTTCCAACCCATACTTCAAGTACACCTTTACATATCACTTCTTTTTCACTTCAATCTTTCTACACTTTATCTCACACTTCATGGTAGATTTTTCTCTTCTTTTTACTTCCCTTGTCCTTTAATTTACTCCCAATTTGAATAAAATAAATATATTTCAATCCTTCTTAAAGAAGCAACACATATACATTAATTACACATTTCAATTTCAAGTCAAAATTCAAACAAATTCCCTATCTCTCTTCTCTCCAAATTCACGTGCAGCACTCCCCTTTGGCTGCCCTTGTTTTATTTTTTTTTTCCTTTCATTTAATACACTCCTCTCTCTCCATTTAATGCCTCTCATTTATTTCTTTTCATTCCTTTGAAACCCTATCTCATTTACTCTCTCTTTTTTCTCTTTTTCCTCTCTTTCTTTCTTCTTTTGTTTTTGTTCTTGTTCTTGCAAGAACACAAGTTTCCCTTATTTCTTCTATAAGCTCCTACACATATTTCTTCAAGATTCTTGGATAAAACTCTTGTCCAAAGCTTCCATAGGTGATATAGGTAAAGTACAGTGAGAGTTTCATGCATCAAATGACATTCCATAAGCTTAAAAGCTAAGGATGGTAATGCCAAAATGAAAAACTCCTCTTCTCTATGATTATTATCTTGTATCATTATTATTTTCTTATTAAAAGTAGTTATATTTTGTAGATCTAATTTTTTGTAGCTTTAATTTTTATTTATGCTTTAGATCTTGTTATTTGAGTTATTATTTTTGTTATTGCTTATGATTTATACATATATTCATCATTCACATAACTATCTTAGTGTTCATGCATTTATAACTAGGGTAGTAAACTAGATCTAGTGTTTTGAGTTCATAAATGCATTAACTTTTGTTTTATGTTCATAAACAACTTGTAGTAGCATAATGATAGAAGGAAAGTTTTAGAAAGCTCAAGATCTACTTTATTTTCAACAAAAATCATTTTTGAAAATTCGGATGAAAAATGAACCATATTTAGAAAAGTTATTTTTCAACTTCAAAATGTGTATTTTTCATTTAAAATGAAGGGCTTAGGGATTAGATAACATAAATGAATGATTTTGATGAGTAAAGTTTAGATCTATGAATTTATAGTTTACTACCATGGGTTTCTTTTATATTTATGTCATATTAAGAGTAGATCTTGGTTTTGAACTTAAACAAAAATAGTGAAATTCATATTTTAGCAAAACCCCTATTTAAAAACCACTTTCCAAGTGTCAAAATGAAATTTTTACTTGAGATAATGAAGGCTTAATGTATGTATATCATCAAGACTTCTTTTTATAAGAATCAAAGGTGATTTTCAAAAGTTATTTTCAAAATAAAAATCTCATTTTCGGACTTAGGCCAAGGCATATTTTAAAAACATGTTTCCAACTCAAACATGAAGTTTTTATTCAATATATAGAAGGCTCTTAAGATATGATATGTAAGGAATGGATTTTCATAAGTTTAGATAGATTTTATCAAAAGATATGTCCAAAAATAAATTTGGTAAATTCGGATCTCAACCAAGACCAATTTTGAAAACCCATTTATCAACTCCAAAACTCATGATTTATGTGAAGAATGAAGGGTATAGGTAATAGGTATCATTAAGTAGTGATTTTTACAAGTTGAAATGAGTTTTGATGAGATTAATGTGTAAAACAAGAATTAGAATCAAGATGAAAAATTTTGAGTTAGTAGTCAACTTGTAAAATTCGTAACTTTGGATGATGCCCATGAAAACACTTATTATCCAAGTTCAAAATAAAATTTTTATGTATTAAATGAAGTCCTTAAGTAGTAGGTATAGTAAAGTCTTAAATTATAATGCATTAAACAAGTTTTTCCCAAAGGAATCATTCAAAAAATGGATTTCTAAAAATTCGGATTTTTGAGTAAATCCTATTTGAAAACATATTTGCAAAGTGCAAAACGCAAATTTTTATGTAAAAATGAAGGCCTTAGGTAGTACATGTTATGAAAACTCAATTTTAACTAAGATAACTAAAAATTCCTAAGAATGAATTCCGAAACACTAGTGTGATGTCAAAGCTAGAAAACTAGATTTTTCATAAGTAGTTCTCATTGTAGTCTTGCAAAATAAAAAGGTTATAAAATTTTCTTTTAGCAAAAATCATCAAGATCATGCATACATTAAACTCATCACATGCCATTCATGTTAGGAAATCATTCATATTGCATGTAATTGATTTGTCAAGTAGAAACATTCCAAGCATTTACAAAACTATTTTTGGAATCGAAAATCATTACTGATCAGATCTGATCCCTATGTTTGTGACCTAAATATTTTCAAAACTTGAAAACAATATTAGAATTAGATAGATCTTTCGAAGTAGATAGAAATCGATTTATAATTTGCGAAATTCCGAGTTATAATGACCAAGTTATGGCCGTTTTAAGTTGGAATTTCCGCTTAGGACAAGATTATGAATTTGATAGTTTGTATAAGATCGTTTGGATTAGTTTGAGTTAAAATACTTATTAGAGTATTTCTTCCTTTTTAGGTGATCCTGAAATCGATGATTCCCTCACCGGATTACTTTTACTAAAAGACCAGTGATCCAATGGCTGAGTGAGTCTTCTTCTTATTTTGTCACCTTGTTGTGCTTGTAGCTAGTTGCATTAGAATTATAGGACAAGATAAAAATCAATATGAATGGGGATGGATAGATGATGAGATTGTGATGAATATATGCCAAAGAATACTAAAGCATATCGAAACCACAATTCGATTGGATAACTGCACTGTTCATATTATTTTTGTTATGTGTATGATATTGGTTGATCACTCTAAAGAATGTATGAATATTTTGACCTAAGAAAAAATTAAATTGGTCATGCATCACATCGTACATATTGCATTTGGTAGTGTGCTACTCCTACGCAGGTCGATCAGTATGGTCGATGACTCATTTGGATAATGAGATCCTGTGCCAGAGCTTATTCATAGGGAACTAAAGCGCATCGGGGATGCATTCCATGGGTGAGCCTAGCCGAGTCGAGTGCTATGAGCGGAGTGCTTGGGGACTAGCAGCGGTTGTGTAAACTTTAATACCATCCCTAACCCAAGATACAGATGGCATAAATCCATTATGTGTGTGGGTTCCGGATACCCATACATAATTGTTTGCTCATGTGTTTGTTCTTGCATAGCATATGGATGATTATAACTTGTTTGTTATGGTACAAAATTAAGGGAATTCTCACTAAGCTAGTGTAGCTCATACCCCAATAGATGTTTAAATGAATAGGTTATCTCAAGAATGCTAAGTGGGGACCAAGATGGTTGAAGCCGAGAATGACTGTAACACCCTAAAATAAGGCATTACAACTCGCCACGTATTCTCTCTTATATAGGACACGCAAAGGCTCTAATATCCACAAACATATCAAATATCACCTGAGAACACACGTAGGGTATCTCATAAGATACGAAACCTGTTAAAACTAAAAACTCATACTTCATAAACTCCTGGTTCAAGCATAAAATCTACGTTGACATCAAAATCAACAAATTCAACTGAAACTAAATATTGTTTACATTAAAATCTTTCCATGTAAAACCAATAAAAACTTTCAACTCAAAACCTATGATTAGAACATGTCTTTTCTTAGAAACTTGGTATATGAAGCCTAACTCTCGGCTGGGTAGTCAGGTCCACTATTGCCATCCCCGCTATCAAAGAATAATTCATATCGGGATAGATCATACACTATATCTTCTTCACCAGTACCTGAAATTTAAAAGAATGAGCGGCAATGCCCAGTATGATAACTCCAATCCAAAAAAAAAAATGCATATGCACATACAATAGACGGGTAATTCATGCAACTTAAACTAATGTAAACAATCATATTATTATCTTTCTTAAGTCAACAAAATAACACAATTCAGTAATAGGCATACATTAATCCTAAACTCGGAATTACTCAGACCCCATTGAAAATCAAACAACTTTTTGAAAATAATAATCATATACATATATGGATGAGTGGATACTCCCCAAACACCCCGAATCCAAAACACGTAATTCTACCGGAATCATATCAAGGCACGAATCCACTAGGGACAACCTCACACCAAGATCATCAGGGTGCCTCACTAGTATCACTGTCTACCAGGTCTTTACTGGTCAAAGCCAAGCACAACCAAAACATACAATTATTAAACCGAATAAAGATTAAGTTTATTAAGAAATTTTTCCTACAAGCATTCAATCAATACTAAGCTTACAGACAAAAACAACAAGCAAGGATTGGTCGTACCTTTCTAAATTTTAGAATATAAATCAAATCCTCAGAATTTGATACCAACAACAACAAAGACAACCTGAACTCCACAAACTCCTATATCCACACCAACAACAATTCCACAAACTCTAAATGTCATGTTACAACATATATATGACATTATCAAAATACCCTAACAGACATGAATTCTCCAAGAACCCTAACCTGAAAAGAAATCTCCATTATTTGCACCATCTATTCCGGTCAAACTCCACACACACCAATTATTTCACCCAAAACCCTAATATGCACAACAATAAGAACATATGAGGATTTTTAACCCGTATTTTGTTTGAATCCATCATAAAGGAGATAAAATTACTATTTTGAATTGCTAAAACTCAACTTGCATTCATCAATTCACGGATCTCACACGTGCTAGGGTTTCCTCGCAAGAACCTTCATGCAAAATCTAACCCAACCCTAAGAAAACTTATACAATTTCATATTTAATCCATAAGAGAAGATTAAAATCACTTACTTTGGATCAAAATCACCCTCCGGATGATTCTCCAAGCCTGGATCTCTAAGAACACTCCAAAACTCTCTTATACGAAGGAGAAAAAGGTAAAATAAATTTCTATCGAAACTGTTTTTTGCATCTCGTACTTATAGAAATTTGGTCATATGCCGGTGGTGTACATATAGATCTTGCCAGCGTATACCCTACACTGGCAAAATTCACACGAGCGCTGGCAGCGTTTATTGGGGCATTGAATTCCCAGAACTTTGATTCTATTACATACGCTGGCAAATCCAAGCTCTACACCGGTGGCTTTCATTGCCGATGTTGAAAAAAACTCTAATGAACACCAGCGGCATTCCTCCCAGCGTTAAGAAAAACGCCACTGTTCCCATCCTACACCGTCTCTATGCCAGCAGCGTAGATTCTCCAGGAGGTGGCGGCGTATAATCTGTCAAAAATTGTAGAAATCCGAACTTTAATATTTTTCCTATAACCAAACTTAAACTTTTACAATTTATTTGTTTTGACCTTAAACTCATCTTATACCATCTCATGATTCATGATTCATAATTCATTATATTTTCATCTTTATTTCTATATATTACAATGACTTCGGGATTCCGGCAGGAAATAAGGATGCTTGAAGTTATTAGCTATGTTTTTATGTTTTGTCTTGTAATATTTTTATGTAGTGAAATCTTTTGATGAATTGTAATGGAAGTATAATGTTTTATATTTGGAGTATAGTAAAATGAAATTCTTTTACATTGTTACTCAAGTTATATTGACATAAAATATATTACTCCGATGAGTCTCCTTCTTGTGTTAGACGCCTTGTACATAGTATGGAAGCCTTCGCGTGATTGATGTAGTCATTCTTAGGCTTTAATATTGTGTACAACGGACTGCCACGTTTAGGGTACCCTTCGGGGCGTGATAGGTGGAACGCCACCGGTGTACACTAGGGTTTCTCTTAATGCCGACTGGGAACACTGCCGGCGTAGGGCATGGATTTGCCAGCATATGTGATAGGATTGAAGTTCTGGGAATTCAAAGCTTCGATGAACGCCGCTAGCGCATGTGTAAATTCTGTCAGCGTAGGTTGTATACCGGCAAGATCTATACGTACGCCGCCGGCATAGGGCCAGCGTAGAACTAAATTTATATAAATACGAGATGCAAAAGACAGTTTCGACAGATTTTTCTTTTATCATTTTCTCCTTCGTATAAGAGAGTTTTTGTAAACCCTCGAAGTTTTGTGATCAAATTAATGCTTAAACCCTAAACCAGAAGTCAATTGGATTTCCAGAGTCAATAAAACCCTAGTTTACCGTAACCGCTTAAGTTCGGCATTCCCGTTTTCTTTAGCCCTAGAAAACAAAGTTGGAATAATTAGCTATATTAGTTCATAATAGCTATAGGTTATATAAAAATATCAGATTTACGGAATTCAAGTGTCCTTTGAACCCGATCGAACGCAGTTCTTGAAAAACATGTCTCGGGGCTCGGAATAGTAAAAATATTCTGAATATACGTTAGACTCGTAAAAATATAAGATTTTTAAAAGTATCAATTTTGTAATTTTTCGGTAGCTAAAAATATCAAATATCGCATTTATACGCATATTTTCTTACTACCGGTACTTAAATTGTCATGTCTACTTTACATTACGCTATTTACCACTATTCTACACTATTCACCTATCTCTACTTTTCCTTACAAGCTACTCTTACTACCTATACCTCTATTTCTTACATATTTTTATTTCCAATACAACTTCACATCTCTCATTTCTTACTTTTAATTAACCAAAAGACAACAAAATAAATTTTTCTCTCCCTCTCTCTTCCTAAGCATGCACCGGCCACCCCTTTTCCCTCTTCCCAATTGTTTTATTTTTACTTTATTTAATTAACACAATTTATATCCCCCATTTTCTATAAATACCCCTCATACTTCTACTTCTTTCACGCTCTTCTACACTAAAGTTACTAGACTTAAATTTCTCTCAAATTTCTACAAGAAGTCTCTTCCAAGAAGTTCTCTTTAGTTTGTTTCTTTTAGTTAATATTTCTTCAAGATTTTCATATGTTCATCTACTTAGTATGAGCTTAGTGTGTGTTTTCAAAACCATGAAGGTTAAGAAAGCAACAATAGGTTCATACTTTGTTTTTGTTCATAATTTAAACTCCTTTATGTTTCTTTTATGTTCATAACTATCTAATATATTATTTAGAGCATATAAGCTCATTGTCTTGCAATTTGTTTACTTTCCTTGCAATTTATTTACTTCCTTGCAATTTATTTAAATTCGAGTTGTTTTTAAGACTAGTCTTTCTAGTTTTAGACTTGTCCTCATCAAGTTAAAACATTTCTTTTTTCTTTTAGGGACTAGTGTTTTCTTAGGCCCGGGGTACCTTGATGAAGCTAAGGTCCCAATACTTGATTTATTCCCTTATTTACTTATTCTTTCAAGTTATTATGATCTTTTATATTTCCATAATTTTATGATTCATATTCATGCATGAACATAATGATTTTTGTCTCAACAAAATAAATAAGGAAATGTTTTCTTAGACTAAAGATTCTTTCCTAAGACATAAATGTAGAGATCAAGTTTCTTAAAAGCTCATAAACATGCCTAGAAATGATTTTTATTAAATAAACAAAAGGTTTTATAAAAATTCACTTTTCATCAAGTGCTAGAAATTCTTTTGGAATGATCACAAGAAACAAAGATATTTTTTTATAAAATTATTATTACTTTTAAAAGTTGTTGGAATCTAAGCTTAGAAAATAAAAATCATTCCTTAGGAATTTAAATCAATTACAAGAAATTAAATTTAGGAGAAAAAATACTCATTTCAAATAACTCAAGATCTTTTCAAAGTAAAATGAATATTTCAAAAATTCCCAAGTTAAAATCTTTCAAGACTATACTTTTTCATAAATTGAGACAACTTCATTTACTTCATATATTTATTATGAGTCAATACATATATGTATATATCTTTCAAAAAGCTTGTAAAATATTTACAAAATCTATCTTTTCAAGTGAGCTTTTGATAAAAGGAGGAATTCAAATTTTTGGCAAATTCGTGGTAAATCTGGTCGCTGCCTTTTCGGACCCAAATGACTTAGTTTTATGAAAATAAGTTTAGAAATGTGTAGATCTTTTCGAGTAGATAGAAAATAATATATTATATACGAAATTTCAAGTTAAAATGAGCAAGTTATGGCCATTTTAAATTGGAATTTCCTCTTATACGATTTTACCGCGATTTTGAGAAAAGTTTAGAATCTTTAAGAATAGAAGTTTCATGAAAGACTCATTTTAGGTATTTCATCTTGTTTAGGTAACGAAAGACCCGAGATCATTTTTTTGGAGGACTATTTCGATTAGATCTACCGATATGGAGTAAGTTAATTCTTTTCCTAAGTTACATTTCCTTATTTGTGCTTATAAATAGTAGCACTAGAAATTTAGGAAAAGATAAATGAACAATTGTTATGAAAAATTTTTGAATGAAATTTAAGTATATCGAAGGACGATATGTTTAAATATAAGTGTGATCCTTGTATTGATATGATGAAATTATGGTTTTTCACCTTTAATATGAATTCAACTTTATTTGGATAAATATATATTAAAATCAATTCATGCATATCATACTTATGAGTCACATTTATTTCACTACTATTCTTCGTGAGAGGAAACGAAGAAGTGGTAGTGGTGGCTGGTAGGAGCTGGAAAGTCTGCATGGGCTAGTAGGAGCCAGGAAGTCCACAGGACGAGCAGAGCCAACAAATCTACAAATATTGATGGTCGTATGGACCTGTAACCTCCAACCCTTGTCATGGATGGCGTAAAATCCATGCTACACTTGATTTCCGGTTAATCTTGTGTATTTTGTTTGCTCATGTGATTGGTGCATTTACATATGCTTGAATTAAATAACTTGGTTGCTATATGGAAATGTTATATAGTTAGGAATTATCTCATTAAGCTAGATTTGCTTATACCCTTATAGTTTTCTATTACAGTACGATTATCTGTGGTTGGCCCCAAGGAGCCCCGTGTGCCAGGTACGAGTTTAAGCTACTAGGAGTTTTTGGAAGAAGTTTATGTATTTTAGTTTTGAACATAGACTTCTAGAAAAAATCTCTATAGTAGGCTTATGCTGTAGTTATGATTAACTTGTTGATAGTTTGGTGGAACAAGACTATTAACGTAGGGGAATGCCCCTAAGATGATGTAAGGAATATTTATTGAATGAAGATCTTATGTTTATTTATACAAGTTCATGCTTACTTTTACTATCTACTTAAACGCAATACCCCTGTGAGTCTCTTGCTATCTTGAAGCATGCCTTGCATATAATATCAAAGCTCCTGCGTGACTAAGGTTGTCATTCATTAGCTTTAATATTATATGCGGCGGACTGCCACGTTTAGGGTATCCTACGGGGTATGACAGTTTTGGAGTGTTCTTGGAGATCTAGACTTGGCGAATCCTCCGGATGGTGTTTTTGATCCAAAGTAAGTGATTTTAACCTTCTCTCATGGATTAAAAACGAAATTGTATAAGTCTTTCTTAGGTTTATTGGATTTTCATGAAGGTTTTTGGAGAAAAGCCCTAGCTTTGTGTGGAATCTGAAATTTTGAGAAAGAATTCAGGTTTGGTGATCCAACCAAGTAAGTAAAGTCTTTTAAATATAAAGATTCAATAAGATTCATTCTTGATATGAATGTGATTGTTCTTGTTGTTATGAATATTAGGGTTTTGGACTATTATTGAGTTCTATAAATTGTTGTGGAAGATTGATCGGGTTAGATGGTGCAACTTGGTGATATTCTTTGTCAGGTTAGGATTTCAGGAGTTGTAGTACATTAGGGTTTGTTTATATCGTGTTCTTGTATGTTCTATATATGTATGTTGTTGACAGGAATTTGGAGATTTGGTTGTTGTTATATTGTCATTATTGATTGAAGTATTATAAAGATTCGAATATTTGGTTGTGGTTGAGTGTTGTCGATAAAGGATTTTTAGGAGATACAGATTGGAATTTCCTTAAACTAAGAAAGGTATGACCAATCCTTGCTTGCTGTTTTTGCCTGTAAATTTAGTATTGAGTGAATGCTTATAGGAACAGAATTTCTTAATAAACTTAACCTTTATTCGGTTTAATAATTGTATGTTTTGGTTGTGCATGGCTTTGACGAGTAAAGACCTGGCAGACAATGATACTGGTGAGGTACCCTGATGATCTTGGTGTGAGGATGTCCTAGTGGACTCGTGCCTTCATATGACTCCGGTAAAATTAGGTGTTCTAGATTCGGGGTATTTGGAGAGTACCCACTCATCTATATATGTATATGATTATTATTTCCAAAGAGTGTATGATTTTCAATGGGCCTGAGTAACTCTGAGTTCAGGATTAGAGTATACCTAATACTGAATTGTGTTGTTTTGTTGGCTTAAAAAAGATAATAATATGACTGTTTGCATTAGTATAAGTTATATGAATTACCTGTCTATTATATGTGCATATGCATTTGTTTTTGGATTGGAGTTATCGTATTGGGAATCGCCACTCATTCTTTTAAATTTCAGGTATAGGTGAAGAAGATATATTCTTTGATAACGGAGATGGCGATAGTGGACCTGACTACCTAGCTAAGAGTTAGGCTTCATATATCAAATTTCTAAGAGAAGACATGATTGATCATTTAGAATTGTAATTGGATGCTTTTATTAGTTTTACTTGAAAAGAGTTTTAATGTAAATAGTATTAGTTTCTATTGAATTTGTTGACTATGATGTCAACTTGAATTTTATGCTTGAACAAGGAGTTTATGTTTTATGAAATATGAGTTTTTAGTTTTAACAGGCTTCATATCCTATGAGATACCATATGAGTATTTTTAGGTGATGATTGTATTATTGTGGATAATAAAGCCTTTGCATCCTATATAAGAGGGGATATATGTAGAGCTGGACAAATGGGCCATAACACGTGGGTTGGCTCATTTAACCCACTTTCAAAACAGGTTAGGATTGATTTTTTTCAACCCGTTTGAAAGTGGGCTAAAAAAACCCAGCCCGTTTAACCCATGGGTTAAAGCGGGTTAACCCACAACCGGTCGGGTTGGCCCACTTTTTTTTTTATATTAAAATAGGTTTTAAACTTAAATTTGAAAATTGAAACCTAGGAGTACAGTGGACTGTGGTCTATGGAGAGACACGACAGCTCGCAGCACCACACCACACCAACAACTAGAATAACCACGTCCATAAGATGAAAAGTAAGAAAATAAATAAGCAACATCGAAATCCACCAATTGAAGAGCAGACGAAGTCGGCCGAAAAAAGAACAGCAGAAGAAGCTGCCCAGCCCATAAAATGAAAAGTTCATGCCAGCCATTCCGTAAATTTATGCATCAAGTAATGAGACCAAGCAGTAGAATAGGCCCAGCAAGTCAAATTTCCAAGCAAGTTCTCATGGTCCAGTGAACAAGTCTTCAACCCAAGCTAATGTAATATATATTTTTTCGTTGGAATGGGGTATCCAATATTAGTATTTTTCACTTGAAAAATCATGAGAGATGACGTTAAATTATAAGACTATTAGTATAATATTGTTCTTTTGTTAAATTTTAAATGAGTCAAGTTAGTGGGTTGGCCCATTTAATCCACCAGCCCGTGTGGGTTGGGTTAGGATTATAAATTTTGGCCCGTTTATTAAAGTGGTTAAAATTTGTTGGCCCGTTTAACCCACCAGCCCGCATGGGTCGGGCTGAGTTGGCTCAATTAACTCACTTGCCCAGCTCTAGATACGTGGTGGGTTGTAATGCTTTATTTTAGGCGTTACATTTGGAGTACAGCAACAACTAATAGGTTAGTTCAGTTTTTATAATAATTTTAATTCAACTATTTAAATGCTAGTTATATATTTATTAATTAATGTGTATTTAATTTATAGTTATGTGTTGTTGTTAGTACTTAAAAAAATTATATATATTTAGAATAGAGTAATTATATATTCAATATATGGTTATTGTGTTTAATAGCATAACATAGATTAAATGCAAATATTTAAATATTGATATTTACTTATTTACTAACCATGTACGTTGAATTTATATTTATGCATATCTTGTTAGTAATTAAAAAAATTATATATATATATATATTTTTAGGATTGAGTAATTATATATTATTTAGTACTTGTTTATTGTGCTTAACTTAATGACACGTAGAATAAGTATAATTATTAAAATGCTAGTACTTATATATTTACTAATTACTGTATATTTTATTTGTAGTTATATATTTATTGTTAGTAATTCAAATAAAATTAATTCGATGACACCTATAGAGCTTATTAATATATAAATTTAGGAGATAGTGTTCCAATATTAGATACTCGGATACTTATAGGGGAATTATCTGATGTAAATAAGATGTGGAAATTAATTAAATGCCAATTTAGGATGTCTGCATGAACTTAGCATATAATACGTGATTTGACAACTACGCAATACATAAATGGGGTTAGAGAATTTTACAAGATGTTGTAAACGATTGGAGGATAGATGGATTGATTAGATGCCCTTTGTAGAGATTATCTCTATAGTTCATGGCAGTCTATTAAGATTATTGAGTATCACCTCCTCAGAAGGGGAATGGCTTAGACTTACTCTCCATGGATTTTCCACGGTGAGGATGTAGATGAAGATGGCATAAATGATAATATTGTCATGGATGAAGGGAGTAATCCATCTGAATACATGCACTTTGAAATGAAGCAAATCAAGAACTTTTGGAAGACATTACTGCTAATAAAAGTGATCCTGATGGAGATGATGTTGATAGCAAAGATGAATGTAATGCCTTTGATGGAGAGCAGTGGACTAGAATGTTTGAAACAAAGAGTTCGATGTATCCAAGTTACAAAGTTCTCTTTACTATCAGTAATACTGCAAATGATAAATCTAAAGGTTGATGGTAAGTAGTCAGTAAAGTCATTCAACAATTGGCTCATTTTAATAAAAAATTGTTACCTACCGACAATTTGTTACCACCATCATATTATGAAGCACGAAATTTTTTGAAACAGTTAGGCATGGATACAACCACTGTCCATGCGTGCAAAAATGATTGTGTGTTATTTGGAAAAGAATTTGCAAATCTAGATAATTGTCCATTGTATGGGGAAGGAAGGTGGAAGCGTCATTCAAGGAAATAGAAAACAGTATGGTTATGGTTTTGCGACATTTCCCATTAATTCTAAGATTACAATGGCTATTCATGTGTCGAAAGATGGCTTAGAGATGAGATGACACAGAAAAAGTATGTATCGATGGAAGGTGTTAAGGCATCCCGTGGATTCTGAACAGTGGAAAGGATTGGATGGCAAATACCCTTGGTTCGCGTCGGACCCTTGAGGTGTGCGATTAGGACTTGTCACCTATGCGTTCAATCCCTTTGTAAACATGAGCACAACATACAGCATGTGGCCGGTCATTATATTTGTATACAATGTTCCACCATGGAGATGCATGAAGGAGCCATATATGGTGACGTCTCTTTTGGTATTGGGGTCAAAATCACTATGTAAACACATTAATGTGTACTTACAACCCCTTATAGAAGAGTTGGAAGAACTTTGGGCAAGTGGGGTAAAAGCACTAGAGGTAGTAGAAGGATGGACATTTTGCGCAGCATATTACTTACTGTTTTTATTTTTCAAAAGCTTCTTCAAATATTTTCTAAAGCTTCATGTACGATCTTTTGAGTATTTGTTGAGCATGTATGATGTTGCATGATGTATAAATACTATTGTAATATGTAAAAATAAAGATGAAAATATAATGAATTATGAATCATGAGATGATATAGGATGAGTTTAAGGTCAAAACAAGTAAATTGTAAAGGTTTAAGTTTGGTTATAGAACAAATGTTAAAGTTCAGATTTCTGCAATTTTTGATAGATTGTACGCCGCCTCCTGGAGAATCTACACTGCGGCATAGAGACGGTGTTGGAAGGGAAAAGTAGCATTTTTCTTAATGTTGGATGGAATGCTATCGGTGTACACTAGGGTTTATCTTAACGCTGACTAGGAACGCTGCCGGCATAGGGCATGGATTTGTCGACATATGTGGTAGGATTGAAGTTAGGAACCCAAAGCCCCGATGAATGCTGTCAGCGCTCGTGTAAATTTTGTCAGTGTAGGGTATACGCTGACAAGATCTACATGTAAGCCACCGGCGTAGGGCCGGCGTATAACCAAATATATATAAATATGAGAAGCAAAAGACAGTTTCGAAAGATTTTTCTTTTATCATTTTCTCCTTCGTATAAGAGAGTTTTGAGTGTTCTTGGAGATCTAGGCTTGGAGAATCATCCGGAGGGTGTTTTGATCCAAAGTAAGTGATTTTAACTTTCTCTCATGGATTAAATACGAATTTATATGAGTTTGCTTGGGGTTTTGTTGTGTTCTTAAGGGAAAAACGTGGGGAAGATTCAGATCTTAGATTTAATTTGTCTTAGTTGGATAAGAAGTGAATGTTGTGATTAAAACAAGTAAGTATAATGTTCTCATATCGAATTTATACGAATTTCATGCAAATTCTAAGGATTTTGTGATTTGTTTGCATGAAGGAAACCCTAGATTTGGTTGGGATCCGATTTGTGGATGTGAGTTGGATTTTGGTGATCTAAATCAGTAAGTTCCATCCTTTCTTTGATGGAGTTGAATAATGTGTGATTAGATGATCATTATGTGTTTATGTTGTCATATAATATTAGGGTTTTGAAGGATTATTGAGTTCTATAGATTGTTGTGGTAGATTGATCGGTTAGACGGTGCAACTTGGTGATTTTCTTTGTCAGGTTAGGATTCGGGAGTTGTAGTACATTAGGGTTTGTTTATATCATGTTCTTATATGTTCTATATGTCTGTTGTTGACAGGAATTTGGAGATTTGGGTTGTTGTTATATTGTCATTATTGATTGAAGTGTTGTAGAGATTCGGAATATTTGGTTATGGTTGAGTGTTTTCGATAAAGGATTTTTAGGAGATATAGATTGGAATTTCCTGAAACTGAGAAAGGTACGACCAATCCTTGCTTGTTGTTTTTTCTGTAAGTTTAGTATTGATTGAATGCTTGTAGGAACATAATTTCTTAATAAACTTAATCTTTATCTCGGTTTAATAATTATATGTTTTGGTTATGCTTGGTTTTGACCAGTAAAAACCTAGCAGACAGTGATTCCAATGAGGTACCCTGATGATCTTAGTGAGGTTGTCCCTAGTGGACTCATGCCTTGATATGCTTCTGGTAGAATTAGGTGTTCTGGATTCGGGGTGTTTAGGTAGTACCCACTCATCCATATATGTACATGATTATTATTTTCAAAGAGATGTATGATTTTCAATGGGGCCTGAGTAACTCCGAGTTCAGGATTTGAGTATACCTACTACTGGATTGTGTTGTTTTGTTGGCTTAAGAATGATAATAATATGACTGTTTGCATTAGTTTAAGTTGCATGAATTACCTGTCTATTGTATGTGCATATGCATTTATTTTTGGATTGAGTTATCGTACTGGGCGTCGCCGCTCATTTTTTAAATTTCAGGTATAGGTAAAGAAGATATAGTGTATAATCTTTCCGGATATGACTTATTCTTTGATAGCAGGGATGGTGATAGTGAACTTGACTATCCAGCCGTGAGTTAGGCTTTATATATCAAATTTCTAAGAAAAGACATGTTTTGATAATTTGGATTTGTAGTTGGATGTTTTTGTTAGTTTTACATGAAAATATTTTTATGTAAATAGTATTTAGTTTCTGTTGAATTTGTTGACTATGATGTCAACTTGGATTTTATGCTTGAATAGGAGTTTATGTTTTATGAAGTATGAGTTTTTAGTTTGAACAAGTTTCGTATCCTATGAGATACCCTATGTGTGTTTACAGGTGATATTTGATATTTTTTTGTGGATATTAGAGCTTTTGCATGTTCTATATAAGACAGGATACATGGCGGGTTGTAATGCCTTAGGCGTTATAGCTTATTTGGTATTAGAGCTATAGGTTTTGAATCATATAGATTTAAGTTTTGATTCCTTAGGACGGTGAGATTTGAGGAGTGGGGTGGAATAATATGTTTGTTGTTTAGTTAAGTTTGATGTTGTCTTATAGATTTAAGTTTTGATATTGAGTGGGATACCCTTATTCTAATCTTGTGGTGTCTTGTTGTGTTAGAATGCCTCCAAGAAGAAGAATTCCTGAGGAGAATGAGAATTTGTGGTAGCAGCAGGATGAGCAACAGCTCAAAATTAGGACTTGCCACCACCTCCACCTATTGGACAGCAGGTTCCAGTTGATGTTGCACAACTTATGCAAACTGTGAATGCCTTATTAAGTGGTTGGTCAACAACAACAAGATATGAGGAGGGACATGCAATGGTTCAAGAAAACGCTGAAGCTTGGAGACAAGAGACACAGCTAAATGGAAATGGAGGAATGGAGCTAGGCATGTAGATGTGCTTGGTTTGAATATATTCGTAGACCTTGTGCATAAGTTTGAACCAGCACCACGGTAAACCTCTCGAAGCACAGTTGTGGATTGAAGAGGTTGAGAAGACATTTGCTGCTCTGGATATTCCAGAGAACAAGAAAGTTGAATATGCCTCCTATTTGCTGATTGGGAGAGCCAATACTGGTGGCTGAGCACCAAAAGAAACATGACTAGTAGAATTACATGGCAAATGTTTCAGCAGGCATTCTATAGAGAATTCTTTCTTAACAATATTAAGCAGAGAATGCTTCAAGAGTATTACACTCTACAGCAAGGAAAGATGACAGTAGAAGAATATGAGGCAGAATTGCATAGGTTGATGAGATTTCTACCTAATGCTCTAAAAGAGAGTGAAGAAGCCAAGGTTAGTAAATTCATCACTGGATTAGAACCTGTGATATAGTATCAGGTGAATTTGATGATTTGGACAACTATTCAATGGTGGTAAACAAAGCCAAGACAATAGAGCAGGGCTTGAGCAGGATTAGAAGCCGTGAGCCACAGAGGAATCAGGTATTTTTTAGGCAAGAGGCCAACAGCTGGTATAGTTACACAAGATAGACCCAAGAGGCCTATTACTCAGAATTTCAGGCTAGCGGTGTCAGAATGCAGATAGAAGATGCACGAGATGCCTTGGACCACATGATGTGAAGGATTGCAAGTGGGTAGAGAAAGCTTCTTTTCTTGTGGAAAGCTGGGACATAAGAGTAATGCCTGCATAGACAAAGTCATTCCACAGGTTTTCTGCTTCAAGTGTGGACAGAGGGACACAGAGCTGTAGATTGTAAAGGAGGGCAGTATGGCAGAGTTTATCCTGGCTAGGGGCAGCAAGCATTAGCAAAGGTTTACGCTTTATAGCATAGTGAGACTTCTAGTGTTAACACTATCGCGGGTATGTTTCCTATACTCCTGCATAGTGCATATGTGTTGTTTGATACTGGTGCTAGTTTCTCTTGTGTTTCTGAATCTTTTATGTCTGTTTGTGGTATATCTGCTGAGTTTATGCCTAGATGTGTATCTGTTAGTACTCTTTTGGGAAGTGAGTCTGTATTGAATAGAATCTGTAAGAATGTGGACATTGAGATAAAAGGTAGACATCTACCTGCAGATTTGGTGGTGCTAGATATGTTGGATTTTGATGTTATTTTGGGTGTAGACTGGTGGGCAAAGTACCATGTGGTGATTGATTGCCATAACTTGGTAGAGTTCAGTTTGCTCGATGGTGACCATTTTATTTATAAGTTGGTGTTACAAAGACCTCCAGTTTTACCTACTTATAAATTGTGAGGAGAATCAGTTTTGGCTGCTATGGTGAAAGAAGATAAGAAGGAGATAGTATTGTCGGATGTTCCAATTGTATGTGAGTATCCAGAAGTTTTTCCAAAAGATCTGCCTAGATTACCACCAGAGAGGGAAGTGTGTTAGTGATTGTGCCCTAGGCCAATTACTAGATATTGTCATTTGATATATATATATATATATATATATATAAACAGAGGCATTTCTTTTGTATTGTTTGCATATTTATTTTATAATAGAAATCCATGAATAATTTATTATTCTAAATGTTCCTAGGTGCTTATTATTATGGGAATGATAATGAATTAAATCTAGTATGATTTTTTTATTTGGTAAACATGGGATGTTTATTTGTATGGTGATACAAATGAAACTCATAGGCACATATTAGATGATTGTGTGCTGAACTGACCCACTATGAGATCACTACATGGAATATTGATATAAGTAATTTTCATAATAACTATGTCAACATATCCTTAGACCTGAAATCACCATAGGTTCCAACATGAGAAACATTATGTTTCAACTCAATCAAACGTTGTCTTTAATCGGATAATTATAGAGGTTAAGTTTGGGCATAATGTATATCATGTAGAGGAAGTTGAGTGATTAAGATGGGATTTGTCTCTCTCGTTATGAGAGAGATATCTATGGGCCCCTCGATAAGTGAGACTGAGAAATGCATGGCCATGCTCAAATAAATTGATAGTGTGATCAATTTCATTTGTATTATCAGATCACTTGGAAATCGAGAAATGATAAGATTGAACAATATAAGAATGACACTCTTCATGTCTTATGTTCAATCTAGATATCATGTGACAAAAATGATAATGACATAAATTATAGATCAGAAAAAAATCGGATTACTGATATTCACCTAATTTGGGTAGACATAATGTCTTGCTAGAGACCAATGATGTCTTGTAGGTCTAAAAGGTGTTTAGGACTTACTACCAATATTAGGTGTACCAACAGGGTCACACATGAAAGAACGAATGAATATATTATGGGTTTATATTTAAACCTATAGGAATTATTATATTTATTATTCTTAAATAGTTTAAGAATAATAAATGATTATGACAAATAATTAATATTTAATGAAATAACGTATTTTATTAAATATTAAATAAATATCTAATCATATATATCTTCTAGTGTTTCCTTTAGGTTTTCCTACATGTCTATATATATAGATCTATAGACAACCTTTTAGGTTAGACTCTTTTACGTCACATTAGACGACAGAGAAATTCTGCAAACCTAAAAGAGAGAAAAGAAGAAAAATAATTCTGACATGAATTGGATTCGTGTTCTTGAGTGCTAGCACACAATCGTTCGGGTGTGGATACCGTTGAGGGGATTGCGAGACTGCGGTTCCTATAAATCCGATCTGTTGATCGTTTTGAAGTATCAATATAATATATATTCAAGAAACCCTTTTTTTTTTTGTTCAAATCTAATCAAGATACATGGATACTGGTATAGGGTTTTCGTTTTTCCGCTGTGTTTTAACAAAATTTTCGAAATTTTGTATCAATAAAACCTAACAATGGTATCAGAGCCGCTTGTGTTTTTTATTAGATTGAAATCTGGTTTATGATTTGCATGTGATGCCATGAAATTCGAATTTTGATATTCGTTTTTATCAATTTGATTTTATGAAGAACTAAATCAACACAAATACAGATTTGTAATTTTTATAGCGTGTTTATAAAAATGCTCGTATATGATGCGAACTGCTACTCCATCTACGATTTTGAATAACAGATCGGATCTGTTTGATCGTTCATGAACAACAGTTTTGAACTGCACTGAAATGAATCAATCGGATTGATTTTCGTTTTACCTCTGGATGAGATCTGGATTGGGAATGCGGATCTGGAATGTTGTTCCGATTTGATTAAAAAAAATTTCAAGTAGTTTTGAACTGCGGATTTGGAACGGCAGTCTTTAAATCAGATTGGATCTTGTATGCTTTTTCTGAGCAGTATTCTATTTAAAAATAATAATAAATAAATAAATAAAATTTCGAACGTCTGGATAATCTACGGATATCCATCATGAACAAAAAATATGAAGTTTTATGCGGATTGGATTTGCGGATATCCATCTACAAACGTAGTTATTCTTGGGGTCTTTTACATATATGATATGGTTCAATTTTTGAACAGATCTGGGTTGTTTAAAAAAAAAAAAAGCAAATTATTCAATTGTTGAACAATTTTTGAGTTTTAAGAAAGGATTTTCATGAAAGTTTTAGAAACAATTTTTAAGGGTTTTCAAAAAGGAATTTTAATTTTTCAAGAGGTTTTCCCTTGCCCAGATTCAATTTTTCGTTTAGGTTCCAGGGGCGCTGTCCCCTTGACCCCTGCCCGCTAACTAGTTAGCGGGACCATCACAAGGGGACTCTATCCTCTTGACCCCCACAAGGGGACGCTGTCCCCTTCACTTCTACAAGGTGTATGACAACCTTCCATAATAATAATAATAGTTAACATAATATGTACTTATGAAATGTTGTGTATTATGTGTATGACTATTATATGTGCTCGTGTTATGTATATGGTGCATAGCATGGCCCTAAGACATATGTGATTGGCAGGTTCTATTCCTTATTTTTATGGTTACGATTTCATAAATACGGCCTGCGTGTCATTTTTGTTTTATTGTAACTAGTTGTAGGACTTTTTGTATCTTTTTCATTATTGTAATAAAATACATGAAGATGTAATGAAGACCTTCCCTAATCCATGATGATGGAGAAGTAAGGATCAAGATGAAGATAAAAGAAAGTTTTCAACTCATGACCATAAAAGATGGTTCTCACCTTAGTATTGGACCATTGATCTTCATATTGGCTTATGAAGATCAATATAGATTAAAGGGCCATGCTATGACACATTTTCTTTTATATAGGTATGATGTATCATGTGAGATGATATTTGTATATGTATGTGATAGTATATTTAACACTTTGTATGTTTAATATCCATCATACATGATGATAAAATGGAATATTAAACAATTAAAATCCCTCAATAATTTTAAGTTGAATGCCACCCATAACTAAACATCTGTCAAGACTTCAATCATCATAATGTAGGTCTACCAAAGTAGAGTGCATTAGGTTATCATAGTAAGGCAGGATGAGTAATAGTGTTACTCATAAGTTTAATATGGTTAGACTTAATTAGGCTATCAAAATGATTTTGAGCCTAAGGCATTAGATGGAATTTAAATATGCAATGACATATGATGTTAAAAATTACATAAACAATCTAAGAATTACATGTGATGTAATTGGTAAAGAGTTACCTACCTAAACAACTTAATTTTAAATGTCATGCCAAAGCTAACTTAGAGTTAACTGAAATATGGATCTTAGCCCACTAAAATGCAATAATTAAATATGAAGTACATTAATAAAGAGGGTTATTAATTTTAGTGGGAGTTTTAATTTTATGCCTCAATTATATGTATTAAAATAAACTTTGCATATCTAATTGTAGATCAATGGCTACAAACAACACATGAAATATATCATTGCGATCTGTTCTTGAGAAGGACAAGCTGGTTGGAACCAATTTTCTTGATTGGTTCAAAAATTTGAGAATTGTTCTCAAGTACGAAAAGAAACTTTATGTCCTCGATGAGCCCATTCCTGAGGAATCTCTCGCTAATGCTCCAAGAGCTGAAAAGGATGCTTATAGGAAGCATTCTGATCACTCTTTAGAAGTAGGATGCCTAATGCTTGCAACCATGAGTCCAGAACTTCAGAAGGGTCTGGAAAACATGGAGGCTTATGAGATGATCCTCCATCTTAAGGAAATGTTCCAGCAGCAAGCTAGGCATGAGAGGTATGAGACTACCCAAGCCTAACATTCTTGTAAGATGGTGGAGGGAGGTTCAATGAGTGCCCATGTCCTAAAGATGAAAGGCTATATTGATCATCTTGATAGGCTTGGTTTTCCAATAAGTCAGGAATTTGCTACTGATTTGATCCTAAATTCACTGACAGATAGTTATGACCAGTTTGTCATGAACTATACAATGAATAATATGGACAATATAATCTCTGAATTGCATTTGATGCTCAAGATTGCTGAGGTTAATATCAAAAAGAAGAAACCCAACAATGTCTTGATGGTTCAGAAAGGAAAAGGCATGAAGGAGAAAGGTAAATGCAATACTAAGGCTAAGAAAAGTTCAAAGCCTAAGCCCAAACCTAAACCAAAGGCAAAGCCTCCTAGGGAAGGAGTTTGCTTTCACTACAATGAACCAAGTCATTGGAAGAGAAACTGCAAAGTTCAAAGCCTAAGCCCAAACCTAAACCAAAGGCAAAGCCTCCTAGGGAAGGAGTTTGCTTTCACTGCAATGAACCAGGTCATTGGAAGAGAAACTGCAAACTCTATTTGGAAGATTTAAAGAAGAAGAAGAGTAGTGAGACTACTACTTCAGGTATTTATGTTATAGAAATAAATTTATCTACTTCTACTTCTTGGGTATTAGATACCGGATGTGGATCTCACATTTGTACAAATGTGCAGGGTCTTAGTAGGAGTAAAGATCTGAAGAAGGGCGAAGTTGACCTATGAGTTGGAAATGGAGCAAAAGTTGCTGCTCTAATTGTTGGGACTTATGAATTGATTTTTCCCAGTGGGCTTTTGTTAGTGTTGAACAATTGCTTTTATGTTCCTACTTTGAGTAGGAATATTATTTCTATTTCTTGTTTAGATAATGAAAGTGTCACGGCCCAACGAGTACCCCAAACATGACAGCCCACTGTACGCAATATTAAAACTTAAGAATGACTACCTCAGTCACTTGAAAGCTTCCATATCGGTACAAGGCGTACATTCACAACAAAGGGAGATCGGTGGAGTAATGCATTTTAAGATATTGGCAGCGGAACATGCAAAATAACACTTAATATATTTCATTGAAATAAAAAGTCTTACAATTCTAAGGGGCATTCCCCCGATAATTTCATAACAACATGGTCTTGCTAAGATAAATAACAAAAACTAGAAGATTTTAGAAGAAATCTACTCTAAGACTTCAAAACAGAATTCCTCTAAAAGCTTCTCAAAATAAAGGTTCTACCCTAGTGCTCAGGATGGTCTAGGGTACAAAAAGGATAATCCTGCAATATCAAAAGTCTATAGGGTTATAAGCATAACTAGCTTAGTGAGATATTCCTTACACATAAGTACTCATAACAGGCAATCAACTAAATTTATTAATCAAGCATATGAAATGCAACAACCATATGATCAATCAGTACATACGACTATCCGGTTTCGTATGTGTGATGGATTCACCCCTCCATTAGTGGTTAGGGAATGCTTTGAACTGGGTCCCAAACGACCTCCTTAAAGTTGCGCGCGTCTTAGGGTTCTAACGAACAGTACTACCAGTCTTCGGGCTTTCCCTACCCAAAGCGATCGATCTGACGCGGCTACAACTTGAGACCATATTCCCCGAACGTCTTAAACTCTCAAGGTTGTAGCAAAGCAGCTTACCTTTCCGATCCCATGCTGATGAGTAGTAGCAAATTTTCGAAATGATATTCTAAGTGATATGCATGAGCAATTTATTATATGGGGATTCCAATATGACATTAAATCATTTAAAGCGATCAAGTAATAATAGCACACATAACAATACATACATAGAAACATTTATATCAATCACAAATCGAGTTCCGATATACTTATTGTTCATTGATCGCACATAATGATTCACATACATAATTCCCATGATAATCCACATGCATATCAATTTTATCTTTTCCTAACATCTAGTGCTCTATTCTACAAGCACATGTACGAATAAATAAACGTAAAGAAAACTCACTCATCCATAGCGTTCTTCTAGGAGTCGAAGTACTCCTCGGGGAAGAGAAGATCTTAGTCCTTGACACCTAAACAAAAGAAATACCCAAAGTAAGTATTTCATCTAAGATCTACTCAATGTCTCTAATTCTATCTTATTGAATTCGTCAAAATTCGTATGAATGGAAATTCCAATTGAAAATGGCCATAACTTGCTCATTTTAACTCGGAATTTCGCATATTATATATCGATTTCTACCTACTCGAAAAGATCTATCTATTTCTAAGGTTATTTTTATCAAAAGAATTCATTTAGGTCTTAAAATAGTAACGTACAGATTTGATACGAAAATTCCAATTTCAAAACTTAAGTTTCAAACTTTTCTTCTTTTGTACAAAAATATAGATATATTGTATAGTTGAAAAATCCTTGAATATATATATAGACTCAAACTATATGCATGAATTTAGTGGTGTTGTCTCAACAATGATTTTGTAAAACAAAATATCTTAAAAGTGAGAAAAGCTAAGACTTTGAAAGAAATTAGTTTGGTGAGCATCTCCTTTTTTTAACTCCATTTCTTAAATTTTCAAAAGTAATTTTAATCTTTTTAAATTCCTACAACTTTATTTCTAATTGTTTGGAAAACATAGTTTTTCTAAATATTTCATGGTTATATGTTCGAAAGTTTTTCCTAAAATTAGATCCACTTTAAAAGAATAATATCAGTAATCTTATAAGTTAATTTAGAAAAACTTATCTAGACTTAGTATTTTAGAGTGTTGGTAGAAAACTTTGATAAAGGAATTTAAGAAAACTTTTGTTTAAACAAGGAATTAAGTTTAAAGAAGCTTTCTTATTTTATTGGTTTGAAAAGAGAGTTTGTAATAACCTTATTTTATGTATTTCTTGATAAAAATCACATATAATGTTATTACTAAAACTTGAGTTAAACTTATCTAATCTTAGAAAATATTATTTAAGATAAAACTTTAAGTATTTATGAAAAAATAATTTCTTATTTGACAAAAATTTATTTTTAAAGAGAGTTCTTATTTTCATTACTTAAGAAAACTCATTTTCATTTTGGTTGAGACAATAACAACATGTTCATGCATGAATGAGAATATGTAACTATGAGAAAAACAACATAATAAGATGAATTATGTAAGAGCCTAAAAGTAAAGTTAAGTATTGGGAACCTTAGCTTCATCGAGGTATCTCGGGACTAAGACTAGACTAGTCCTCAAAAGAAAAGAAAAGTAAAGAAAGAAAATTGTTTTTACTTGATATGGACAAGTCTAAGACTAGAAGGACTAGTCATAATAATTCGCATAAAATAAATAAATTGTATAACTTGGAAGTAAATAAATAACAAATGAGCTTATATGCTCTAAATAAATATATATACATAATATACATAATACTTTATATAAGTTAGATTAGAAACAAATAACAACAATAATAATAACAACATAATATTAACATAAAGAAAAGAATAGAAACATGAACAAAAACAAAACATGAAAATATTGTTGCTTCTTTAACTCTCATGAGTCTAAGAAAACATACACTAAGCTCATGCTAAGTTGTATATGTCACGTCCCAAAGAGTGCCCTACACATGACAGTCCGCCACACTCAATATTTAAACTCAAGTAAGAAAACTTAGTCTTCCCATGAGTTCGAACATCGGGTGTAAGGCTCACTATCAACATACAGAGACCATACTTTGCTTCATAGTAGTTTAAGGAGACATGCATAGCAACAAGAATGTAAATCATGACCGTCTCATAGAGAACTATTCTATTACATGAACTAGGGGGCATACACCCGTTAACAATGCTAAGAATTCTCAGGCTCACAAAATTCCTTGTATTATCCTTCAGGCACTGGTTCAGGGAAACGGGATTAGAAGTCCATTTCTACTTTTAGGACCCGGCCTTATCAAAAGCTCCTTAACATCTAAGAGTTGTACCTGATGTCCATAGGTCCTCGAAGATAGCCAAAGGTATTCATACTGCAACAGGAAACTATTGGGGTATAAGCTACACTAGCTTAGTGAGTGAAAACTTCCGAATCATAATTAAGACAAAACATTCAAGCGAGTAATTAATCAATCGAGTGAAATGCATCAAACAAGTGAGTTCAACAAACATATGACCAGTCGGAAATCATATGTGGATGGACTTGCGCCTTCTATCCCAGGTTAGCAGATTTACGAATCCTACGGTACGACGCTGTTTAAGCTTATGGTCAATTGAACAACAATTTGTTTTATGGATCACGATTAACCAACATATATATATTCGTTTTATGGATCACGAAAAACCAACAATGCTGATGCTCCATCGCCATCGTGATATGAATGAGTTCAGTTATATTTGAAGTCCAATAATCAATTAATCAAATTCTTTTAGGTGGCCAAGCAATATTCGCAGACAATCAATTCTAGTTCATCTCTATATAAGCAATAACTTATCACCCGGCTTCGATATTCTTTAAGTTCAACTTCACATATCAACAATAGATAATCATAATTCCCAATTAACCCCATCATGCTTAATCATTCTTTTTATCTTTACTTAGCAACTAGTGCGACTATCATTACAATCACAAGCAATAATTGAAATAGGAAGTAAAACTCACTCGGCCATGGTACGCCGGTCTCTTAATAACGGTAGTCAGGTGATAGGGTATCATCGTGCTCGGGATCACCTACCAAAAAAGAATAGCCTAATAAGAATCTCATCACTTCACTAATTCAAGCTATGCATCTAAACTACTCAAAATCGTGATTCTCGCTATTTGCGGAAGTTCCAACTTAAAACGGTCATAACTTAGTCATTTTAACTCAGAATTTCGCAAATTTTATATCGATTTCTATCTACTTCGAAAGATATATCTACTTTTAATATTATTTTCAAGTTTTGAAGACATTAAGGTCACGGAACAGATGGATCAGATCTGTTCTGTAATGTTTCCATTTCCAAAAAATTGTTTCACATTTAGTAAAAATGCTTCTAGTTGATGATTCATGTATAGATGGAATATGAATGAATTCATAATATGAATGTCATGTAATGAGTTCAATATATGCATGATCTTGATGATTTTTGATAATGAACTCTTAAGAATTCCTAATCATTACAAGACTTCACATTAGCCATTTCCTAAAATCCATTCTTTCCAATTTTTGCATCTCCTAGTATTTTAGGATTCTATTCCTAGAATTTACTTGTTATCTAACTAAAAACAAGTCTTTATCATCTATACTATCCAAGACCTCCATTTATGCATAAAAATTCACATTTTTCACTTTGTAAATATGTTTTTAAACAAGCTTTTCATAAAAATATGAATTTTGGAAATTTTCATTTCTTGCACTTTTTTAGGAGAAAACTTGTTTAATGCACCAAAATTTGAAGCTTTATTATATCTATTGCCTAAGGACTTCATTTAACCATAAAACATGCAATTTAAGCTTGAATACTAGGTGTTTATGTAGGCATTACTCCAAAATACGAATTTAACAATTTAATTACTATCTCAAGATTTTCCATTCTAACTCCACTATTTGTTTTACATATTACTCATGCCTAAACTCATTCAAACTTGTAAAAATCATTCCTTAAATATACCTATTACATATACCCTTCATTTTTCATGAAAAATATGAGTTTCAAAGTGGTTTTTAAGGTTTTTAAAATAGGTTTCAAAATCATCCGAATTT
The DNA here is from genome assembly GCA_024138025.1 of Combretum micranthum. NCBI lineage: Eukaryota > Viridiplantae > Streptophyta > Magnoliopsida > Myrtales > Combretaceae > Combretum > Combretum micranthum. Next base: position 254,471 of record JAMXBD010001272.1, read on the forward strand.
TCCATAAGACATTTATTGCAAAAATCTTTTCTTTTTGAATTCCTTGTCTCCTATGCATGAAGATCTATCGTCTAACATATCTATATACATGCAAGGCTAAGCTTTTATGATCATTAATGCATGAAAGCTCAAGATATCCACATGAACATAGATGTAAATAAAAATATGAGTGTCTAAACACTAGATCTACCACATATAGTGCATGAATCATGAGTTTCATGGCATGAACATAACTTTCTATGCAAGATCTCTACTTTACATGCTTGAACAAGATGATATTCCAACAAAAACTCTTTTAAACACAAGATCTACTTCTTGTGATGGCTTAATATTCTTGTATTAGTGTTTTCTTGTCCCTAACATAAGCTCATTGGGATTTAAAGTGGAAAACACACAAGAATGGTCTTGCCATTACAAGATAATGTAGAAAATAAGCTTAGAATCATTACCTAAATGGAGATTGGGAGATGAAAAGAAGATAGACGAAGCTTGTGGAGGTGTGTGTGTGTGTGTGTGTGTCACGGCACACTTAGGAAAGAAAGGGAGGGTTTTTCTTCTTTTGCAAAATTTGAAAGAGTGAAAAATGAGAAGAGAGAGAGAACATAAGCTTATATATTACATGGATTAGGGTTTTAATTGAAAAGAGTAAAAATAAATCAAAATAGAGGGGAAATTGAGGAAGGGGTCGGCCATGGAGTGAGAGAGAGAGAGAAGTTTGAGTTTTTGATAAAATTTGTAATTTGTGTAATAAAATGTAATATTTGTAATAATTAATTAGGAAACAAATTTTTATTGGAAAAGAAAATATAATAAGTAGTTGTAAGGATGTAAGAATAGGATATGGGTAGTGTGTAGTGTAGGTTGTACTTGTGAATAGTGATAAATAGTAGACAAGACATCTACTTTACCGGTAGTAAGGAAAATACGGGAAAAAGGCTATAACTGTAATTTTTATAGCCCGAAAATTATAAAATTCATATTTTTGAAATCTTTATAAAATCTCAGTTCTAATGAATATTCTGGAATATTTTTCTGAGTTTGTGGTCCCGGGCACGTTTTTCCGTAATTGAGCTCGGGAAGGCCGGAATAGAAAATTTCCCGAATTTAAAATTTTCTAAGGTTTAAAATATACTCTAAAACAATAATTCATATTCATTTACTTTATAAAACTTCTTTTGTTATGAAACCGAATGAAAGCTGGATCTAGGGTTTCTAAGCCCCTCTCATTAAGCTTGAACTAGACTGATATAGGGTTTCGTTCTCCGGTTTCCAAAGTTTATTCGATTACTAGAAAAAGAGTATACATTATAAGAATAATAATAAAAATTGTGTAATTATTAATAGTAAATCGTACTAAAAGACTCACTAATTACCGGTAGTAATGAAATACAAATAAATTCGTAAAATCAAGTAATTCTAGCTATTGAAAATTTATAAAACTAATATTTCAAAGATCCTTATAAAAAAATATGAGTTTCATGGCATTAATAACATATTTTTAATACTTCGAATCTCAGGGTGCGCTTTTCAAAGTCAGCACCTGACCGAATTAGAATAGATAAAAAATTCGTTAATCTCATCCCTTAGAGCTTCCTAGGCTTAATACGAACCAATTACACCTTTTCCTCTTATTCCGACTCCTTGTTTTAGGTATACAGGATTGCTGGATCTAGGCTATGGAGTTTCTTGGGAGTTTCGGAGGCTTAGGTTTCTCGATTGACTCTCCGGTTTACACCTTTACCAATTTGGAAACTAATATTTTATGCTTATATGACACATCTGATTGGTGTGATTTATTTAAGGTCGATTTCCATAAGTATTTAATATCTCACAACGTTCTCACAACTCTCTGGATTAAGTTTTATTCCCGAAGGTAAATCACTATTTACTTCTTAACAATTTGTTTTAGGGCTCTATTTTACCTAAATTTATAAGTTGGAGTTAAATATAAAATTTGTCGTACGTAGAGGTTTTAGAATGGAAGTATATTGAGTTGCTATTTTATTTCTGAGGATTCTTATTTTTCTCAAGATTTAGAAATTTCTAGATTCATTCTGGATTAGGACTTATCGAAGTGCAGTTTTAATTCGGAGTGATTCTCAGGGTTTTATTTTCAAAATTCATCTTTTAGAACTATTTACTAAAATTTTCCAGGGCTTACAGTATGAACATGATGAATATAGGAAAGAAACTTTTAACTAAGGTTATGTGTTTGTTGAAGAAGAAAAGAATAGGTTATAGTATTATGTGGGACTTGGTTTTATAAGGAAAAGAGAGAACTTGGGAGGGATTCTGGAAGAGGGATTTTATGGAGTGATTTTGGGAGAGTTTTAGTAGGAAATAAGTTGTGTAAAAGAATGAAAGAGAAATGGGGTATTTATAGATTTTTTGAGTAGAAATTAGTGTGATTAAAATTAATTGAAATTGAAATAAAAATGGATGGAAGAGGACATGGGGGGTGCCGGTTTTAGCTTGGTAGAGGGGGAGAAATTTATTTATTTTGTTTGTTTTGAAATAAAAGAAGTAATGTGTAAAGTATGATGTGATTAAAGTTGTATTGGGAAAGTAAATTGGAAGGTATAGGTATGGTAGAGTGTAAGAAAAAGTAGAGATAGGTGAATAGTAATGAATAGTAGAAAAGTACTATGAATAGTAGACTAGACAATTAAAATACCGATAGTAAAGAAAATACGCGTAAACGGCCTATGTCTGATATTTTTAATTATCGAAAAATTATAAAACTGATATTTTTGAAAACCTTATATTTTTATGAATCTATTGGTGTTGTTAGAATATTTTCACTATCCGTTGCACCGAGGCACGGTTTTTAAAAACTGATCCCGTTTGGATCCGAAGGACACTAGAAAATTACGAATATGATATTTTTAAGCTTTCCTATATGATTACGAACCATATTCCACAATTATCTCAATTTCGTTTGCTAGGGTTTAAGAACACGGGATTACCGGATCTAGATTCACTAGACTAAACATAGAACTAGGTTAACTTTAGGGTTTCGGTTTGACTTCCGGTTCTTAGGGTTTGCTTACATTATCGAAAAATCTAGGGGCTCACAACCTACCCTCCTTAAAGAAAGTTTTGTCCTCAAAACTTAACTATCGTACCTAATTCCTCAAAAAGATTTGGATATTTGCGTCGGATATCATCCTCTGCTTCCCAAGTTGCCTCCTCATGGTGTGATTCCTCCAAAGGACTTTGACATATTTGATCTCCTTATTCCAAAGCTTTTGGACTTTTCGATCCAAAATCTTCATCGGATGTTCCTCATAAGTGAGTTTCTCCTTTAGCAACACTAGCTCCAACTCTACTACTCGATCTGGATTTGCTACATGCTTGCGCAAGACTGATAAATGAAACATGTTGTATACTCTTGGCAGGTTTGGCGGCAATGCTAAGCGATAAGCTAAATCTCCTACTCGTTTAAGCACTTCAAAAGGTCTAATGTACTGAGGGCTCAACTTTCCTTGTGAGCATACTCGATGTATACTCTTGATTGGATTTATCTTTAAGTAAACATAGTCTTCCTCTTAAAATTCGAGAACTCGCCTTTTCTGAGCTGCCTAGCTTTTCTGTCTATCTTGGGCCTCTTTCATTCGCTGTTGGATTATTCTTACTTTATCTGCTGCATCTTGTACCAAATCCAGTCTAATAGCGAGTTTTTCCACATCATCCCAAAACAGAGGCGACCTATAGCATTGTCCATATAAAGCTTCATATGGTGGCATTTGTATGGTAGAGTGGTAGCTGTTGTTGTAAGCAAACTCTATGAGCGGCAAATGAGCATCTCAGCTTCCTTTAAATTCCATAACACAGGCTCGTAACATATCTTCCAAGGTTTGGATTGTTTGTTCCGATTATCCATTAGTTTGGGGGTGATAAGCCATGCTAAAATGCAACTTTGTCCCCATACACCTTTGTAAACTCATCTAAAACTTAGATATGAATCTGGGATCTCGATCTGATACAATCCCGGTAGGTACTCCATGTAAACGTACTATTTCCTTTATGTATAGCCTGGCTAGCTTGTCCATTGAGTACGTCATGTTGATTGGTATGAAATGAGCCGATTTGGTCAAGCGATCTACCACGACCCATATGGCATCATATCCTGCCAATGTCCTTGGTAGTCCACACACGAAATCCATCGAGATTTGATCCCACTTCTGTAAGCCCTAGATTTTCGATAATATTAGTAAACCCTAAGAACCGGAAGTTGAAACGAAACCCAAAATTAACCTAGTTCTATGTTTAGTCTAGTGAATCTAGATCCGGCAATCCCGTGTTCTTAAACCCTAGAAAACGAAATTGAGATAATTGTGGAATATGGTTCGTAATTATATAGGAAAGCCTAAAAATATCAGATTCGAATTTTTCTAGTGTCTTTTGGATCCGATCGGGATCAGTTTTCGAAAACCGTGCCCCGGTGCACCGGATAGCAAATTATTCCGACAACACCAATAGATTCGTAAAAATATAAGGTTTTCAAAAATATCAGTTTTAGAATTTTTCGGTAACTAAAAATAACAGATATAGGCCTTTTACGCGTATTTTCTTTACTACCGGTATTTTAATTGTCTAGTCTACTATTCATAGTACTTTTCTACTATTCATTACTATTCACTTATCTCTACTTTTTCTTACACTCTATTCTTACACTCTACCACACCTATACCTTACAATTTACCTTCCCCATACAACTTTAATCACATCACACTTTACACATTACTTCTTTAATCACATCAATTTTATTTTCTTTTTCAAATTATTTAATTACATCTAATTTCCACTCCCAAAAATCTATAAATACCCCCTTTCTCTTCCATTCTTTCACACAACAAAATTCATACCAAAACTCTCCCAAAATCACTCCACAAAATTCCTCTCCCAAAATCTCTCTCAAGTTCTCTTCTTCCTTAGAAAACCATTCCCACATAATACACAACCCATTCTTTTCTTCTTCAACCAACACATAAACTTTAGGTAAAAATTTCTTATTTACTCATCATGTTCATATAACTTAACATGAGTTTAGTGTATGTTTCTTAGACTCATTGAGTTAAAGAAGCAACAATTTATTCATGTTTTGTTTTTGTTCATGTTCTTATTTTCTTTATGTCTATTATGTTGATATTGTTATTATTTTAACCTAACTTATATAAGTATTATATATATATATTATATTTAGAGCATATAAGCTCACTTGTTATTTATTTATTTTCAAGTCTTGCAATTTATTTATTTACTTGTTTTATGCAAATATTAAGACTAGTCTTTCTAGTCTTAGACTTGTCCATATCAAGTCAAAACAATTTTATTTCTTTGCTTTTCTTTTCTTTGAGGACTAGTCTATTCTTAGTCCCGGATACCTTGATGAAGCTAAGGTTCCCAATACTTGACTTTACTTTTATGCTCTTATATATTTTGTTTATCTTATTATGTTGTTTTTATTTTATCCTCATTCATACATGAATATGCGATATTGTCTCAACCATAATGAAAATGAGCTTCCTTTAGTAATAGAAAGTAAGAACCCTCCTCAAAAATAAATTTTATCTCATAAGAAATTATTTTTCCATAAAGACTTAAAGTTTTGTCTTAACAAATATTTTTCTAAAGCTAGACAAGTTTAGCTCAAGTTTTAGTAATAACACTATATGAGATTTTATCAAGAAATACATAAAGTTATTACAAACTCTTCTTTCAAACAAATAAAATAAGAAAGTTTCTTTAAACATTCCTTAATCAACCAAAAGTTTTCTTAAACACATTTATCAAAATTTTCTATCAACATTTTAAATACTAAAGTCTAGATAAGTTTTCAAAAATTTACTTATAAAGATCATTTCTTTTAAAGTGGATCTAAGAAAAGCTATAGAACATATACCCATGAAGTATTTAGAAAAAACTATGTTTTCCAAAACATTAGAAATAAAGTAGTAGGAATTTAAAAAGATTAAAATTACTTTTGTTTAAGAAAAAAGAAGGAGATGCTCACTTTTAGTAAAATAAGAAATTTCTTAACAAAACTAATTTCTTTACAAAACTTAAGCTTATCTCACTTTCAAAACATATTGTACCACAAGAACATTGTTGAGACAACACCACCAAATTCATGCATATGGTTTGAGTATATATGTATTCAAGGGATTTTCTTTCAACCATATAATGTATCTATATTTTTGTACAAAAGCCCTTGAGTGAAGTAAAGTTTGAAAACTCTAGTTTTGAAGTTTGGAAAATTCGTATCAAATCTGTACGCTACTATTCCGAGGCCTAAATAACTTCTTTTGATAAAAATAACCTTAGAAATAGATAGATCTTTTCGAGTAGGTAGAAATCGGTATATAATATGCGAAATTCCGAGTTAAAATGAGCAAGTTATGGCCATTTTAAGTTGGAATTTCCATTCCATACGATTTTTACGAATTCTCTAAGATAGAAGTATAGAATTTGAATAGATCTTGGATGAAATACTCATGTTGGGTATTTCTTTTGTTTAGGTGTCGAGGATCACGATCTTGTCTTCCCCGAGGATTACTTCGACTCCTAGATCGCTATGGACGAGTGAGTTTCCTTTACGCTTATGTATTCGCGCATGTGCTTGTAGAATAGAGCACTAGATGTTAGGAAAAGATAAAATTGATATGCATGTGGGATATTATGGGAATTATGTATGTGATTCGTTGTGTGCGATCAATGAACGATAAGTATATCGGAACCTGATTTGTGATTGATATAAATGTTTCCATGTATGTATTGTTATGTGTGCAAATATTGTTTGATCGCTTTAAATGATTTAATGTCATATTGAAATCACCATATAATAAATTGCTCATGCATATCACTTAGAATATCATTTCGAAGTTTTGCTACTACTCCTCAGCGTGGGACCGGAAAGGTAAGCTGCCTAGCTACATCTTGAGGGTTAGGACGTACGGGGAATACGGCCTCAAGGTGTAGCCGAGCCGGATCGATCGCTTTGGGTATGAAAGCCCGGGGACTAGTAGTACGGTTCGTTGGAACCCCAAGACGCGCGCAACTTCCAGGAGGTCGTTCGGGACCCAGTTCAAAGCATTCCCTAACCACCGATGGAGGGGTAAATCCATCATACATACGAAACCGGATAGTCGTATGTAACGTTTGATCATATGGTTGTTGCATTTCATATGCTTGAATTAATAAACTTGGTTGATTGCTTATTCTGAATACTATTGCGTAAGGAATATCTCACTAAGCTAGTCATGCTTATACTCCTATAGACTTTTGATATTGCAGGATTATCTTTTGCACCCGAGACCACTTGATTTCCCGGGTAGAATCCTTATTTTGAGAAGCTTTTGGAGGAATTCTATTTTGAAGTTATAGAGTAGATTTCTTCTAAAACCTTCTAGCTTTAGTTATGATATATTCAGTAGAACCATGTTGTTATATATATCGGGGGAATGCCCCTTAGAAGTTGTAAGACTTTATATTTTTATGAAATATATTAAGTGTTATTTTGTATGTTCCGCTGCCAACATCTTAAAATGCATTACTTCAACGGTCTCCCTTTGTTGTGAGTGTACGCCTTGTACCGATATGGAAGCTTTCGAGTGACTAAGGTAGTCATTCTTGAGCTTTAATATTGCGTATGGTGGGCTGTCACGTTTAGGGTACCCGTTGGGGCGTGACAACTTCCATTCGAGTATCGGCAAAGGTTTTAGCAATCCTCTCGGCCTTTGATGTTCCACCTTTACTTGTTGACAAGTTAGGCACTTCATCACATAATCAGCTACATCCCGTTTCATTCCATTCTACCAAAAGTGGCTCTTGAGATCTTGATACATCTTAGTTCCTCCTAGGTGTACTATGTATCCTGAGTTATGAGCTTCACTCATAATTTCTTTTCTCATTTCCTCATCATCCGGCACACATAGCCTTCATTTCATCCTTACTATATCCTCTTCATCTATGTTGAAGTCAATATACTTTTCTGCTTGCACTTCTCGTTTGATCCTTTATATGACTTCATCGTATTGTTGAGCTTCTTTAATTCATTCCACAATGGTTGGTTCCATCACTAAGTTAGATATTTCAACCTCTACATCTTTTCCAATGAATTCGATACTCAGCTTTTCGAATTCTTTTATCAACTCCTTTTGGTTGGTTAACAAAGCGGCAACTTCCTCATGATTCTTTCAGCTTAAGGTATCAGCAACGACATAACTTTTCCTGGACAATAATTGGTTCCAAGATCATAGTCCTTTATAAGCATTAACCATCTCTGTTGTCGTATATTCAACTCTTCTGAGTGAATAGGTACTTGAGGCTCTTGTGATCCGTATATTTCGCATCTTTGTCCATACAAGTGATGCCTCCATATTTTGAGTGTGAAAAACAGCAACTAGCTCCAAGTAATGCGTCGGATAATTTTGCTCGTGTGGTCTTAACTGTCGTGAAGCATAAGCAATCACTTTCCGTTCTTACATTAGCACACATCCAAGACCATTTCTTGATGCGTCGCTATGCACCGTGTAAGGCTTCTCAGGGTTTGGCAAAACGAGTATCGGTACGGATACAAGCTTTTGCTTGAGCTCTTGGAAGCTTTTTTCTTTTATCGGTCCAAATGGACTTCTCATTCTTTTGAGTAAGTTGTGTTAATGGCTTTTCTATTGTCGAGAAATTCTTCACAAACTTTCGATAATAGCTACCTATACTAAGAAAGCTTTACTTCCGTTACCGTCTTCGGTTGCTTCCACTCCATCACTGCTTTAATCTTTTTGGGATCAATCGATATGCCATTTCCTGAAACAACATGTCTAAAAAGGATATCTTATCCAACCAAAAGTCACACTTTGACAATTTGGCATACAACTTATGTTCTCTTAACGTCTAAAGCGCCATACAGAGGTGTTTCTCATGTTCCTCTGTGTCGAGTAGACCAAAATATCATCGATGAAAACTATAATGCACTTATCCAACAAGGACTTATAGATTCGATTCATCAGGTCCATGAAAGCAGAGGTGCATTCGTCAATCCAAAAGACGTCACTAAGAACTCATAATGTCCATAACGAGTTCGAAAAGTAGTCTTTAGTACATCCTCCGGCCTTACTCTTAATTGATGGTATCCAGACCTCAAGTCGATGCGTGAAAACACACTTGCTTCTTACAACTGATCAAAGAGGTCATCAATCCAGGGTAATGGATACTTATTCTTGATGGTAACCTTATTCAATCCGGTCGATACATAACCCTAAGACCCATCCTTTTTCTTAATGAACAAAATTGGTGCTCCCCATGGTGATACACTTGGGCGTATAAATCCTTGATCCAGAAGCTCTTGTAATTGCTTCTTGAGTTCCTTCAACTTACGGCGCCTTGTGGTATGGAGCTTTCGATATTGGCTCGGTATTTGGCATCAAGCTAATCTCAAAATCGATCTCTCTCCTTGGTGGCAATCAGGTAATTCCTCAGGAAAAACATCAGGAAACTCATTGACTATAGGTATATCTCCACCTTTGGTCCTTCACTTTCTTCTTCTATAGCATTATTGTCGATCGATCTCCTCCTCATTTGTCACTGACTTGAGCGAAATTAATCCTTGCCTCCTTATGACCACGGATTCTCCTTTGAACTCAATATCCTTCTCGCTCATATTAAAATTCCCTTCTTCTCCCGACAATCTACCATAGCTTTAACATGGGTCAACCAACTCATTCAAGAATTACTTCATACTTATTCATTCCAAACAATAAGTCACTTGTCGTATGGTATCTTGGATCTTAAAGGACATTCCTTTAAAATCTCTCGGGTGGTTACAACGCTATCCGTGGGTGTCTTTATTTGAAGTAGGTAGCGGTGGTGACTATAGGTAATCTACTCTTCTTAGCAAGTTGGGGGTGATAAACGAATGGGTGGCTCGGTATCAAACAAGGCATAAGCGGGTCTCACTAGCTACTCATATACTTCTACGTTCAACAGCACTAGTTACTAACATATCTAACTTTTCTAAAGCTTTAGGACTAAGAGGTATAGGGATTCTATTATTATAGATTGATACGTAAAAGATACTATATAAACAAACAAAATGATAGTTAGGTTAAGGCTAACCTACAACGAGTCCATGATCATAGCCTTATCTCCTCCAAGGCAGCAAACTACATCCTTCTTCCTCATCATCAACTTCTCGCACATCACTAGCTTCCAGGTTATAAACTCTCATTCCATGCATCGACATGGCAAGCGGTTCCCATTTCCATTGCCATATTAGTTTGACAAGGAGGATCTCTCGAGGTGTTGGATGATTCTCACTAAGCATTTTTGCTCTTTGGGCATCATTGCAAAGTGCATGGCTGCTTACCACATAGCAGATACTGGTGTTCTTCTTGGGACACCTTAGGATTTTATGATCTGGGCTGGCACAAAAGAAGCACTTGTTGTGCAATTGTGGCAAGACTTTGGATAATGCTTCCCTCAGCATTTCCAGCTGTGACATCTACCTTGGTCACTCCCTCTGATTTCTTCACTTCCTTTGAAACTTCTAAGGTCTTAAACTCTTATTTTGAATCCAGAACTTGGTCCTTCATAAGGCTTCTTCCAAACACAAACACTTCTTTTCCGAGCTTTTGTTTTCATCTTTTTGGCTTCTTCTATAATTCGAGCCTTTTCCACTAGCCCCTTATAACTTCTAACATCAAATTCCACCAAATGAATCTTTAGGTCCTGTCTAATCCTTTTAAGAAAACTTGTCTCTTTAACTCTCGCCGTGCTTATAGGATTCAGGAGCATATTGTAACAAGCGACTGAACTCGATTTTGTACTACTCGATGGTTCTCCCCTTTTGAGAAATATTCAGGAAGTCAGTACTGTACCGAACTCTGAGACTCCCTGGAAAATAGTTCTCCAAGAACTCTTCTCGAAACATATCCTAAGTAACTGGAGCAGGCAATTCTCGCTTCTTCGATTCCCACCATATGCGGGCATTAAACTTCAACCTTAATGTCCCAAAACTGACTCTTAAGTGGTGGGGTACCTCATAACCATCAAATGATCTCTCGATTTAGGCCAACCAATCTTCGGCTTCATCTGGTTTTCTGAAGGTTCCATCAAAGCAAGTGTTTTTTTTGATGAAATTGGCGAGCAAGTTTTGGTGTGATCTTGACGGTGGCGGTGGTGGAAATGGCGTGGCATGCGACTATTCGCCGGGTGCTTCTACCATAGCTTCAGGAGCATTTTGTGGTGGAGCAGGTGCTGGGTTACTTTGATTTTGTTGTTGAATCAAAATAGTCAACAATTAGTTCATTTGTCCAAGGGCAATAGCAAAGTCATTTTGCTGGTTCGGGCAGGAGCAAGGTTATTCCAGTTGGTTTTGCAGGGGTACTCCTCGTTCAGCAAGTATGTTGTTGGAATCTCGTTGTTCTCTATTCCTACGTCTTCTTGGATGGTTGTTTAATTGTTTAAATTTTAATTTCTATTTTACGCTCTATACTGACGTTTACAGAAATCACGAAAATCTCAATTATAGACTAGAAATTTAAATCAAGGTACAAAACTTAAGGAAATAAATTTGCAAAATAGGAATCATTAGGAGCTTAATAAGAAATTAGGAAATTCAAATACAATTTAAAGAAATCACAAGGTAAGAAATCAAAACCATGCATCTTACTCACAAAAAGAAATAATACAAACGCCATAAAAACAAAACAAAGGAATTACATTATTAAGAAATCATTAGGTTACTTTTATTTGTTAAACACTTAACTACATCTTTTAATTAGTTGCGATTTAATACTAAGGTGTTACGTCTAGGATGAACACGATGCTTTCTTCTCATCGTGGCTCCTTACTTCTTTTCTCGATCCTTCAGTTGAGACTTGAGGGAATCCGAGGTTGGTTTTGCCTTCTTCTCGCCTTCGATTTCTTGAAAGAATATCCTTACCTTTGATCTGTTGATGATGTCCACGAGACTCGTTTCCGACGTTACCTAAGGTTGGTTGTATAGTCTTTTACGTAAACGTATTTTTCTTTTAGTTTCATTAACAAAAAGCTAGTTAACTCTTTTTTCTTACTAACTGCAATTCACGAGGGTTGTGTTTTCTTAAGCCTTAAAACGGTTTGGAAATCCTCCTATTTTTCTTAGGGGTATAAACTAGTTCTATGGCTACCTACACCTCTTAGGTATAGTCATAAAACATGTGGTTTCCCATATATCCCCACTTTCTATAATTCTAGGATTTTTTTTCCCTAAAACTCTTATGGCTTAATCTTAAACTTATCCTATCCCTAAGACTTCTACTTCTAACTTATTGTTTCTTTCCCTAATCTTGATGCTTTGATACCAACTTAAACTGTCACGCCCCAACGGGACCCTAAATGTGATAGCCCGCCGTACGCAATATTAAAACTTAAGAATGACTACCTTAGTCACTCGAAAGCTTCCATATCGATACAAGACGTACATTCACAACAAAGGAAGGCTGGTGGTGTAATGCATTTTAAGATATTGACAGCGGAACATGCAAAATAACACTTAATATATTTCATTGAAATAAAAAAGTCTTACAACTTCTAAGGGGCATTCCCCTGATAATTTCATAACAACATGGACTTGCTAAGATAAATAACAAAAACTAGAAGATTTTAAAAGAAATCTACTCTAAGACTTGAAAACAGAATTCCTCCAAAAGCTTCTCAAAATAAAGGTTCTACCCGGGTGGTCAGGATGGTCTCGGGTACAAAAAGGATAATCCTGCAATATCAAAAGTCTATAGGGTTATAAGCATAACTAGCTTAGTGAGATATTCCTTACGCATAAGTACTCATAACAGGCAATCAACCAAGTTCATTAATCAAGCATATGAAATGCAACAACCATATGATCAATCAGTACATACGACTTTCCGGTTTCGTATGTGTGATGGATTTACCCCTCCATCAGTGGTTAAACTTCACTATCTTCTTTGACAATCGACAACAGCTTTAACAAGCATTAACCAACTCATACCAAAATCGTCTCATACTTACTCATTTCCAATACTATTAGATCACAACGTAGGGTGTCCTTAAATCTCCATAGGGAAAGCTTTCAACATTTCCTTAGTTGTTACCACACTCCCGGTTGGGGTCTTTACGCAAAAACCAGTGGTGGCGATGACTATTGGTAACCCAATTCATCTAGCCAAGCTGATAGTGATAAATGAGTGTGTGGCTTTCGTGTCAAATAAAACGTAAGCAATTGTCCTGGCTACTTGTATATGTCCTATGGCCAATATAAACTAATTACTAACCTGACGTTTTATTCTGACCTTATCTATCTAACTTCTCAGCTTTAACTAACTTTAACCTATTTCTTCTCTAGCTTTTTCTCTTTTTGCAATTCGTTATAACAGCAAAAGGGTAATGAAGAAAAGGTGATAAAGCTAACTGCAACAAGTCCAAAAATCTTGACCATCATCCTCCTCGAAGGTAGCAAGCTCACATTCATCATCCTCCATTTCCTCATGAATCCATTATCCTTCAAGGTTATAGATCCTCATCCCATGCATTACCGATGCAGAACAGTTACTATTAACACTTCAACTCCCATTTCCAAGCTTTACTGGGGTCCATCTTCCAAATGATCTAGTTGGTGCATTCTTCCTTTGCGGGCATTCATTTGCAAAGTACCCCACTTGTTTGTAAACATAACAGATGGTCGTTGCCTTCTTTGGGTAGTCGGGCATTTTATGGTTTGGATCTCCATAAAAGAAACATTTGCCATTCAACTGTGGGCATCTCTTGGGGAAATGGGCTCCCTTGCATTTCCAACAAACTGGATACTTTAGGGTCGGCTTACCGCTGTTGATATTACTCTTAAAATTGTGGAATGGTTTGAACTTTTTTTAGGGATATTATAGACATGAATTATCCATGATATTAATTATTATTTAAGTAAATTTGGGTCTTGAGTTATATTTTTATTTAAGAATTGATACTTAAATCAATAATATTTTCAATTCAGGTAACTTTTAATCATAACAACACACTTTGAAGCAAATTGGAGCAAAATGGACTCAAAACATCATCCACAACAAGGATCACGGCCCCTTGGTCGCCCGCAAAGAAGAAAAATGCATATCAGAGGCAATCACCCCCATTTGGTTGCCCGTGATATGAAGATATGAAGGAGAAAATTTACCCACAGTAAGAATTCCCCCCTTTTGGTTGCCTGTGCAAAGGTAGGTGATTTGGACAAAAATGAAGAACAGCCAAAATAACGCCATTTTAGTCGTCCGTGATTGATTTTTCTACCAAATGATGTCTTTTATTTTCTTTCATTTAAGTGACACATTGGTTAGATAAAAGACACAACTATTCATCCAAATGTTGTATTGGTTCGTCAAAAGGTACAACTATTGTAAACCCCTAAAGTTTTTTGATCGGTTAAGGTTAAACCGTAATCGGAAGGTCAACCAAAAACCCTAATTAAGGTTAACAAAACCCTAGTTAGACGTAACAGTTTAAGTTCGACAATCTTGTGTTTGCAACTCTAAGTAAGTAAGTAAGAAATTAGTATGTGGGATAGTTCGTAATAAAATAAGGAAGCTTAAAAAGATCAAATTAGTAAAACCGCAAATTGTTTTAAACCCGAACGGATATAGTTCGTGAAAAATGTTTCCTGGAGCTTGGAATAGTAAAAATATTATGGATATACTATTAGACTAGTAAAAATATAAGGTTTTCAAAAATATTAGTTTTATAATTTTTCGGTAAGTAAAAATAACAGATGTCGTATTTATATGCGTTTTTTTTACTATCGGTACTTTATTAGTCATATCTATTTTACATTACACTATTCATTACTATTATACACTATTCATTTATCTTTACTTTTTTTAACACCTACTCTTACACTCTATACACCTATTATATTTACTTTTTACCTTTCTCATAACATTATATCACATCTACTTTACTTATTATTACATTTAATTAACAAAAATACAAAAAATATCATCTCTCACTCTCTCCTTTCAACATGGCCGGCGCCCCCTTCCCCTCTCTCTCAATTTTTTTTTCAATTTTTCTTTATTTAAATCACACAAAATTCACTTTTCATTTTCCTATAAATACCCCCTCCTCTTTCACTTCATTCACACATTTACTACCCACAAATTCACTATCAAATCTCTCCAAAATTCCCCTCTCAAAACTCTTTTGGCAAACACTCTCAAAACTCTCCCAAAATACTCTCAAACCCCCTTTTATATACACAAAACCCATATTATTCCAAAATCCTTTTAGGTAAATTTTTCTTTATAAGTTCTTCTTACTATGTCATGTAACTTTACATGACCATGGTATGAGTTTCCTAAACTTATTCTTATGGAAGCTATACTATGTTCATGTATTGTTCTTGTTCATGAAAATCTATTTTTTTTTCTAATTTTTATGTTGTTATTATGTTTTACATATTATGTTAACTTCTTATATATAGTTAACTAAATATAATTATGTATCTACATATATATATATATATATTCTTTAGAGCATATAAGCTCACTTGCAATTTATTTACTTTCATGCAAAGTAATTTATTTACTTCTTTCTTTACAATTTATTTATTTCATATTGTTTTAAGACTAGTCTCTAGTCTTAGACTTGTCCTCATCAATTCAAAACAATTGTCTAACTTTTATTTTTCTTTCTTTTTGGGACTAGTCTACTTCTTAGTCCCGGAGACTTGAAGAAGGTAAGACTCCCAATACTTGACTCTATTATTTATTATGTTACTTTTGCTTGTTATTATTCTCATGATCATGCACCTAATGATTGTTGTCTAAACCATAAAGCTTCAAAATATACTTTTTGTCAAAAGGAGATTTTATCACCAAAGATGATTCTATATGAAATTTAGAATTTATGATTTAATGAAAGTAAATTTATTCTTTTCAAAACTCTAGGAAGGACTCACTATAACCTTGAAGCTACCTTTGTTTTGAAAAGTTTTTTTAATTATTTCTATATTACATTGTTTTCCAAAAAGAAGATGACTTTTGATACAAAAATGTTTTCTATAAAAACATAATATAAAGGAAACCCCATAAAAAGGGATGAGAGTTTTCAAATCAAGATTTTTCAAATAAATGGTTAAAGAAAAATTTGTATAGAAAACAAATAGGAAAAGTGACACTAATATTGAAATTTTTGAAAAGAAGAAATTTATTCTTATTAAAAAGTCGTTAAGGAAAATAGTAGGAAAAACATGAAATAATTCTTTGAAAACAAAAGAATCAAAATATTCATTTTAAAAAGATTTACAAAATGGATTTCTTGTAAACTATGGTTTTCTAAACTTTTAGCTATCATTATTTTACTCAAGAAATTTGGTTGGACAACAAACACTTGAGCATGGATGAAATATGAGCTCTATATATATGAAAAGGAATTTCTCAACTATATATAACTAAGTATTTATCAAAACAATTTTTGGATGATTTAATGTTTGAAACAAAATGCTTTTGGGATGGGGAAATTCGAGGTGAATCTGATCGCCACTATTTCGAAGCCTAAATGATCTAGTTTGATGAAAATAGTTTTAGACAAGGATAAATCTCTTCAAATAGGTAGAAATCGGTATATTATATGCGCAATTCCGAGCTAAAATGATCAAGTTATAGCCATTTTAAATTGGAATTATCTTCTATGCGAACTTTGACGTTATTATCACATAGTTTTGTCAAAATTCAAGAAAGTTATCAAGAAATACTCATTTCAGGTATTTTTCTTGTCTAGGTGATCTCGAGGAAGAATACCCATATCCCGAGGATTGTTTCAACTTAGTAGATTGTTTGAGCGACTCATCCGTTTAGAAGAAGTATCGTCATGGCAATGTGAGTTTATTTCCTTAAAATGCTTTACTTGATTGTGCTTGTAGTTTAGTCACATTAGAATTAAAGAAAGACAAATTGCTATGTATGTGAAAATTGTTGAAAGGATTTTAAGAATATCGAGGTGGAAATTGATTATAAATAATTGTTGGTTTTAGTATAGCACTTGATATGTATGAGATTCTATGATCACCTTAAAATTGACAATAATGATGCTATCATATCTTAAATAAATTGATTCATGCATACCACGAAGTGAGTCATATTGCATGGGTTTATTATCTTTGGGTGAAAAAGATAGTATCATGGTCGAAAGCAACACTTGGCGGCTATGATCGAAAGCGATTGCTTGGCGACATGGAATCAAACCAATGCTTGTCGAAAATTCGAAGGCTTGGCTTAACTCGAGTAGACTTAATATGCTTGGCGGTAATGATCGGCATCATAACTCGGCTAAAACTACTCGTTTTGAGATTACTTATCATCAAATCCCGAACGGAGGGCGTAAATCCATTCAACATATAGTTCGTGGAAAACTACATGCCTTGTTTGCTCATGGGTGTGTTGCATTTCACTTGTTTTCTTAAATAATTTGTTTGTATTTTTACTACACAAGAATTTACTTATGGAAATAATTCTCACTAAGCCTATTAGCTTATATCACTATAGATATCTTTTACAGTTTAACTATTTGTGGTTGAGGCCATGTGGACCCTAGAACCAGGTATTTCCCCTTTTTGATTAAAGAATTTTTAGATGAAGTTTAGCATTAGTTTAGATGTAGACTTCATAGAAAATTTCTTGTAATAGATTATAGTTATTTTGGTAGGGGAATGCCCCGAAGACGTGTAAGACAATTATTATGAATGAATGAATATTATGATTTCCTTTTCTCAAATTATTATTGTATCTTTTTAAGCTTCATATTTCAAAGTATAGTCCTCTAAATTTGTGAGAGTACGCTTTACACTTAATACTGAAGCTTCTGGGATTAACAAGGGTTGTCATATTTAAGCTTTAATATTGAGTGTGACGAACTGTTACGTTTAGGGTACCCTTTGGGGCGTGACAACTATTCATCTAATTATTGTATTGGTTGGCTAAAGGCTACAATTATTCATCCAAGTGTTGTACTGTTTCACGAAAATCTAAGATTATAAAAGAGAAGGAGAAGACATCTATCAGGAGATACAGAACATAGGTAGAGATAGAAAGACATTATTCATAGATTTATAGAGATCTATATAGTGATCCACATTGAGATCTATATAGAGATCCACATAGAGATCTATATACAAACATATATACATATATACACATACATATATACTTGTATTTGGTTGTTGAAGTATTCAGACATTTGTATCATAAATAAGGGAGTATTATTATGTTTTCTTTCTATTTTATATCTATTGTTCTATTTTCTTATTATATCATGTATGAGTAATTATTAGGACCCATGTAGTCATAGGGTACATGTATTTCAATGAATTATATATTTAAATGTTGTATGAATTCTTAATCTCTTTAGTGTAATAATATATTCTAATTCTAAGTAGTGCATGATTTAGGTTCAAATCAGATTTTGATAGGATGCAATTGAAAAATCTACCCGTAGAATAGATCTATATTATAGAGAAAGATTTCCCATGATGCCTAGAGATAGGGTTGTGGAATTTCCTGCATACAATTAAATAATTACCATTAGGATCATATTTTTAAAGCAATTTTAATCGGTTGTTAACTAAGAAGAGATTCCAGTAGACAAGACTAAGATTAGGATTCAATAGATTCGAGAAAGTCATTGAACTAGTAAATGGGAATCCCGCAACTAAGAATGATTCAACAACTATGGAGTTTGTAGTACATGTTGTCTAATTGGTGAAGCGAGTCTGAATTGTTATTAGTTAATTTAAATTTCTTTTTTAATGCATGATATAATATAGTTTTAGTTGAAAATTATTTAAGTAAATTAATATTAAATCTTGATCTAAATTTATTCTACTAGATAATAATTAAGAGGGTGAGTAGTAGTACTTACCGATGGTCCCAAGGAATACGACCCTATAATCCATTCTTATACTACAATTGATAGATGCACTTGCCTAGTGTAAACTAGATCATAGGAAAAGATCATAGGAAATAATTTATTAAAACTTGATCTAGTTATGAAAACGCACATCAAGTTTTTGGCGCCGTTGCTGAGGAAAATGGTATGCAATATTAAGAAAACTCAATTGTTGTTAATCTAGCTTTATATCTATTTGTTTAATTAATCTTATATTTTATATTTATTTATTTTTTTATGTGTGTATGATGATAGTTATTACTTAAATTTTTGCATTATGGACTTAATTGTAGACCATTGATCTTTTTCTCAGATCTATATGTACATACATATATATTTATATATATATAATTTAGTGAAGATTAGAATCACTCAACATCTTCCTGTGCAACCGTGATATGGATCTTGGAAGGTCATTTCTATTTTCAAGAGTCATGGATTGACGGTGCTGGAATTAAGTGTATAAGAGGACCAAATATGTTGCAGAATCACATCAAATCAATTAGGAAAGTTCAGTTCTTTTCTTTTGTTATTTTATTTTCTTCTGTGATTTAAGTGAGACATTGGGGACAATGTCTCCAATAAGTGTGGGGAAGGGAATATATAGAATAATTGAAGTATTGTTGTTATATTGAATTTTTTCCTCATTTAACCATGTTTAGAAAAAAAAAAATTCATGGTGCAAAAATTTTGGAGAAATTTTTTCTGATATCTCACATATTAACAAACTAAGTGACTACTATTAAATATTGTCTTATGTTCTTACTTTCTTTTGCATTTTGGTTAATATGTTAGAATTACATGAGGAAATCTAAGTGATGTAGTATTACTTGTCATTTAACTAGGAATTCATATGTTAAGAATAGCACAAGGTTCTTAGTAAAAGTTAGTTAATTAATTTCTAAAACTTGACTAAGTGCATGGGTTTTATTCAATTTTCTTGAAGGCTACATACTTTGCATGATAGAAGTCCAAATGAAATGAAGTTAGAAATCTATAATCCCCTTGTATTAAAAAAAAAAAATCTAAGTATGTGGAGGTTCAATGGGTTCCCTTTAAAACCATGTCACCTAAGGTCGTCTGGCCTGGGATCAGGTGATCGAGGAAACTTACTTAACAAAAGAACCATAGTTCAGTAAGTCTTGTAACTCGAGTCATTAAGCCCGTGGGATGCCTCTTAGGGGAATAAGATCTGTTAACTTAGGTGATGAACTCGGGATTGTCGATTGAAAGCTCGCTAAATGGGTTGCAAGTCTCCTAAAAACTGGACAAATAAAGAAAAATGTATATGAAATAACAAAGGAATAAAAAAAAATGTAAGGACTTTTGATTGAACTTATATCAGCTATAGAGATAATTGAGATTGCCTATACTCTCATGTTAAGGGGATAGAATTGGCTAACTGTCTTTTACTTGTTGATCTTGTATATAGTTTTTCAAATTTTGAAGTCTTATTTAAATGATGAGGGTAAAGGCTACATTACTTGGATTAGCCTTGGAATTCTAGCAAAATTAACTCAAGTGCATGTCATGATTAGTAGAATAGGACAACAATGTATTTAATGTGTGAAGTCACTTAGTTTATTAATATATTCTAATTCTAAGTAGTGCATGATTTAGGATTAAATCAGATATTTAGGGGATGCGATTGAGAAATCTATCCATGGAATAGATCATAGAGAAAGATTTCTCATGACACCTAGAGATAGGTTGTGGAATTTTCTACATATAATTAAATAATTACCATTGGGATCATATTTCTAAAGCAATTTTAGTCGACTATTAACTTGGAAGAAATTCCAGTAGACAAGATAGGAGTAGGATTCAAAAGACTCGAGAGAGTTATTAAACTAGTAAATGGGAATCTCGCAGTTATGAATGATTCAACAACTATGGAGTTTGTAAGCTCCGGAATATTTCAATAAATAACTTCAAGATGAACTTCGAAAATAAACCCTAAAAATCACTCCAAATTAAAACTGAACTTTAACTAATCCTAAAACATGAGCGAATCTAGAAATTTCCGAATCTTGAGAAAAATGAGAATCCTTAAAAACAAAATAAGAACTCAACATACTTCAATGCCAAAACCACTACGTACGACAAATTCTATACTTAACTCCAACTTATAAAATCGGGTAATATAAAGCCCAAAAACAAATTATTAAAAAGTAAATAATGATTAACCTTCGGAAATAAAACTCAATACAAAGAATTCAGAAAACGTCGAGAGATATTAAATACTTACAAAAATAAAATTTAAGATAAATTTCTCAAATCAAATATGTTGTATAAACATAAAATATCAGTCTCTAAATTGCTAAAGATCTAAACCGGAAAATCACTCGGAAACCCTAAGTGGAATACAATAGTTTTAGTCCGGTAATCTAGCGCCCTTAACCCTAGAAGCCGAGGTGTAGTTTAAGTATGGAGAATAACTCGTAGTAATACAAGTTTGCTTAAAAATATCAGATTGGTAAATTTTTGACCTATTTCGAACTCGTTCGGATACAGACTTCGAAAAGCATATCCCGAGGCTCGAGATATCAAAAATATATCATTAGTACTGTTAGACTCGTAATTTCATAAGATTTCCAAATATATCAGTTATATAATTTTTCGGGTTATAAAAGTTACAGTTATAACCTTTTTATCGTATTTTCATTACTACCCGATAATTAATCATATTTTGCACTATTCACTTCTATTTCATTACACAATTTTATTATTCTTATAAACCCTTATATTTTTAGATAAATATTTTATATATTATAGAAATTTTTTTTTCTAAAATTTAGTTCGTTTTAGGCTTATACGAGATCAGATTCTGTTTAAGGCCCGATACTAAAAATAAAATAAATTAATTTAATAATTAAAAAATATTTTAAAAATAATTTTATTTCATAAAATAATTTTTTAGAATTTTTCGGGTTATAAAAATATCAATTATAGCCCATATTCGTGTATTTTGATCATACCGGTAACATATTTGTTAAAATACTAAAATAATTCAAATAATTACTTAATTTTATTTATGAAATTTCTGCCACTTATTTTAAAATATTTTTCCTAATTTTATTTTGTATTTTTCTTAATAAAAAACACTTTTTCCAACCCATACTTCAAGTACACCTTACACATATCACTTCCTTTTCACTTTAATCTTTCTACACTTTGTCCCATACTTCATGGCAGATTTTGACCCCCTTTATGGCTTCCTTGACTCTTGAATTACTCCAAAAATTAATTACAATAACCCTCTTTCAACCCTTCTTCAAGAAGCTACATTACACATTTATTACACAATTCAATTTTAAGTCAAATTCAAATAATTTTCTCTCTCTCCCCCCCCCCCCCCCCCCCTCTTTCACGTGCAGTAGCCCTCCCAAATTTGGTGCCCTTGTTTTATTTTTTTTCTTTCTTTCATTCATTTAATACACTCATTCTCTCTCTATTTCATTTACTCATTTTCCTTTTACCATTCCTTAACTTTTCTCTCTCTTTTTCCTTTCTTTTCTCCTTCATTTTGCTCATGTTCCTACAATGAACCAAGCTGCCCCTATTTCTTCCATGAGCTCCCACACATATTTCTTGAAGATTTTTAAGTAAACTTTCTTCTCAAAGCTTCCATAGATGATATAGGTAAAGTATAATGAGAGTTTCATGCATCAAATAATATTCCATAAGCTTAAAAGCTAAGGATGATGATGCCAAAAATGAAACACTTCTCTTCTCCATGATTATACCTTGTATCATTATTATTTTTTTTAAAGTAGTTATATTTTGTATATCTAACTTTTTGTAGCTTTGATTTTTGTTTATGCCTTAGATCTTGCTATTTGAGTTATTATTTTTATTATTGCTTATGATTTATGCATATATTCATCATTCACTAACATCTTAGTGTTCATGCATCTACAACTAGTATAGTAAACTAGATCTAGTGTTTTGAGTTCATAAAATGCATTAGACTTTTGTTTTATGTTCATGAACAACTTGTAGTAGCATAATGATAGTAGGAAAGTTTTAGAAAACTCAAGATCTATTTTATTTTCAACAAAAATCATTTTTGAAAATTCGGATGAAAATGAATCATATTTAGAAAAGTTGTTTTTCAACTTCAAAATGTGTATTTTTCATTTAAAATGAAGGGCTTAGGGTATAGAAACATAAATGAATGATTTTGATGAGTAAAGTTTAGATCTATGAGTTTATAGCTTACTATCATGGATTTCTTTTAGATTTATGTTCATATTAAATGTAGATCTTGTTTTGAACTCAAAAAAAAATAGTGAAATTCGTATTTTGGCAAGACCCCTATTTAAAAACACTTTCCAAGTGTCAAAATAAATTTTTACTTAGATAATGAAGGCTTAATGTATGTATATTATCAAAACTTCATTTTGCAAGAATCAAAGGTGATTTTCAAAAGTTATTTCAAATAAAAATCTATTTTCGGATTTTGGCTAAGGCATATTTTAAAAACATGTTTTCCAACTCAAAAATGAAGTTTTTATTTAAGATATGGAAGGCTCTTAAGATAGATATGTAAGGAATGGATTTTCATAAGTTTAGATAGATTTTATCAAAAGATATGTCCAAAAATAAATTTTTTAAATTCGGATCTCAACCAAGGTCAATTTTGAAAACCTATTTTTCAACTTCAAAACAAGATTTTTATTAAGGAAATGGAAGCCTTAAGGGATAGGTTTGATTAGGAAATGGTTTTTGAAAGACTAAATGAGTTTTACAAAGAAAACAACTCAAATGAATTTTAAAATTCGGATTTGAAAATAGCCACAATTTAAACACCTATTTCCAAATGCCAAAATGATAATTTTGATAGGAAAATGGAAGTCCTAGGGAATATATGTAATAAAGACTAAGTTTTGATAAGATAAGAGAAGTTTATCAAAATATAATCCTAGGATAACAAATGGTTTCCAAGAATAGGTTAAACAATGTTTTTTTTTTAAATTTTGTAAAATTCGTACTTAGGCAAACACCTATGTGAACACTATTTTCTAACCCAAAAATGAAGGTTTTTGTTGAAATAATGAAGGTGATGGTTATATAGATCATCAAGGTTGAATTTTGATAAAAGCAAATATGATTTTCAAGAAGAAAAACTATTTTTCTTAAGTCTAGTAAAATTCAAAGTTTTGCAAAGTAAAGTTTTCAAAAAGAATTTTAGTATATAGTATACATATAGGTAGATCTCATAACCTTCATAACAATAGCTTGTAGGTAATACATATATGCATGATGCATTGTAGAAATAAAGTATGAAAATTGAGTTTATCCAAAATTTGTAAATTCGGATGATTTCAAAACCATGCCTTAAAAACCCATTTATCAACTCCAAAACTTGTGTTTTATATGAAAAAGGAGTTTAGGTCATAGGTATCATCAAGTAATGATTTGATAAATTAAGATGGGATTTACTAAGAAAAATATATAGAACAAGGAGTAGAAATGAAGTAGGAAAAATTTGAGTTGTTGTCATTTTAAGAAATTCGTAATAATGGAGTAATGGCATGAAAACCCATATTTTTCAAACTCAAATTAGAAGTTTTATCAAAGAAATGAAGTCCTTAGTGCTATGTGTGGTTGAGCCTAATTTTCTAAGTATCAAATGATTTTTATTTAAAGGAATCACCACAAAACAATTTTACAAAATTCGGATTTTGGAATCAACCCTACTTGAAAACATGTTTACAAAGTGTAAAATGGAAATTTTTATGTAGAAATGAAGGTCATAAGTAATAGATATAATGAAGACTCAATTTTAACATAAATAATTATATTTCTTCAGAAATAAATCCAAAACAAATGGAAATGATCAAAGTTAGAAAACTAGATTTTTCATAAGTTGTTATTATGGTCTTGTAAAATAAAAAGTTATAAAATTTTCTTTTAGCAAGAATCATCAAGATCATGTATACAAACTCATCTCATGTCATCCATGTTAGGAAATCATTCATATTGCATATAGCTAATCTATATAATAGAAACATTACAAACATTTACAAAACTATTTTTCGGAATTAAAATTTGCTACTGTTCTTCTCTGATCCAACCTTTTCGAAGCTTCAAATTTTCAAAACTTAAATATAATATTAGAATTAGATAGATCTTTCGAAGTAGATAGAAATCGATATATAATTTGCAAAATTCGAGTTAAAATGACCAAGTTTGGTCGTTTTAAGTTGGAATTCTTAGGACGAGAATTACGAATTGATAGTTTTATAAAATCGTTTGGATTAGTTTGAGTTGAAATACTTATTAGAGTATTTCTTCCTTTTTAGGTGATCCCAAAATCGACGATTCCCTACCACCAGATTACTTTTACTAAAAGACCGGTGATCCAATGGCCAAGTGAGTCTTCTCCTTATTTTGTTACCTTGTTTGTGCTTGTAGTTAGTTACATTAAATTATAATAACAAGATAAAAATCGATATGAATGGGGATGGGATATATGATGAGACTGTGATGAATGTATGCCAAAGAATACTAAAGCATATGAAACCAAGATTCGATTGGATAACTGCACTGTTCATATTATTTCTGTTATGTGTATGATATTGGTTGGTCACTCTAAAGAATGTATGAATATTTGACCTAAGCAAAAAAATTAAATTGGTCATGCATCGCATCGGACATATTGCATTTGGTAGCGTGCTACTCTTACGCAGGTCAATTAGTATGGTCCAAGGACTCGTTTGGATAATGAGACTCGGTATCAGAGCTCATTCATAGGGAACTAAGGTGCACCGGGGATGCATTCAATGTGTGAGCCTAGTCGAGTCGTGTGCTATGAGCCAAGGGCTTAAAGACTAGCAGCGGTCATGTAGACTTCAATACCATCCCTAAACCAAGATACGAAGGGTGTAAATCCGTTCTGTGTGTGGGTTCCGGATACCCTTACATAATTGTTTGTTCATGCATAGCATATAGTTGATTATAACTTGCTTGTTATGGTACGGAATTAAGGGAATTCTCACTAAACTAGTGTAGCTTATACCCCAATAGATGTTTGAATGAGCAAATTATCTCAAGAATGCTAAGCAGGGACCGAGATGGTTGGAGCCGAGAATGACTTCAGGATTCCGACAAGATATAAGAATGCTTGAAATTATTAGCTAGTTTTATGTTTTGCTTTGTAATAGTTTTATGTAATGGAATATTTTGATGAACGTAATTGAAGTATAATGTTTTATATTTGGAGTATAGTCAATTGTATTTCATTTACATTGTCACTCAAGTTGTATCAATATAAAATGTATCTCTCCAATGTGTCTCCTCTATGTGTTAGACGCCTTGTATATAGTATGGAAGCCATCACAAGACTGAGCCGATCATTCCTAGGCTTTAATATTGTTTACGGAAGACTGCTACGTTTAGGATACCCTTCAAGCCGTGACAGAGTTTGTAGTACATGTTATCTTATTGGTGAAGCGATTCTGAATTGTTATTAGTTAATTTAAATTTATTTTTTTAATGCATGTTATACTGTAGTTTTAGTTGAAAATTATTTAAGTTAATTAATATTAAATCTTGATTTAAATTTGTTATGCTAGATAATAATGGAGAGGGTGAGTAGTAGTACTTACCGCTGGCCCCAAGGAATACGACCCAATAATCCATTCTCATACTATAGTTGATAGATGCACTTGCCTAGTGTAAACTAGATAATAGGAAATAATTTATCAAAACTTAATCTAGTTAGGAAAACGCACATCAAGTTTTTGGCGCCATTGCCGGGGAAAATGGTATGCAATATTAAGAAAACTCAATTGTTGTTAATCTAGCTTTATATCTATTTGTTTAATTAATCTTATATTAATTTTGTTTATTTATTTTTTTATGTGTGTAGTTTATAAGTTATTACTTTAATTCTTGCATTATGGACTTAATTGTAGACCGTTGATCTTTTTCTCAGATCTATATGTGTGTATATATATATATAATTTAGTGTAGATTAGAATCACACAACATCTTCCTATTCAACCGTGATATGGATCTTGGAAGGTCATTTCTATTTTGAAGAGTCATGGATGGACGGTGTTGGCATTAAGTTGATAAGAGGACCAAATATGTTGTAGAATCACATCAAATCAATTAGAGAAGTCCAGTTCTTTTTTTGTTATTTTATTTTCTTTTGTGATTTAAGTGAGACATTAGGGACAATGTCTCCAATAATTGTGGGGAAGGGAATATATAGAATAATTGAAGTATTGTTGTTATATTGAATTTTTTCCTCATTTAACCATGCTTAGAAAAAAAAATTTCATGGTGCAAAAATTTTGAAGAAATTTTTTCTGATATCTCTCATATCGACAAACTAAGTGACTACTACTGAATATTGTCCTATGTTCTTACTTTCCTTTGCATTTTGGTTCAAATGTTAGAATTACATGAGGAAATCTAAGTGATGTATTTTCACTTATCATTTAACTAGGAATTCATATGTTAAGATTAGCACAAAGTTCTTAGTAAAAGTTAGTTAATTAATTTATAAAACTTGACTAAGTGTTGGGGTTTTATTCAATTTTCTTGAAGGCTACATTCTTTGCATGATAGAAGTCCAAATGAAATTAAGTTAGCAATCTATAATCCCCTTGTATTCAAAAAAAAGAAGAAAAGTTAAGTATGTGGAGGCTCGATGGGGTCCCTTTAAAACTTGGTCACCTAAGATCGTCTGCCCTAGGACCTTCAGTGAGTCTTGTAACTCGAGTCATTAAGCCCGTGGGATGCCTCTTACGGGAATGACACCTGTTAAGTTGGGTGATTAGCTCGGGATTATCGGTTGAAAGCTCGCTAAATGGGTTGCAAGTCTCCTAAAAATTGGACAAATAAAGAAAAATGTATATGAAATAACAAGGGAATAAAAAAAAAATGTAAAGACTTTTGCTTGAACTTATATTAGCTATAGAGATAATTGAGATTGCCTATACTCTTATGTTAAGGGGAGGGAATTGGTTAACTGTCTTTTACTTGGTGATCGTGTATATATTTTTTCAAATTTTGAAGTCTTATTTACATGATGAGGGTAAAGGCTTCATTACTTAGTTTAGCCTTGGAATTCTAGCAAAATTAACTTAAGTGCATGTCATGATTAGTAGCACAGGACAACAATGTATTTAATGTGTGAAGTCATTTAGTGGAATTTGCTCAATCAATAAGAGATATATGGATTTTTAACAGTTGCACCATAGGAAATTTATTTTCCTAAAGGTAAATATTCTTTCAATCCTTTTTATCAACTTCTTGCTTGAGTACAAGCAAGGCTTAACTGTGAGGAAATTTGATAGACATGAATTATCCATGATATTAATTATTGTTTAAGTAAAATTTGGGTCTTAAGTTTATTTTTATTTAAGAACTTATACTTAAATCAATCATATTTTCAATTCGGGCAACTTTTAATCATAACAACGCACTTCGAAGCTTGTTGGAGCAAAGTGGACTCAAAACATCATCCACAGAAAGGATCATGGCCCCTTGATCGCCCGTGAAGAAGGAAAATGCATATTAGAGGCAATCATCCCCCTTTGGTCGCCCATGATTTGAAGATATGAAAGAGAAAATTTACCCACAGCAAGAATTCCCCCCCTTTGGTCGCCCGTGCAAAGGCAGGTGATCTGGGCAAAAATGAAGAACAGTGAGAATAACGCCCTTTTGGTCTCCCATGATGGATTTTTCTACCAAACGATGTCATTGATTTTCTTTCATTTAAATGAAACATTGGTTGGATAAAAGATATAACTATTCATCCAAGTGTTGTATTGGTTCACCAAAAGGTACAACTATTCATCCAATTGTTGTATAGGTTGTCTAAAAGGTACGACTATTCATCTAATTGTTGTATAGGTTGGCTAAAAGGTACAACTATTCATCCAAGTGTTGTACTGCTTCACGAAAATCTGAGATTATAAAAGAGAAGGAGAAGACATCCATTGGGAGATACAGAATATAAATAGAGATAGACAGACATTATTCATAGATTTTCAGAGATCTATATAGAGATCTACATAGACATATATACATACATATAGACTTGTATTTTGTTGTTGAAGTGTTCAAACATTTGTATTGTGACTAAAGGAGAATTATTTTGTTTTCTTTCTACTTTATATCTATTGTTCTGTTTTCTTATTATATCATGTATGAGTAATTATTAGGATTCGTGTAGCCATAGAGTACATGTATTTCAATGAATTATATATTTAAATGTTGTATTAATTCTTAATCTCTTTAGTGTAATAATATATTCTAATTCTAAATAGTGCACGATTTAGGATTAGATTAGATTTTAACGGGTTGCTATTAAGAAATCTACCCGTGGAATAGATCATAGAGAAAGATTTCCCATGATGCCTACAGATAGGGTTGTGGAATTTTCTGCATATAATTAAATAATTACCATTGGGATCATATTTTAAAGCAATTTTGGTCGGCTGTTAACTAGGAAGAAATTGTAGTAGACAAGACTAGGATTAGGATTCAAAAGACTCGATAGAGTTATTAAACTAGTAAATGGGAATCCCGCAGTTAGGAATGATTTAACAACTATGGAGTTTGTAGTACATGTTATCTTATTGGTGAAGTGATTATGAATTGTTATTAGTTAATTTAAATTTATTTTTTTAATGCATGTTATAGTGTAGTTTTAGTTGAAAATTATTTAAGTTAATTAATATTAAATCTTGATTTAAATTTATTATGCTAGATAATAATGGAGAGGGTGAGTAATAGTGCTTGCCGATGGCCCCAAGGAATACGACCCTATAATCCATTCTTATACTACAATTGATAGGTGCACTTGCTTAGTGTAAACTAGATCATAGGAATAGATCATATGAAATAATTTATTAAAACTTGATCTAGTTATGAAAACGCACATCAAGTTTTTGGCACCATTGTTGGGGAAAATGGTATGCAATATTAAGAAAACTCGATTGTTGTTAATCTAGCTTTATATCTATTTGTTTAATTAATCTTATATTCATTTTTTTATTTATTTTTTTTATGTGTGTAGTTGATAAGTTATTACTCTAATTTTTGCATTATGGACTTAATTGTAGACCGTTGATCTTTTTCTCAGATCTATATGTATATAATATATATATAATGTAGTGCAGATTAGAATCACACAACATCTTCCTATTCAACCGTGATATGGATCTTGGAAGGTCATTTCTATTTTGAAGAGTCATGGATGGATGGTGCTGGCATTAAGTTGATAAGAGGACCAAATATGTTATAGAATCACATCAAATCAATTAAGGAAGTCCAGCTCTTTTCTTTTGTTATTTTATTTTCTTTTGTGATTTAAGTGAGACATTGGGGACAATGTCTCCAATAATTGTGGGGAAAGGAATATATAGAATAATTGAAGTATTGTTGTTATATTGAATTTTTCCTCATTTAACCATGCTTAGAAAAAAAAATTTCTTGGTGCAAAAATTTTCAAGGAATTTTTTCTGATATCTCTCATATCCACAAACTAAGTGACTACTATTGAATATTATCCTATGTTCTTACTTTCTTTTGCATTTTGGTTAAAATGTTGGAATTACAAGAGGAAATCTAAGTGATGTATTTTTACTTGTCATTTAACAAGGAATTCACATGTTAAGATTAGCCAAAGGTTCTTAGTAAAAGTTAGTTTATTAATTTATAAAACTTGTCTAAGTGTTGGGGTTTTATTCAATTTTCTTGAAGGCTACATTCTTTGCATGATAGAAGTCCAAATGAAATTAAGTTAGCTATCTATAATCCCCTTATATTAAAAAAAAAAGAAAAAAAGTTAAGTATGTGGAAGTTCGATGGGGTCCCTTTAAAACCTGATCACCTAAGATCGTCTGCCCTAGGACCGACTAATCGAGGAAACTTACTTAGCAAAAGAAACATAGTTCAGTGAGTCTTGTAACTCGAGTCATTAAGGCCGTGGGATGCCTCTTACAGGGAATGACACCTGTTAACTTGGGTAATGAGCCCGGGATTATCGGTTGAAAGCTCGCTAAATGGGTTGCAAGTCTCCTAAAAACGGGACAAATAAAGAAAAATGTATATGAAATAACAAGGGAATAAAAAAAATGTAAAGACTTTTGCTTGAACTTATATCAGCTATAGAGATAATTGAGATTGCCTATACTCTTATGTTAAGGGGATGGAATTGGTTAACTGTCTTTTACTTGGTGATCGTGTATATATTTTTTCAAATTTTGAAGTCTTATTTACATGATGAGGGTAAAGGCTTCATTACTTGGATTAGCCTTGGAATTCTAGCAAAATTAACTTAAGTGCATGTCATGATTAGTAGAATAGGACAACGATGTATTTAATGTGTGAAGTCACTTAGTGGAATTTGCTCAATCAATAAGAGATAAATGGATTTTTAACAGTTGCACCATAGGAAATTTTTCCTAAAAGTAAATATTCTTTCAATCTTTTTATTAACTTCTTGCTTGAGGACAATCAAAGCTTAATTGTGAGGAAATTTGATAAACATGAATTATCCATGATATTAATTATTGTTTAAGTAAAATTTGGGTCTTAAGTTATATTTTTATTTAAGAACTGATACTTAAATCAATCATATTTTCAATTCAGGTAACTTTTAATCATAACAACACACTTTGAAGCATGTTGGAGCAAAATGGACTCAAAACATCATCCACAGCAAGGATCACGACCCCTTGATCGCCCGTGAAGAAGAAAAATGCATATAAGAGGCAATCATCCCCCTTTGGTCTCCCGTGATATGAAGATATGAAAGAGAAAATTTACCTACAGTAAGAATTCCCCCCTTTTGGTCGCCCGTGCAAAGGCAGGTCATCTAGACAAAAATGAAGAACAGTGAGAATAACGCCCTTTTGGTCGCCCGTGATTGATTTTTCTTCCGAAAGACGTCATTGATTTTCTTTCATTTAAATGACACATTAGTTGGATAAAAGATGCAACTATTCATCCAAATGTTGTATTGGTTCACCAAAAGGTACAACTATTCATCCAATTGTTGTATAGGTTGGCTAAAAGGTACGAC
Organism: Combretum micranthum; assembly: GCA_024138025.1. Lineage (NCBI taxonomy): Eukaryota > Viridiplantae > Streptophyta > Magnoliopsida > Myrtales > Combretaceae > Combretum > Combretum micranthum. Next base: position 286,461 of record JAMXBD010001272.1, read on the forward strand.
TATTCATCCAATTGTTGTATAGGTTGACTAAAAGGTACAACTATTCATCCAAGTGTTGTACTGCTTCATGAAAATCTGAGATTATAAAAGAGAAGGAAAAGAAATCCATTGGGAGATACTAAATATAAATAGAGATAGACAGACATTATTCATAAATTTTCAGAGATCTATATACAGATCTACATAGGTATCTATGTATAGACATATATACATACATATAGACTTGTATTTTGTTGTTGAAGTGTTCAAACATTTGTATCGTGAATAAGGGAGAATTATTATGTTTTCTTATTATATCATGTATGAGTAATTATTAGGATTCGTGTAGCCATAGAGTACATGTATTTCAATGAATTATATATTTAAATGTTGTATGAATTCTTAATCTCTTTAGTGTAATAATATATTCTAATTCTAAGTAGTGCACGATTTAGGATTAGATCAGATTTTAACGGGATGCGATTGAGAAATCTACCCGTGGAATAGATCATAGAGAAAGATTTCCCATGATGCCTAGAGATAGGGTTGTGGAATTTTCTGCATATGATTAAATAATTACCATTGGGATCATATTTCTAAAGCAATTTTAGTCGGTTGTTAACTAGGAAGAAATTCCAGTAGACAAGACTGGGATTAGGATTGAAAAGACTCGAGAGAGTTATTAAACTAGTAAATGGGAATCCCGTAGTTAGGGATGATTCAACAACTATGGAGTTTGTAGTACATGTTATCTTATTGGTGAAGCGATTCTGAATTGTTATTAGTTAATTTAAATTTATCTTTTTAATGCATGTTATAGTATAGTTTTAGTTGAAAATTATTTAAGTTAATTAATATTAAATCTTGATTTAAATTTATTATGCTAGATAATAATGGAGAGGGTAAGTAATAGTGCTTGTCGATGGCCCCAAGGAATACGACCCTATAATCCATTCTTATACTACAATTGATAGGTGCACATGCTTAATGTAAACTAGGTCATAGGAATAGATCATATGAAATAATTTATTAAAACTTGATCTAGTTAGGAAAACGCACGTCAAGTTTTTGGCATCATTGCCGGGAAAATGATATGCAATATTAAGAAAACTCGATTGTTGTTAATCTAGCTTTATATCTATTTGTTTAATTAATCTTATATTAATTTTATTTATTTATTTTTTATGTGTGTAGTTGATAAGTTATTATTTTAATTTTTGCATTATGGACTTAATTGTAGGCCGTTGATCTTTTTCTCAAATCTATATGTATATATATATATATATAATTTAGTGCAGATTAGAATCACGCAACATCTTTCTATTCAACCATGATATGGATCTTGGAAGGTCATTTCTATTTTGAAGAGCCATGGATGGATGGTGATGGCATTAAGTTGATTAGAGGACCAAATATGTTGTAGAATCACATCAAATCAATTAGGGAAGTCCAATTCTTTTCTTTTGTTATTTTATTTTCTTTTGTGATTTAAGTGAGACATTGGAGACAATGTCTCCAATAATTGTGGGGAAGGGAATATATAGAATAACTGAAGTATTGTTGTTATATTGGATTTTTCCTCATTTAACCATGCTTAGAAAAAAAAATTTCATGGTGCAAAAATTTTGAAGAAATTTTTTGTGATATCTCTCATATCAACAAACTAAGTGACTACTATTGAATATTGTCCTATGTTCTTACTTTCTTTTGCATTTTGGTTAAAATGTTAGAATTACATGAGGAAATCTAAGTGATGTAGTTTTTCTTGTCATTTAACTAGGAATTCATATGTTAAGATTAGCATAAGGTTCTTAGTAAAAGTTAGTTAATTAATTTATAAAACTTGACTAAGTGTTGGGGTTTTATTCAATTTTCTTGTAGGCTACATTCTTTGCATGATAGAAGTCCAAATGAAATGAAACTAGCAATCTATAATCCCCTTGTATTAAAAAAAAGAAAAGAAAAAAGTTAAGTATGTGGATGTTCGATGGGGTCCCTTTAAAACCTGGTCACCTAAATTGTGTGCCCTTGGACTAGCTGACCGAAGAAACTTACTTAGCAAAAGAACCATAGTTCAGTGAGTCTTGTAACTCGAGTCATTAAGCCCGTGGGATTCCTCTGACGGGGAATATGTCATGCCCCGAAGGGTACCCTAAACATGGTAGTCCGCCGTACACAATATTAAAGCCTAGAATGACCTTCTCAGTCACGCGAAGACTTTCATACTATATACAAGGCGTCTAACACATGGAGGAGACACATCGGAGTGATACATTTTATGTTGATATAACTTGAGTAACAATGTAAAAGAATTTCAATTTACTATACTTCAAATACAAAACATTATACTTCAATTTCAATTCATCAAAAGATTTCACTACATAAAACTATTACAAGGCAAATAATAAAACCTAGCTAATAACTTCAAGCATTCTTATTCTTTACCGAAATCCCGAAGTCATTCTCGGCTCCAACCATCTCGATCCTCACTTAGCATTCTTGAGATAACCTGTTTAATCAAACATCTATTGGGGTATAACTTACACTAGCTTAGTGAGTAAGAACTTCCAAGATTATATTTATAACACATCATACAAACAAGTGATTAGTCAGACAAGTGATATGCATCAAACATATGGATTCAATAAACATATGACCAGCTGGAAATCATATGTGGATAGACTTGCGCCCTTCATCCCGGGTTAATAGATTAACGATCCTGCGGTACTAATCAAGGCCGTTTCAGCTTATGGTCAACTTTGAACTACATATTCGTTTGAGGACAACGATTAACCAACTTTACACTGTTTAAGCTCACAGAAAACTGAACAAATGCTAATGCTCCATCCCCATCGTAATATGAATGAGTTCGATTTCATCTTCAATTCCGAATAATCAATTCTATCGATTCTTTTAAGTGATCAATCAATAATCGCAGATAGTCAATTATAATTCGTCTATACAAGCAATAGTTAATCATCGGCTTCGATATTCTTATATTCCATTTCTCACATCAATAATAAGCATACATAGTCCCCATTCGTCCCCATCAAGCATATCTGTAAACCCTTGTTTTCTCAACCCTCAACCTTAAGCCAGTAAGTCAATCGGAGACCTTAAGTCAACCGATCTTGAGTAAAACCTATAGTTTAGATCCGACAAACCCGAGTTCGTAAATCGAGGAGTCAAAAAATAATTAAAGTGTTTAGAATAATCCGTAATAATATTTGATTTATTAAAAATATCATATTGGATTAATTTTAGCTTATTTTGAACTCGTTTGGATACTGCTTTGCAAAGCGTGCCCTGGGGCTCGAAAAATTAAAAATATATCTTTAATATTTTTAGTCTCGTATTTTTATACGGATTTCAAAAATATATTTTATAATTTTGAGGGCTATAAAAATTATAGTTGTAACCTTTTTCCCGTATTTTCGTTGCTATCGGTAAAGTAAATGTCTTATCTACTATTTATTACTATTCACAAGTACAACCTACTACACACATACCCATACCCTATTCTTACAACCTTTCAATCACTCAATTTATTTTCTTTTCCAAGAAATTTTGTCTCTTAACAAATCATTACAATTAATACAATTTATTACACAAATTCAAATTTCAAATGAAATCAAATATATCTTCCTCTCACTCCCTTCATTGGCCGGCGCATATCCCCATATTTTTCCCCCCAATTTGTTTCATTTTAACTCCTTTTATTATACAAACAAACCCTAAATCCACCTAATATAAATACTCATTTACTTTTCTCTCTCTTCACTTTTCATTCCATTTTCCAAAAAACTCTCAAACCCTCTCTTTTCCCTTTCCTTTCTCTTCTTCTTTGCTTTGTTCTTCTTAAGAACAAGTTGCCACCATTCTCTTTCCTTACTCATACACACTTTTCTTGCAAATATTTGAGGTAATCATTCCCTTTTAACTTCCATAGGATGTTGTAGGATGATATTATGGGTGTTTCATGCATCAAAGGATATTCCACAAGCTTAAAAAGCTATGGATGATGATGCTAAAAATTGAAACACTCCTCTTGTTGATGATCTCTTTTTGTTATTAGTATATTTGTTATCTTGAAGGGTTGTTTATCTTCTTATTTTTGTGATAACTTATAGATCTAGAGTTTTACAAAGCTTTAGTTATGTTTATGTGTAGATCTAGAAGTTTAAGGCCTACTGCCAAGTTTTTTTTTTTATGTTTCCATGGTTGTATTTTGAGTAGATCTTGGATTTGAGTTTGAATGAAAAAGTAAAATTCGTAACTTGTCAAGGCATCATTTTAAAAACCCTCTTCCAAGTCTTGAAATGGAAGTTTTTGTTAAGAAAATGAAGGTTTGATGGATGTACATCATCAAGACTTCATCTTACAAGAATCAAAGTTGATTTTCAAAAATAAAAATTGTATTTTCGGATCAAGACAAAGATCTAAAATAAAAACCTGTTTTCCAACTCAAAAATGAGGATTTTATTCAAGAAATGAAGGGTTCTTAAGATATAATATGTATGGGTTGTTTTGCATGAGTTTTGATGAATTTTCTCAAGAGATATGTTCAAAATAAATTTATGAAAATTCGGATCTAGACCAAGACCCATTTTTGGAACCCATCAATCAACTTTAAAATGAAGATTTAGACAAAAATATAAAGGGCTCTTGGTATAGATATCTTAAGGAATGAATTTTCATAAGTTTAAATGAGTTTTCCTAAAAAGTATTTCTAAAATCAAGTGCTTTGTAAAAGACAAAATTTAGGTCTTGTTTTCACTCCTCCGCGAGGACTATTACGACTAGTGGATTTCACTACATGGACAAGTGAGTTCATTTCTCAATTAATTATGCTCTTGGGTATGCTTGTAGTAGTAGTGGCATTACACTTAGGAAAAGATAAAATTGTGATTGAATGGTGATCTAAACTTGCATGAATGAACAATAAGTATATCGAGGCAAGCTTTGTTGCAATAACCTTGTATGAGCTAGTATAGATTTGGAGTGTCTGAAATCTGTATGATCACTTTTAAATTATCTAATTGATATGCCATGATTATATGAATAAATTGTACATGCATATCACGTAGTGAGTCACATATCATTGTCGAGTATACCTTTGGTAGGACAAAGGTGTATTTGGGAGGCAGCGGGTCTTTAATGAAGGGGACTAGGGCTGCATGACTTATGGACCACCTCATTCAAATAATGAAAACTATGGTTGCATGACTTATGGACCAACATTAAAATTGTGGTTGCATGTCTTATGGACCACCCCACTTAAGATTGGGACTATGGTTGCATGTCTTATGGACCAACATTGAAACTGTAGTTGCATGACTTATGAACTACCCCAAACCCCGAATGGAGGGCGTAAATCCATTCACATATGACTACCGGAAAGTCATATGCTTGCTTGCTCATTTGCTTGTGCATTCATATGGTTGCTTAATTATAACTTGCTTGTATAGATATTTTTTTAGCTTATCGAGTATGTTTACTTGGAAAATGAATCTCACTAAGCAATTAACTCATACCCCAATAGTTTTTGTTGCAGTGTCCCTATTTTTTATTGTTCCGAGAGATATTTTGTGCAGGTTTATCACATTGGATTAAAGAGCTTTTGAGGAAGTTGAGACCTATATACGTGGACTTCTGGGAAAATCTCTTTAATGTAGACTCAGATATTTGTAAATTGGAGCTAGATGATGAAGACTCCCATTATTTTGGCGGGGGTATGCCCCCTTGTTTTTGAAAACTTAACTGTTTATCTTGTTGTGATTTATATTCTTAATGCTATGTATGCTTTCTTAAGACTACTCGAATCAAAGTGTGATCCTAAAAGTTGTGTAAGCACACCTTACATTCGATATGTAAACTTATGGGATGACTAAGATTGTCATACTTAAGTTTAAATATCGGTGTGGTGGACTGTCACGTTTAGGGTACCCTTTGGGGCGTGACAGTTTTAGTTGGTATCAGAGCTTGGTTAAGAGTTTACAATCATAACTACAATTAAATAGTCTTAAGAAAGGATAAAAAGGAAGGATAGAATAGAATTACTAAGGAAGACTTAGATGGGAAGACGACCATAGTATAGGCCCTAAAATCCTATCACTCTAACCCTTGAGGATAGTAACCACTAGGAAACAATCGACTTAGTAATCGCAAAACCTTCATAGGTGACCTAATGAGACTCCCTAGAATGCCGCTTAGTTACTTTAGTTGCTTTTGGTATTGTGTTGTTATTGTTACATGTTGATTGTTTCGTTGTTGCTTCTAGTATAAAATTTTACTTGATTTTTTATTATGAGGATTTTTGCACGTGTTGTTTAAATTTCAATAAAGCTATATTTATGTTTTATGATTTCAGAATTTTATTACTTAAATTCCCTGATTTACCTTTTCACACTTTTTTTTTTCCCGCTCACATTACTACTTCTTTTATTTCCGTTACCTCGTTTGAAAACATTAATAAAATATATTGAGAAGATTACCTATCTAGACAAAAAAAAAAAAATTTGCAACAGCCGAGGTAGGAGAAGGAGACGTCAGGAGGAAAGCGCCTCCAATCAACCCAATATGGAAGAAAGGCAACAAGCCGCCCCTCCTCCAAACCCTCCTGCAATGCTACACAGGTAGCTTTGCAAGCCATGCTTGGAAAAATGGCACAAATGACTCAAGTGCTCGAAGCACTTCGACAAAGTTTGCCGGCAGTGGCACAAGCACAAGCTCCAGCTCCAGCTCCAACTCTCCACCACCACCTGCACCCCAAGCTTCTGTGGGGATGCCAGCACAGGAAAGCGCGTACTCTCACATTGCGCCTTTGCCTCCTTCACCACCTATGAGGCCATACAAAAGCTCCCTACCCGAGTTCATTAAGAGTAACAGATATTTTGAAGGGACTTTTGGGAGACCGGATGAGGCTGAGGATTGGTTAGCTCAGATAGAGCGATCCTTCAGGGCTTTTGAGGTGCCACACACCTGAGAGTTGACTATGGCACTTACCTGCTTCGGCTAAATGCACGGGTTTGGTGGGAATCGAAAGAAAGAGAGCTCATGCCACCAGTTACTTGGGAAAGGTTCCGCCATGAGTTTTTGAGAATTACTTCCCCGAAGTCTCCGGGTGCAGTTCAGCTCAGAATTCCTGAACATTTCTCAGAAGGGGAGGACCGTGGAGCAATATGAGACTGAGTTTAGTCGATTATTGCAATATGCTCCGATTCTTACAAGCACAGTGAGGAGCTAAAAATACAGTTTTCTTAAATGGATTAGATGAGGAGTTGAGGATGAGACTAGAAGTTTAATATTAAGAACTTTGTTGAGCTAGTAGAAAGAGCCCGGATAGTGGAAGGGGCTAAGAAAAGGAAGGGCAAGACTGCTGAGAAGCCACCCTCGGTTTTTGGAAAGAAGTTTTATGGGGATCAGGATCTGGATTCTCCCACAAAATTCAAGCCGTCTTATGGCTATAAGGGTAACACTAGTGGGGACAGGTTACCCCTAAGAGTGTCAGTTGCTGGAAATGTAAGGGGGATCACTACCCCAAGAAATGCCCACAGTTAGTAGATAAGTGTTATCTTGGCGACTCATCCCACAAGATTGCTAACTGCCCAAGAAGACTACCACCATGTTTGTCTGCAAGCAATTTGGTCACTTTGCCAATGAGTGCCCTCAAAGGAAAATGCTCCAGCTCGACCTTTTGGGGGATCAACGGCAGCAAAACCGGAATGGAATGGTGGAACAATAACAGCCGTGCTGGGTCAGCAATGCACGGAATGAGGATCTACAACCTCGAAGGGCAATGGGTGCGAAGAGATGGAAATGAAGACTGCGGATTGGCTGCCCTCGAGGAGATAACGGCCCGATTCGGTCTTGTGATAGGTCTCCTAACTCTTGTCTTTGTTTTTCTGCTGCTTTGATTTGTTAAGATTCAAGTATAAGAAAAAAAAACAAGTTTGGTTAAGTTAAAGAAGTTAGGAAGATAAGTTAGGATGTGTGAAGGTAGTGATTAGTAAGTGTTGGACGCAGGACACATACGGATAGCTAAGATGACTGCCTATGCTCTTTTTGACACGGGAGCCACACATTCGTTCATCACCACCAGATTGGCTAGACAAGTTGGTTTACCAATAGCCACTGTTGCCTCTAGCTTTCGTGTTAGAACCCCGACTGGGAGTGTGGTGACGACAAATGAGATGCTAAAGGATTGTCCAATGGAGATTCATGGGCATGGTACGAAGTGTGATTTGATAGTATTGGAGATGTAAATATGAAGTGATTTTGGGTATGAGTTGGTTAGCCATTGCTAAAGCCGTTGTGGATTGTCGAAGGAAGAAAGTAAATTTCAAGGATGTTGATGGAATGGATGTTGAGTTCATAGGTGAGACTGTAGTTTCAAGAGGAGCAGATCTATGCTCATTTGAGTTGCTTATGGATGAGAGGATGAAGATGGAAAGTGAAGGTTGTCTTAATGCAACAGAAAAAGAAAAGGATTACCTAAGATTGAGGATATAACAGTTGTCAAGGAATTTCTCGATGTCTTTCCGGATGAGCTACCAGGTTTGCCACCTAAGAGGGAAATTGACTTCGAGATTGATTTGGTGCCAAATACTGAGCCGATATCTAAAGCACCATATCGTATGGCCCCTGTTGAGTTAAAGGAATTACAAAGGCAATTGCAAGAACTCTTGGACCATGGATTCATAAGACCAAGTGTGTCACCATGGGGTGCACCTGTATTATTTGTTAAGAAGAAGGATGGTTCAATGAGACTATGTGTTGATTATCGGGAGTTGAACAAGGTTACAATTAAGAATAAGTATCCACTCCAAGGATTGATGACCTTTTCGATCAACTACAAGGAGCAAGTGTATTCTCACGGATTGATCTACGATCGGGTATCATCAGTTAAGGGTTAAACCTGAAGATGTACCGAAAACTGCTTTTCGGACTCGTTATGGACATTATGAGTTCTTAGTGATGTCTTTTGGATTAACGAATGCTCCTGCTGCTTTTATGGACTTGATGAATCGGTATATAAATCCTTGTTGGACAAATGTGTGATTGTGTTTATAGATGATATTTGATATACTCGAAGACAAGAGCAACACGAAGAGCACCTTCGCATGGCCTTACAAATCCTAAGGGAACATAAGCTATACGCCAAATTTTCTAAGTGTGACTTTTGGCTAGATAGGATTTCATTTTTGGGACATGTTGTGTCAGGTGAGGCATATCTGTAGACCCCAGAAGATTAAGTCTGTGGTGGAATGGAAGCCACCTAAGACCGTGACTGAAGTAAGAAGCTTTTGGGTTTAGCATATTACAGGAAGTTTGTCCAAGACTTTTCCAAGATAGCCAAGCCATTAACTCAGTTAACGCAAAAGAATGAAAAGTTTGTTTGGACGAAAAGAGGGACCAAAGTTTTCAAGAATTGAAGCAAAGGCTTGTCTCTGCCCCGATTTTGGTTTTGCCAAACCCCGAGAAACCCTATACGGTACATAGTGATGCTTCGAGAAATGGTCTCGATGCGTTCTCATGCAAGAAGGGAAGGTGATTGCATATGCTTCAAGGCAGTTAAGGCCACATGAGCAAAATTATCCCCACGCATGACTTGGAGTTAGCCGCTTGTCTTTGCTTTGAAAATATGGAGACATTACATTATGGACAAAGGTGTGAGATATACACCGATCATAAAGTCTTAAGTATTTGTTCACCCAAAAGGAGTTGAACATGAGGCAGCGAAGATGGCTAGAGTTAATTAAAGATTACGATTTGGGATAAATTATTGCCCGGGAAGGGTGAATGCAGTTGCCGATGCCTTGAGTCGCAAGAACCACGGGGAGGTCGCAACTCTTTTGACGGACCAGAAAGAATTGATTAAAGAATTTGAGAGGCTAAGCATTGAATTCGTTGGGCAAGACTTGGAAATGGAAATAGCAAATTTGGTGTTGGAACCAACTTTGTGGAAAGGATTAAAGAGGCTCAGCACTATGATGAAGTGATACAAAGGATAAAAAGGAAGTTCAGGAAGAAAGTACTATTTTCAATAGATGATGAGATGTGGTAAGGATGAAAGGACGATGTGTGTGCCTGATGACGAAGAAATGAGGAAGAATCATGGGTGAAGCACAATTCTGGTACACGGTACACCCGGAGGAACCAAGATGTACCAAGACCTTAAGGGACATTATTGGTGGAACGGAATGAAACGGATGTGGCAGATTTTGTGATTAAGTGCCCAACATGCCAACAAGTGAAGGTGGAACATCAAAGGCCGGGTGGATTGTTAAAACCTTTGCCTATACCAAATGGAAGTGGGACCAGATTTCTATGGACTTTGTTTGTGGTTTACCAAGGAACGTCAGGTCATGATGCTATATGGGTTGTGGTTGACCGGTTAACTAAGTCTGCTCACTTCTTGCCAATAAGTATGACTTTCTCTATGGATAAATTGCGAGACTTTATATGAAGGAAATCGTTCGCCTACATGGAGTACCGGCCGGGATTGTTTCGGATCGAGACCCGAGATTTGTGTCTAACTTCTGGATAAGCTTACAGAAGTGTTTGGGGACAAGGTTGCATTTTAGCACAGCTTGTCATCCTCAAACTGATGGACAATCTGAAAGAACAATTCAGACTTTGGAGATATGCTTAGGGCATGTGTGATGGAGTTCAAGGGAAGTTGGGAAGCGCACTTACCTTTGGTTGAGTTCGCCTACAACAATAGCTATCACTCGACTATCAAGATGCCGCCTTATGAGGCCTTATATGGACGTAAGTGTAGATCCCCGTTGTTTTGGGATGATGTTGAGAATAGTTCTTGGACCTGATCTTGTACAAGATGCTGCCGACAAGGTTCGGATAATCCAACAACGGATGAAGGAAGCCCAAGATAGATAAAGAGTTGGGCAGATTTAGAAAGAAGGATTCTTGAGTTCCAAATGGGGGATCATGTGTATTTAAAGATAAATCATATAAAGAGTATTCACCGAGTCCGCTCACAAGGAAAGTTGAGCTCCCGGTATATTGGTCCCTTTGAAGTGTTGGAAAGGGTGGGAGAGTTAGCATATCGCCTTGCCTTGCCACCAAATCTTTCGGGAGTGCACAATGTTTTTCATGTCTCTGTTCTTCGCAAGCATGTCTCCAACTCGGATCAGATCATAGAATTGGAACCAGTGTTACTAAAGGAAAACCTCACGTATGAGGAGCACTCGGTGCAAATCTTGGATACAAAGGTAGAAAAATTAAGGAATAAGGAAATTAAGTATGTAAAGGTCCTTTGGAGAATCATACACACAAGGAAGCAACTTGAGAGGCAGAAAGTGAAATGCGGCAGAAGTATCCTAGTTTGTTTGAGGGATCTGGTATGTCGTTCAAGTTTTGCGGACAAAACTTTCTTTAAGGTGGGTAGGTTGTAAACCCCTGTTTTCTCAAGCATTAACCTTAAGCCGGTAAGTCAATCGGAGACCTTAAGTCAACGGATCTTGAGTAAAACCCTACAGTTTAGATCCGACAAACTCGAGTTCGTAAATCGAGGAGTCGAAAAATAATTAAAGTGTTTAGAATAATCCGTAATAATATTTGATTTATAAAATATCAGATTGGATTAATTGGCTTATTTTGAACCCGTTTGGATACTGCTTTGGAAAGCGTGTCCTGGGGCTCGGAAAATTAAAAATATATCTTTAATATTTTTAGTCTCGTATTTTTATACGAATTTCAAAAATATATTTTATAATTTTGAGGGCTATAAAAATTACAGTTATAGCCTTTTTCCCGTATTTTCGTTGCTATCGGTAAAGTAAATGTCTTATCTACTATTTATTACTATTCACAAGTACAACCTACTACACACATACCCATACCCTATTCTTACAACCTTTCAATCACTCAATTCATTTTCTTTTCCAAGAAATTTTGTTTCTTAACAAATCATTACAATTAATACAATTTATTACACAAATTCAAATTTCAAATGAAATCAAATATATCTTCCTCTCACTCCCTTCATTGGCCGGCGCATATCCCCATATTTTTCCCCCAATTTGTTTCATTTTAACTCCTTTTATTATACAAACAAACCCTAAATCCACCTAATATAAATACTCATTTACTTTTCTCTCTCTTCACTTTTCATTCCATTTTCCAAAAACTCTCAAACCCTTTCTTTTCCCTTTCTTTCTCTTCTTCTTTGCTTTGTTCTTCTTAAGAACAAGTTGCCACCATTTTCTTTCCTTACTTATACACACTTTTCTTGCAAATATTTGAGGTAATCATTCCCTTTTAACTTCCATAGGATGTTGTAGGATGATATGGGTGTTTCATGCATCAAAGGATATTCCACAAGCTTAAAAGCTATGGATGATGATGCTAAAAATTGAAACACTCCTCTTGTTGATGATCTCTTTTTGTTATTAGTATATTTGTTATCTTGAAGGTTGTTATATCTTCTTATTTTTGTGATAACTTATAATCTAGAGTTTTACAAAGCTTTAGTTATGTTTATGTGTAGATCTAGAAGTTTAAGGCCTACTACCAAGTTTTTTTTTTTATGTTTCCATGGTTGTATTTGAGTAGATCTTGATTTGAGTTTGAATGAAAAAAAAATTCGTAACTTGTCAAGGCATCATTTTAAAAACCCTCTTCCAAGTCTTGAAATGGAAGTTTTTGTTAAGAAAATGAAGGTTTGATGGATGTATATCATCAAGACTTCATCTTACAAGAATCAAAGTTGATTTTCAAAGTTTATTTTCAAAAATAAAAATTGTATTTTCGGATCAAGACAAAGATCTAAAATAAAAACATGTTTTCCAACTCAAAATGAGGATTTTATTCAAGAAATGAAGGGTTCTTAAGATATAATATGTAATGGGTTGTTTTTCATGAGTTTTGATGAATTTTCTCAAGAGATATGTTCAAAATAAATTTATGAAAATTCGGATCTAGACCAAGACCCATTTTTGGAACCCATCATTCAACTTTAAAATGAAGATTTAGACAAAAATATAAAGGGCTCTTGGTATAGATATATTAAGGAATGAACTTTCATAAGTTTAAATGAGTTTTCCTAAAAAGTATTTCTAAAATCAAGGCTTTGTAAAAGACAAAATTTAGGTCTTGTTTTCATTATAAACTTCAAAGAGGAAATTCGTATCTAAGGGAAGACCAATTTTGAAAACCTCCTTTTAGATCTCAAAACAAGTATTTTATATTGAAAATGGAATGCCTTGATGATAATAATATAGGAAAATTATTTTCATTGAACTAAGTAAGTTTTAGTAAGGAATTACTCAAAACAAGACAATGAGTTTCAACTTATAAATTTTGGTTTTATGAAAATGGATTTTTAGAAGTTTCATTTGAACTTTATGTTTGGGATTTAATAAGTGTGTAGTCTCTTGATTTTGTTTTAAAGGTCTTCTTGCAAGTTTAGGACTAAAATAAGTTAATCTAAGTAGTTAAATATAGAGTAGATATGGCAATTTTTCACAAAGGCTCAAATCTTGGATTTTCGCAACCCTACTGTACAGTATGTTTCCGACCCTTAATGACCTTAAAAGTTTGAATTAACTTTGGAAATAGATAGCTCTTTCGAAGTAGATAAGAAATCGGTATATTATAAGCTTAATTCCGAGTTAAAATGAGTTAGATATGACCTTTTTAAGTTAAGAATTCAATCTAGGCGAAAATTGACGAATTAGTAAATAAATTATTAAGTTTAATAGAACTTCATAAGAGATATCATTGAGGGTATTCTTTGTACTTAGGTAATTTGGAGGATGGGTTACCACTCCCCGAGGACTATTACGATTAGTGGATTTCACTACATGGACAAGTGAGTTCATTTCTCAATTAATTATGCTCTTGGATGTGCTTGTAGTAGTAGTGGCATTAGACTTAGGAAAAGATAAAATTGTGATTGAATGGTGATCTAAACTTGCATGAATGAACGATAAGTATATCGAGGCAAGCTTTGTTGCAATAACCTTGTATGAGCTAGTATAGATTTGGAGTGTCTGAACCTGTATGATCACTTTTAAATTATCTAATTGATATGCCATGATTATATGAATAAATTGTACATATATATCACATAGTGAGTCACATATCATTGTCGAGTATGCCTTTGGTGGGACAAAGGTGTATTTGGGAGGCAGCGGGTCTTTAATGAAGGGGACTAGGGTTGCATAACTTATGGACCACCCCATTCAAATAATGAAAACTATGGTTGCATGACTTATGGATCAACATTAAAATTGTGGTTGCATGTCTTATAGACCACCCCACTTAAGATTGGGACTATAGTTGCATGTCTTATGGACCAACATTGGAACTATAGTTACATGACTTATGAACTACCCCAAACCCCGAATGGAGGGCGTAAATCCATTCACATATGACTAACGAAAAGTCATATGCTTGCTTGCTCATTTGCTTGTGCATTCATACAGTTGCTTAATTATAACTTGCTTGTATAGATATTTTTTTAGCTTGATCGAGTATGTTACTTGGAAAATGAATCTCACTAAGCAATTAGCTCATACCCCAATAGTTTTTGTTGCAGTGTCCCTATTTTTGGTTGTTCCGAGAGGACACTTTGTGCAGGTTTATCACTGTAAGTTCCCGAATTTTCGGTTCCAAATTCGAAACCCAAACCCTAACCGAGAGTCAAACGGACTCTTAACACAACCAAAACCCTAGTATATCGCGACCGCTTAAACTCCGGCATTACCGTTTTCTCTAGCCCTAGAAAACGAAGTTGGAAAAGTTTGCCCTAATAATTCGTAATAGCCATAGGTTGCGTAAAAATATCAGATTGAAGAATTTCGAGTGTCCTTTGAACCCGATCGAACATGATTCTTAAAAGACGTGTCCGGAAGCCCGGAATAGGAAAATTATTCCGAATATACCATTAGACTCGTAAAAATATAAGATTTCCAAAAATATCAATTTCGTAATTTTTCGATAACTAACAATATCAGATATCGCTTTTATACGCGTACTTTCTTACTACCGGTATTTAATTGTCATGTCTACTTTTACATTACACTATTTTCTACTATTCTACACTATTCATCTATCTCTACTTTTTCTTACAACCTATTCTTACAAACCTTACACCTATCTCTTACACTTTTTCATTTCCAATACAACTTCACTTCTTTCATCTCTTACTTTAATTAATCAAAAGACAAGAAAATTTATTTTTGATCTTCCCCATGCCCCAAAAATGTCGCCGACCACCCCCATTCATGCCTCCATCTATTTTGTTTTCATTTATTTAAATAACACAAATAATCTCCCATATTTTCCTATAATACCCCTTCATACCTTCACTTCTTTCACACTTCTTCATCCCTAAAGTTACTATACTAAAATTTCTCTCCAAATCCTCTCAAGAGTTCTTCAAGAAATCCTCTTAAGTTTAGCTTCTTTAGGTAAGAAATTTCTCAAGATTTCTTCATGTTCATTTACTTAGTATAGCTTAGTGTGTGTTTTCTAAAACCATGAAGTTAAGAAAGCAACATTAGGTTCATGCTTTGTTTTTGTTCATAATCAAAATTCCTCCATGATCATTTATGTTTCTATTATGTTCCTTTATGTTTCTCTATAATTCCTTTATGTTTATTTCTATCTAATATATCCTAATAGCTATATATACTATTTAGAGCATATAACTCATAGCCTTGCAATTTATTTACCTTTCATGCAATTTATTTAATTTTAAGTTGATTTTAACTAGTCGTTCTAGTCTTAGACTTGTCCTCATCAAGTCAAAACAATTCCTTTTTCTTCGGGACTAGTCTTTTCTTAGTCCCGGGTACCTTGAAGAAGCTAAGGTCCCAATACGTGATTTATTCTATTATTTACTTAAGCTTTCAAATTATTATGTTCCTTATATTTCTATAGTTTATGATTCATATTCATGCACGAACATAATGTTTTTGTCTCGACAAATAAATGAAGAAGTGTTTTCTCAAGACTAAAGGTTCTTTCCTAAATAACTATAGAGAATGGATTTCTTAAAAAAAAAAAAAAAAAAAAAAAAAAAAAAAAAAAAAAACCCATGAACATGCATGGGAATAATTGTTCTTACATAAACAAAGGTTTTTATGAAAACATCATCTTCCATCAAGAAGTAGAAATTCTTTTGGAAATCATTACAAGAAATAAAAATATCATTTTACTACTTTTTGAATCCAAGTTTTGAAAAATGAAAACACACCTTAGGAATTTAAAGAAGTTTCAAAAAGAGATTAAATATTCATCTCAATAACTCAAGAGCTTTCAAAGTTAAATAAATAATCATAGAATCTCAAAGTTCAAAGTCTTTTAAAACACCTTAGTTGAGACAACTTCATTTACTTCATACATTTGTTATGAGTCATTATATATATGTATATACCTTTCAAAAGTTTACAAAACATTTGAAATATTTATCTCTTCAAAAGTGCTTTGTTTGCAAAGAAGGAAAACAAGTTTCATAAATTCGTGGCAAATCTGGTCGCTATCTTTTCGGAACCGAAACGACTTAGTTTTATGAAATAAGTTTAGAAATGCGTAGATCTTTTCGAGTAGTAGAAAACGGTATATTACACCGAAATTCCGACTAAAATGAGCAAGTTATGGCCATTTTAATTGGAAATTCCCCTTATACGATTTTACCGCGATTTTAAGAAAAGATTATAATCTTCAAGAATAGAAGTCTTATAAGAGACTTATTTTGGGTATTTCATCTTGTCTAGGTGACGAGGGACCCGAGATCATCTATCCGGAGGACTACTAACTATTAGATCCACCGATATGGAGTGAGTTAATTCTTTTCCTAAGTTCATTTCCTTGTTTGTGCTTTAGTTAGTAGCATTAGAAAACTAGGAAAAATATAAATGAACCTTTGTTATGAAATAATTGTTGAACGAAGGTTAAGAATATCGAAATACGAAGTGTTAAATAAAGTGTGATTTGTGTATTGATATGATGAAATTATGGTTGATCACTTTTAATATGAATTCAACTTATATGGCCAAATGATAACTTGAAATTACTCATGCATATCATACACATGAATTACATTTGTTCACTACTTTTCTTCGTGTGGGAAACGAGAAAGAGTAGTGGTGGCTGGTAGGAAGCCGGTAAGTCTACGTGATGGCTAGTAGGAGCCGGAAAGTCTACAGGGCAAGCAGGAGCCGGTAAATCTGCTAATATTGATGGTCGTATGGGCCTGTAACCACCCAACCCTTGCATGGAGGGCGTTAAATCCATGCTACACTTGATTTCCGGTTAATCATGTGTATCTTACATGTTCATATGGATGATGCAGCTTTCATATGTTTTGATTAAAATACTTGGCTGAGTTTGGGAAATGTCTTATAGTTGGAATTATCTCACTGAGCTAGTCATGCTTATACCCTTATAGTTTTCCCTTACAGTATGAATCTCTTGTTGGCCCGAGGAGCCCTGTATGCCAGGTACGAGTATACGCTACTAAGAGTTTTTGGAGGAAGTTTATGTATTTTTAGTTTTGAACATAGACTTCTAGGAAAAATCTCTATAGTAGACTTATGTAGCAGATATGTTTATTTTGACGAATAGCATTGTTGATCAAAGACCTTAAGACGGGGGAATGCCCCTAAGAAGATGTACTATTGTGTGATGAAATGAAGAATTTATGATTATCTATGCTTATTCTTGCTATCTATTTAAACATAACACCCCTAAGAGTCTCCTACTATCTTGGAAGCACGCCTTGCATATAATATCGAAGCTCCTGCATGACTACGGTTGTCATTCATTAGCTTTAATATTGTATGCGGCGGACTGCCACGTTTAGGGTACCCTCCGGGGCGTGACAGTTTAAGTTGGTATCAGAGCCCAAGTTTTAGATATAAGATAGTAGTAGACCTTAAGATAGATAGTAACAAGATAGAAACTCTAGCTTAAGATCTGATCCCCTATTTGTTTTCCTTGATAGCTGACTTTCCCTGAGGTTAAGGAAAAATCCCGACATTTCCTAAAGACCGTGACGAGACCTTCGTGAACTACCGTCTTAGACTAAGAATTCTGTGTGAGGAGTTCGCGTTAGTTGGAAGGCCCAGGATCGTCCGTGAAATGTTCAAGCGATGGAAGAAAGGACTAAGACACCCCTTATGGAGGAACTTGCCCCAGGAGCTAAGATATGACGATAGGAACCAGACTTCCGACAAGCTAGGGCCCCTGTACATCTACGCACACGATGAGTTGGCAGACCATACGGACTGGCTGAAGGCAGATGCGGAAGATCGATTCTATTAATATGCTGCTTACCGACGAATTGTCCCTACGCCATCGGAGTACAACGCTCAGCCTAACTCCGTTGGAATACAACTAGATGTTATTCCAGATGAGAACTTCGTCATGAAAGAAGCCCGAGCAAACGAAGGAAATAGAAAGACAAACGGTAGTCCGGAAAGAGATCTAAACGAGGACTCAGAGCCTGAGGAAACCCAATCTGTCTCTCTCTGGAAGAACAGCCCTTTGGCTCCCAACCAAGCACCTCCCCGAAGATTGAGCCAAGACGTACCCATGGAGACCGTTGCAAGGAGCATGACCCAACAAGTCCAACCTAGTTTTTCCTAGGCTTATCTTTCTTTTAATGCCTTGTGTTTTGTTTTCTATGATTTTGAACAATTATCTTTTGATGAGAATGGTTTCTGCCTTCTCAAGGTTATGTAAGAATTATTAAATTCTTTTTTATGAAAGTACTTTTGATGATTTCTGAATTTGATTGCTTTAAATACTTCCTATGGAATTTCCGATATTTCCGATCTCCTTTAAAGTCTAAAACTAGAATAAATAACAGACGTGGTAGAAGGGGTAGAAGACGCGAACGTCGCGCCTCTAACAATATACCAGCAGAACCAGGGAATCCCCCAGCAGAGCAACAAGCCCCAAATCCTCCACCAAATCAACAAGGAGATGTATGGGCCGCTATCAACCAACTGACAGGGTTGGTCAATAATTTCATGCAGCGTGCACAAACGCACCACCGCCTGCTGCAAATGCACCTGAAGCAACCGTTGAGGCACCTGCAGCACCAGAAGCTGAATCTCATACCGTCCCTTTGCCAGCACCACCACCGCCTCGACCTTATAGAAGTTCCTTGCCGGACTTCATAAAGAGCAACAGGTACTTCGACGGAAATTTCGGAAAGCCAGACGAAGCTGAGGACTGGCTAGCTCAGATAGAAAGGTCGTTTGCCGCCTATGAAGTTCCCCATCATCTGCGCCTGGACTATGGCACGTACATGCTGCGATTTAATGCCAGGGTATGGTGGGAGTCAAAAAGCAGGGAATTGTTGCCACCCGTAACTTGGGCAGCTTTCCGCAGAGAGTTTCTGGACAATTACTTCCCTGGAAGCTTAAGAGTTCAATATAGTGGAGACTTTCTCCATATATCCCAGAAAGGAAGAACGATAGAGCAGTACGAGACGGAATTTAGCCGACTGCTCCAATACGCACCTGAGTCCTTCAAGCATAGTGAAGAGCTGAAGAGACAAGTATTTTTGAGTGGCCTGGACGAAGACATAAGGATGCGTCTGGAGGAGTTAGACCTGAGAACCCTCCGAGAGTTAGAAAGGGCTCGTATCATTGAGGGAGCAAAGAAAGGAAGAGCAAAGCCCCTGAAAGGAAGACTTTTGTGTTCGGAAAGAGAACCCAAGATAGCTACAACCCCAGCTTTCAAAGCAAGAAGTTCAAACCTTTCCATAGCTTCAGAGGAAGTGTTAGTAACAACAAGGAGACGCCGGAAGTCATTGTGACCTGCTGGAAATGCAAGAAGGAGCATTACCCAAAGAGATGCCCGCTGCTGCAACACAAGTGCTACTTCTGTGGAGATCCCAGTCACAAGATAGGAGATTGCCCGAAGAAGACTTCCACCGTTTGCTTCGTTTGCAAGCAAACTGGGCACTTCGCCAACGAATGCCCACAAAGGAAGAATGCACCAGCAAGACCGTTTGGTTCTACGGGAGGAGCAGCACCAGCAAAGAATGGAAATGGAGGAAGCAACTCGAATCGGACTGGAGCAGCTGTTCATGGAATGAGGATATACAACTTGGAGGGACAGTGGGTATGCGAGGAGTCCGATGATGAAGGAGCTGAGCTAGCAGCCGTAGATGGAGACTATGGCTCAGATTTTGGTTTGTAACAGGTCAGAATCAAAACCCTTTCTTTTAAAGCAAGTTATCAAGTTTCTTACGTTACGCAAGTTTTATACCTACGACTAGCTTAAGTGTACCAGTTCGTAATTAGTATAAACATCCGAGTGCAGGACGCGTATGTGTAGCTAGTCAACCCGCTTATGCCCTGTTCGATACGGGAGCTACCCATTCTTTTATCACCGTTAGCCTGGCTAAACAAATTGGATTACCCATAGATACTATTGCTACCGGTTTTCGAGTAAAAACCCCCACTGGAAGCATAGTAACGACAAAGGAAATGCTTAAAGGCTGTCCAATGGAGATACAAGGAAGTCACTCCAAGTGTGACCTAATAATCTTAGAAATGAGTAAATACGAAGTAATCTTGGGTATGAGTTGGTTAACATCCGTTAAGGCCTTGGTAGACTGCAGACAAAAGGAAGTGAAGTTTAAGGACCCAAATGGATGTGAAGTGATATTCAGAGGAGAATCCACGGTGAAGTTGAATTCATTTGAGTTAATGAACGACGAAGAGATCAACCTGAGTAACCTAAATGAAGAAGAAGGAGAAAAGCCTGAGCTTGGATCCATACCCGTGGCCAATGAGTTCCCAGATGTATTTCCGGAAATTGCCTGGATTGCCACCAAAGAGAGAGATCGATTTTGAAATTGACCTATTGGTCAATACAGAACCAATCTCAAAGGCACCCTATCGGATGGCACCAGTAGAGCTAAAGGAGTTAAAGATTCAGCTACAAGACTTGTTGGATCAAGGTTTTATCCGACCAAGCGTATCACCTTGGGGAGCGCCAGTATTGTTCGTAAAGAAAAAGGATGGTTCCATGCGCTTATGCATCGACTATCGGGAGCTAAACAAAGTCACCATCAAGAACAAGTATCCCCTCCCAAGGATAGATGACCTTTTCGATCAACTTCAAGGAGCAAGCGTCTTTTCAAGGATCGATCTACGGTCCGGATACCACCAATTGAGGATTAAACCTGAGGACGTACCAAAGACAGCTTTCAGAACTCGCTATGGACATTACGAGTTTCTAGTGATGCCTTTTGGACTAACCAACGCACCAGCAGCTTTCATGGATATCATGAATCGAGTATATAAGCCCCTGTTGGACAAGTGTGTAATAGTCTTCATTGACGATATCCTAATCTACTCCAAGACGCGAGAACAACATCAGGAACACTTAAGAATGGCATTACAGACTCTGCGTGAGCATAAGTTGTACGCCAAGCTATCTAAGTGTGACTTTTGGATCGTATATCTTTCCTAGGACATGTGATATCTGGAGAGGGAATATCGGTAGACCCTGAGAAGATCAATGCAGTGATGAAATGGAAACAACCTAAGACTGTGAAGTGAGAAGTTTTCTTGGATTGGCGGATATTATAGGAAGTTTGTGAAAGAATTTTTCAAACATCGCCAAGCCTCTCACTCAGTTAACTCAAAAGGAGGAGAAATTCATTTGGACAGACAAAAGAGAACAAAGTTTCCAGGAACTAAAGAGAAGACTTGTTTCTGCCCCAATCCTAATTCTACCAGACCCCGAGAAGTCCTATACCGTGCACAGTGATGCCTCTAGGAATGGCCTCGGATGCGTACTGATGCAGGATGGGAAAGTGATCGCGTATGCATCTCGACAACTCAGACCTCATGAGCAGAACTATCCTACTCACGATTTGGAGTTGGCCGCCGTTGTTTTCGCTCTCAAGTTATGGAGGCATTACTTATATGGACAAAGATGTGAAATCTACACGGACCATAAGAGCCTCAAGTACCTATTCACACAAAAAGAGTTGAATATGCGGCAACGGAGATGGTTAGAGCTCATCAAGGATTACGACCTTGGAATCAATTATTGTCCAGGGAGAGTAAACGCAGTTGCAGATGCCCTAAGTAGGAAAAATTATGGAGAAATTGCTTCTTTGCTCACTGATAAGAGAGAGTTGATAAGGAGTTCGAAAGATTGAGCATTGAATTTATTGGGCAAAGTGTGGAAGTAGAAATTGCCAACCTTGTTTTGGAACCCACCTTGGTGGAAAGAATCAAGGAAGCCCAGCGATACGATGAGGCGATCATGAAGATCAAGAAAGAGGTACAGGAAGGAAGATACACGGATTTCTCCACGGATGAAGATGAAGTGGTTAGGATGAAAGGCAGGTTATGCGTTCCGGATGATGAAGACATAAGAAAGGAAATCATGAAAGAAGCACATCACTCCGGATACACCATGCACCCAGGAGGAACAAAGATGTACCAGGATCTAAAAAGCCACTATTGGTGGAACGGCATGAAGAGAGACGTAGCAGATTTTGTGCTAAAATGCCCTACGTGCCAACAAGTGAAAGTAGAGCACCAAAGGCCTGGTGGACTTCTGAAACCCTTGCCCATACCCGAATGGAAGTGGGACCAAATCACGATGGACTTTGTATGTGGATTACCAAGAACATCAGCAGGATATGATGCATTTGGGTCATCGTGGATCGACTGACAAAGACGGCTCATTTCCTTCCAATGAACATGACGTACTCTTTGGATAAGTTGGCAAGAATGTACACAAGGGAAATAGTACGCTTGCACGGAGTACCCGCTGGAATAGTCTCCGACCGAGATCCAAGGTTTGTATCCAAATTTTGGACAAGTTTGCAAAATTGTATGGGAACTAAGCTACATTTCAGTACGGCTTATCACCCTCAGACGGATGGTCAGTCAGAAAGGACGATACAAACATTGGAGGATATGCTGCGAGCCTGTGTGATAGAGTTCAAAGGTAGCTGGGATGCACACCTACCTTTGGTAGAGTTTGCCTACAACAACAGCTACCATTCCACGATCCAGATGCCACCTTATGAAGCGTTGTACGGAAGGAGATGTCGGTCTCCTTTGTTTTGGGATGATGTAGAAAAGTTGAGTATCGGACCTGATTTAGTACAGGATACAGCTGACAAGGTGCGAATCATCCGACAAAAGATGAAGGAGGCACAAGATAGGCAAAAGAGTTGGGCGGATATGAAAAGACGTACCCTCGAGTTTGAAGTTGGAGATCACGTGTACTTAAAGGTGAATCCCATCAAAAGTATTCGCCGAGTTCGACCACAAGGGAAGTTGAGCCCACGTTACATTGGACCTTTTGAAGTACTGGAAAGAGTAGGAGATCTTGCTTATCGCCTAGCACTACCTCCTAGCCTATCTGGAATTCACAACGTATTCCACGTGTCTGTCTTGCGGAAGCATATGTCAGACCCTACCAGGATTGCAGAGCTAGAACCTGTTCAACTAAAGGAAAATCTCACATACGAGGAGCACCCGGTTCAGATCCTAGACCACAAAGTGCAGAAGCTTCGGAACAAAGAAATCAAGTATGTGAAGGTTCTATGGAGAAACCACTCACGTGAAGAAGCGACCTGGGAGGCAGAACAGACATACGCCAGAAATACCCAAGTCTGTTCAAGGAATCAGGTATGAATTTCAAGTTTTGAGGACAAAACTTTCTTTAAGGAGGGTAGGTTGTAAGTTCCCGAATTTTCGGTTCCAAATTCGAAACCCAAACCCTAATCAAGAGTCAAACGGACTCTTAAGTCAACCAAAACCCTAGTATATCGTGACCGCTTAAACTCCGGCATTACCGTTTTCTCTAGCCCTAGAAAACGAAGTTGGAAAAGTTTGCCCTAATAATTCGTAATAGCCATAGGCTGCGTAAAAATATCAGATTGAAGGATTTAGAGTGTCCTTTGAACCCGATCGGACATGATTCTTAAAAGACGTGTCCGGAAGCCCGGAATAGGAAAATTATTCCGAATATACCGTTAGACTTGTAAAAATATAAGATTTCCAAAAATATCAATTTCGTAATTTTTCGATAACTAAAAATATCAGATATCGCTTTTATACGCGTACTTTCTTACTACCGGTATTTAATTGTCATGTCTACTTTTACATTACACTATTTTCTACTATTCTACACTATTCATCTATCTCTACTTTTTCTTACAACCTATTCTTACAAACCTTACACCTATCTCTTACACTTTTCATTTCCAATACAACTTCACATCTTTCATTCTTACTTTAATTAATCAAAAGACAAAAAATTTTTTTCTTCCCCATGCCCCAAAATGGCGCCGGCCACCCCCATTCATGCCTCCATCAATTTTGTTTCATTTAATTTAAATTAACACAAATAATCTCCCATATTTTCCTATAAATACCCCTTCATACCTTCACTTCTTTCACACTTCTTCATCTCTAAAGTTACTATCTAAAATTTCTCTCCAAATCCTCTCAAGAGTTCTTCAAGAAAGTCCTCTTAAGTTTAGCTTCTTTAGGTAAGAAATTTCTCAAGATTTCTTCATGTTCATTTAATTAGTATGAGCTTAGTGTGTGTTTTCTAAAACCATGAAGGTTAAGAAGCAACATTAGTTCATGCTTTGTTTTTGTTCATAATCAAAATTCCTCCATGATCATTTATGTTTCTATTATGTTCCTTTATGTTTCACTAAATTCCTTTATGTTTATTTCTAATAATCCAATAGCTATATATACTATTTAGAGCATATAAGCTCATAGCCTTGCAATTTATTTACCTTCATGCAATTTATTTAATTTTAAGTTGATTTTAAGACTATCATTCTAGTCTTAGACTTGTCCTCATCAAGTCAAAACAATCCTTTCTTTTCGGGACTAGTCTTTTCTTAGTCCCGGGGTACCTTGATGAAGCTAAGGTCCCAATACTTGATTACTATTATTTACTTAGCTTTCAATTATTATGTTCCTTTATATTTCTATAGTTTATGTTCATATTCATGCATGAAAATTAATGTTTTTGTCTCAACAAAAATTTAAAGAAGTGTCTTCTTAAACTAAAGGTTCATAAATGAAGGAAATAGATTTTCTTGGAGCATACTTGAAAATGATTTTTCATAAACAAAAGGTTTTGTGAAAACTTATTTTTCATCAAGAAATATCCTTTTCATCACAAGAAACAAAAATTGTCATTACTCTTTAAAACCAAGTTTTGGAAATAAAACCACACCTTAGGAATTTAAAGAAATTACAAGAATTACATTTAGAAAAAGAATATTCATCTCAATAACTCAAGACCTTTCAAAAAGTAAAATAAATAATCAATAGAATCTCAAGTTCAAAGTCTTTTAACACCTTAGTTGAGACAACTTCATTTACTTCATACATTGTTATGAGTCATTACATATATGTATATACCTTTCAAAAAGTTTACAAAGTATTTGAAATATTTATCTCTTCAAAAGTGCTTTGTTTGCAAAGAAGGAAAACAAGTTTCATAAATTCGTGGCGAATCTGGCCGCTGTCTTTTCGGAACCCAAACAACCTAGTTTCATGAAAATAAGTTTAGAAATGCGTAGATCTTTTCGAGTAGGTAGAAAACGGTATATTATACGCGAAATTCCGAGCTAAAATGAGCAAGTTATGGCCATTTTAAGTTGGAAATTCCCCTTATACGATTTTACCGCGATTTTAAGAAAAGATTAGAATCTTCAAGAATAGAGGCTTATTTTGGGTATTTCATCTTGTCTAGGTGACGAGGGACCCGAGATCATCTATCCGGAGGACTACTACGATTAGATCGACCGATATGGAGTGAGTTAATTCTTTTCCTAAGTTCATTTCCTTGTTTGTGCTTGTAATTAGTAGCATTAGAAAGCTAGGAAAAATATAAATGAACCTTTGTTATGAAATAATTGTTGAACGAAGGTTAAGAATATCGAAATACGAAGTGATAAATAAAGTGTGATTTATGTATTGATATGATGAAGTTATGGTTGATCACTTTTAATATGAATTCAACTTATATGGCCAAATGATAACTTGAAATTACTCATGCATATCATACACATGAATTACATTTGTTCACTACTTTTCTTCGTGTGGGGAAACGAGGAAAGAGTAGTGGTGGCTGGTAGGAGCCGGTAAGTCTACGTGATGGCTAGTAGGAGCCGGAAAGTCTACACGGCAAGCAGGAGCCGGTAAATCTGCTATTATTGATGGTCGTATGGGCCTGTAACCACCCAACCCTTGTCATGGAGGGCGTTAAATCCATGCTACACTTGATTTCCGGTTAATCATGTGTATCTTACATGTTCATATGGATGATGCATTTTCATATGTTTTGATTAAAATACTTGGCTAAATTTTGGGAAATGTCTTATAGTTGGAATTATCTCACTAAGCTAGTCATGCTTATACCCTTATAGTTTTCCATTACAGTATGATTATCTCTGGTTGGCCCCGAGGAGCCCTGTATGTCAGGTACGAGTATACGCTACTAGGAGTTTTTGGAGGAAGTTTATGTATTTTTAGTTTTGAACATAGACTTCTAGGGAAAATCTCTATAGTAGACTTATGTAGTAAATATGTTTATTTTGATGAATAGTATTGTTGATCAAAGACCTTAAGACGGGGAATGCCCCTAAGAAGATGTACTTTTGTATGATGAAATGAATAACTTATGATTATCTATGATTATTCTTGCTATCTATTTAAACGTAACACCCCTAAGAGTCTCCTACTATCTTGGAAGCACGCCTTGCATATAATATCGAAGTTCCTGCATGACTACGGTTGTCATTCATTAGCTTTAATATTGTATGCGGCGGACTGCCACGTTTAGGGTACCCTCCGGGGCGTGACAAGTTCAAGATTAGTTCGTCAAAGAACCAAAGAGAAATTCTCTCAAGAAATTGTATTCAATGTTATATATGATGTTCATACAAACCAAGGATATATATAGCTACATTGAAAGAAACCTAAAAGACAAAGCAAAAGATAATTTGAAAAGTAACATAAGTTGGCAGCCTTTAGAACGGAAACAAAATTATGAAATAGAATAGAGTCTATACGCCGGCGACTTAAATTCGTATGTCGCAGGCATAGGCCATATAGGCCGGCGGCTTTATGCCTGTGTTGAACTTAGGTTGTCCAATGTTAACGCTTCTAAGGCTGGCCTCCTTTGAACGTTGGCCGGTAGCCTAAAATGTGGGCTAGCGGTGTGCATTACCAGGTTTGGTCAAATTTTCTTAAAACTCGTTGTGATATGTTCCCAAGTTTTCCTTGATGACATTGATTAGTTTAAGCTCCTCCTTTGGGTGTTTCAAGTGAATTTCCTCATCTTGAATGCTCTGAATCAATCCGATTAGTGCGTCTTTGAATCTCTTGGTCCTAGCTCATGCAATCGGTCCAGATGATGGCATCTCCAAAGGATCTACATTCAATCTACAAGCTTTGACTCCATCCTTCCCTTCCTCTTGAAAAGGATTTGTCCCCACATCATCACCAACATCAAAATGACTCAAATCAGTGACATTGAAAGTTGCACTTACACTATACTCACCTAGTAAGTCTAACTTATAGGCGTTGTCATTGATGCGCTCAATGACTTGAAAAGGACCATCGGCTCTTGGGAGCAACTTGGATCGCCTCTGAGCAAGAAACATCTCCTTGTGCATGTGCAGCCAAACCCAATCTCCAGGCTCAAAAACTATCTAACGGCACGCCTTGTTGGCTTGTTTGCATATTGCTCAATCTGTTGTTCAATATTCTGCTTTGCCTTCTCATGAATCTACTTGACAAAGTCAGCTTTCTTCTTGCCATCTACGTTAATATGCTCATACAGAGGTAAAGGAGACAAATCCAAAGGTGTTAGTGGATTAAAACCATACATAATCTCAAAAGAAGAAAATTTAGTAGTAGAATGTACAATACGGTTATAAGTAAACTCCACATGTGGAAGACAATCTTCCCAGGCTTTACTGTTCTTTTTAATGATAGCCCTTAACAAAGTTGATAAAATCCTATTCATTACTTCTGTTTGACCATCAATTTGTGGGTGACAAGTAGTAGAAAACAACAATCTAGTTCCTAAATTACACCACAAGGTCTTTCAAAAGTAACTTAAGAACTTATAATCTCTATCGGAAACAATAGTCCTAGGCATACCATGTAATCTCACCACTTTCCTAAAGAAAAAAATCAGCAATATGAGAAGCATCATCAGTTTTGTGGCATGGAATGAAATGTGCCATCTTTAAAAACCTATCCACAACCACAAAAATTGAGTCCTTACCATTCCTGGTCTTAGGCAATCCTAACACAAAGTCAATGGAAATATCAACCCAAGGTTCATTAGGAATATGTAGTGATGTGTACAAACCATGAGGTTACACTTTAGACTTAGCTTGCTTACATGTAATGCATATCTCACAGATCCTCTCAACGTCCCTTTTCATATGGGGCTAGTAAAAATGCTCTTATAAAACCCCTAAGGTCTTTGCTACCCCAAAGTGTCTCATTAATCTCCCACCATGAATAGCTCTCTAACAGAACAATTAGGGACGCACAGCTTGTTTTCCCTAAACAGATATCTATCATGCCTATAAAATTTATCACAAGTAGATTTCTCACTACATGCATAACTATCAACAAAGTCTTGGTCTTCTCCCCACTTGAATGGGACATCTTTCTTGATAACTTCTGTTAAAGGTGTAGCCAGACTATTGAAATGTTTCATAAAGCACAATAGAAACTTGTAAGTCCATGAAAACTTCTAACTTAACTCACATTGGTTGGACTTGGCCATTCTTGTATAGCACTAATCTTTTCATCATCCACCTGTTTTCCTTGTGCACTAACAATAAAACCAAGAAACACAAGCTTGTCTATGAAAAAAAGTGCACTTCTTAAGGTTAGCATATAGTCTCTCCTTTTGAAGCACATCCAAAACAAATTTCAAGTGAATGAGATGATCATCTAAGCTCGTGCTATAAATTAGGATATCATCAAAGTAGACAACTATAAATTTTCCAATGAAAGCACGCAAAACATGGTTCATCAATCTCATGAAAGTGCTTGGTGGATTAGTTAACCCAAAAGGCATAACTAACCACTCATATAAACCATATTTTGTTTTGAATATAGTTTTCCATTCATCACCCTCTTTCATCCTAATTTCATGATAACCACTTTTCAGATCAATTTTGGAAAATATACATGAACCATGAAATTCATATAACATGTCATCTAAATGAGGAATAAGGATGATGATACTTTACTATAATGTTGTTGATAGTACGATAGTCAACACACATCCTTTATGACCTATCCTTCTTAGGTACTAAGATTACTGGAACATCATATGGACTCATATCTTCTCTGACATATCCCTTCTCTATCAGCTTATGAACCTACTTTTGGAGTTCCTTGGCTCCTCATGATTACTCCTACAAGCTGGTCTATTTGGAATTGTTGCTCGGGGTACAAAGTCAATATGATGTTCAATCCCATGCACAAAAGGTAATCCTTTTGGGATTTCCTCAAGAAAGACATCTTCAAATTCTTACAAAAGAGATAGAACAGAACTAGGAAAAGTGTTAGGTAATTCATTAATGCTAAAGCAAGTTTCTTCGTAAATCATCAACAGCATAGGTTGTTTCATCACTAAGGCTCTCCTCACCATGCTCACTCTTGCCACACAACTCTCCTTTTGCAAGACTACACTCTCCTTTTCTCTTACCACCAAGTTGATCCCCTTTCCACTTGGCCTCTCTCGCTCTTTCCAGCCTTCTTCTCTCTTTCATTTTGATTTTTACAATTGTGCTCTTTTTCTCTCTCATGTTTTTCACTCTCCTTGTGTTTCCCCAAAGATTGTTGTAATTGCAATTGATCCTCATATACCTGCTTAGGGGTTAAAGATGAAAGAGTATGATTTTTGCCAAGGTAGACAAAAGAGTATTTGTTTGAAAAGCCATTATGAATCGCCTTCCTATCGAATTGCTATGGCCTTCCCAATAACAAATGATAAGCTTACATCGATACTACATCACATAAAACCTCATCCCCATATTTCCCAATGCAAAAAACAATCAAAGCTCTCTTAGTTACCCTATTTTCACCACTATCATTCAACTACTATAGTCTATATGGATGAGGGTCTTTAGTAGTCTTGAGTCCTAATTTCTCAACAATAAAAGCACTAACAACATTAGTACAACTACCTCCATCAATGATCAAACTACAAATTTCGTCACCAATGTAAGACCTAGTATGAAAAATATTTTCCCATTGCACTTCAGCCTCCTCTTTCACCTGTACACTCAAAACACACTTCACCACAGTCATTAATTTTCCCATAGGAACTTCTTCATCATCACTAGCATCCTATATGGTGGCATATCCTTATCATCCTCACTATCTTCCTCAGTCTCATACTCAACATCATCGCGCACGATCATGATGCACTTAGTAGGACATTGACTAGCAATGTGACCCCTACCATGACATTTAAAACATGTAATATCACCATTTCTAGGAGTAGAAGAATCGGGTTTACCTTTATTTCCATGGCTAGTCAATTCTATTTTTTGCTCAAATTTTAGCTTATCGACTGATTGTTTCTCCTTCTTCTTCCAATAATTTGATTTCCAATTGGATGAACCTGATCTAGATGCATAACGTGTAGTGCTACTACCCTTCCTCTTGAGTTGGTTCTCAACCTTAATAGCCATGTGAACCATATCCTCAATCTCAACTAATGTTGTAGCTCCACTACATTCTGAATATCCCTATTCAATCTAGCTAAAAATAGTGCCATAGTAGCCTCTCAGTCCTCCTCAAACATTCGCCTTAATCATCGCCACCTCCATCTCTTTATAGTATTCCTCCACACTTCTATTTCCCTAATGACGTGTCTGCAGTTTATTGTACAACTCTCTATAATAATAAGAGGGAACAAACCGCTTTTTCATCACTCGTTTCATCTCTTCCTAAGTCTCTATTGGTGGCTCTCTATTCCTCTTTTTATTCAACACTAGTTGATCCCACTGACTATGGCATAATCTGAGAATTCAATGGCAGCTAGTTTCACCTTCTTAGCTTCGGAATAGTTATGAAAAGCAAAAACCAATTACACCTTTTTCTCCCTCTCTAGATATACCTCAGGATCATTCTTCCCTTGAAAATAGGGAATCTTCATCTTGACATTTCCCAAATAATTGTCCTTCTGATTCCTAGCTCCTCTAAATCCTTCTCCACCATACCTCCTATGGCTATCAATAGAAATTCTATCAAACTCATCATCAAAATCATACTCGTCATGACCTTCTTCTTCCTCCTCTATCCTCACTCCTCTCCTAGGATTTCTACCTCTCGTTTATACTGGAGGATTGCTCTTTGATTGCTCTAAGCTCTACTCTACTTTTTCATGGAGTTCTTCCATTCCTTCCTTAAACATCTCCTTCATCTCAGTAGTCAACGCTTCCAAAATCAATCTAGTGTCAATTCCTCCCTTCTCACCTTCAGTTGTACCCATCTGTGACATGTTTTCTTTCCTACAAGAAATAAGGTTAGGAATAATATAATCCTCACATGTCACTCCCTCGCATGTTTCTCTCTATAAATAAGTCACTCAAATCACTTGTGTTTTCACACAAAAAAATCAAATGTTGTTACTCGCTTTAATTCCTCTTTTAGTTCTTTTGGAACTAATCAAACGAATCAAGGTCCACCACAGAACTCAAATAAGACCCTATAATAGAACCCTCACGGTTAGACAAAGAATAAGATCTTTCCATAACTTTCTATCAGCACTTTTCAATAAGGATCAAGAACTAAACATATAACAAACCTTTTTAATAGAATGCAACAGAAAGTTTTTTTTTTTTTTGCATGAATTTTTTTTCCTTGAATTCCTTTTGCTTTTTTTTTAATGGAATAACTAGAATGGAACTTTCACAAATTCAAATAACGAATCAAATAGACAAAGAAACACTAAGCGCTTAGGATATGAACAAATAGAATGAGGGTTTTGTATACCTTCCTTTAATTAAACTAGATTGGTGATTTGGCACAACCTAAGCTCTGATACCAAACTATTATGAATTACGCCAATCGGTGATAACCCAGTAACAATACGTCTGGAATTATGACTTAAGATCTAACTTAAATCGATGGAACTATGACCTACTATTTATAACAAAATTGGAACTTTGGTATAAGTGAATGACGCCACAATCGAAGATGGGAATTGGATTGATAAGTTAGATTTGAACACCATGGTAAACCAATAAGTTCAAGTTTAGTTCGTTAAAGAACCAAAGAGAAATTCTCTCAAGAAATTGTATTCAATGCTATATGTGTTGTTCATACAAATCAAGGATATATATAGCTACATTGAAAGAAACCTAAAAGAAAAACAAAAAGATAATTCGAAAAGTAACATAAGCTGACGGCCTTTACAAAGGAAACAAAATTACAAAACAAAACAGTCTGTGCGCCGGCTATAAGCTAGCAGCTTAAATCTGCATGTTGCCGGCATAGGCTATATAGGTTGGTGGCTTTATTCTTGTGTGGAACTTAAGCCGTCTAATGCTAACGCTTCCAAGGCCAGCCTCCTTTGAATGTAAGCCGATAGCCTAAAATGTAGGCCGGCGGTATACATTGCTAGGTTTGGTCAAATTTGGTTGAAACTCATCTTGATCCGTTTCCGAGTTTGTCTTGATGATATTGATCAGTTTAAGCTCCTCCTTTAGGTGTTTCAAGTGAATTTCCTCATCTTGAATGCTCTGAATCAATCCAATGAGTGCGTCTTTGAATCTTGTCCTAACTCATCTAATCGGTCCAGATGATGGCATCTCCAAAGGATCTATATTCCATCTACAAGCCTTGACTCCATCATATATGATGCAACCAATTCCCTTAAGGTTCTCTCTTAATTTGCCATTTGTTCTTCTTCCTTTTCTTCCTTTTTCAGACTTACAAGATGACTCAATTAAATCCAGGGCTACTTTAAATCTAGGAGATGAAGATGCATTGGCATCTTTTGCACAAAATTTGGCTTCTTTTCACAATTTCCTAGTTGTCATCTCAATCTTGGGATCAAATTGGAGTTCACCTGTATAAGAAGAACAAGTCATAAAATTAGAAATAAATTTATTTTGACACCAATCCCCAACAACAATGCTAAAAATTTGGTAGGTGTCGAATCCAACAAATATAAATTCTAATTTATATAATTTGTATATAGTAGTGATCAGGGTCGAGTCCATAGGTATTGGTAAAATTTATATCTATTAGAAGATCAGAATAAGAAAAGAAGAAGGTGGGTGGAGAGAGAGAGAAAGAGAGAGAAGGGGGGAGGGGAGGCATGGGGAGGTTGTGATTTCTAAGAAAACTAATTAAACTATAAGCAAGCAAACAAATTACAAAGATTAATTCAATGTCAAGGAGTTCCTAACCGAAGGTATCATTACAGTTCAGTTCACAAAATTGATCATTGATGCAAATATTTATGTTCTTTATCTTAAAAAAATTTGTTATGGCTATTAACAAACTCTAATAACCTATCTCTCCTTATTTTCTCAATAATTAAAATAGGCTCTTTGATTATTTCCCTTATCAATTAAATATCCCCAAACAAGCTTTTAGGGTTTAATCTATCAATAACATGACTAATAAGAGAGACTACCAATTCAGGCTAACAAATCAAAAGCATTATCTATTTAGACCAGATTATTATCTTCATAACACAAATCAATTATCTATCTCATAATCAATCATGTTATTGTGTCACTCAAATTAGAATAATCAAACAATTACATATTCAACGTTCTAATTGACAAAATGTTACCTTGCTAATTGAACAAATGGTTCCTAATTTGCATCGATCAAACAAGATAACAAATTCAAAAAGATCAGAAGATATACAAATTCCTAATTACAAAGATAAAACAAATGAATTCAATTAGATCTCACAATTCTGAAGAACTGAATCCCGTAATAATCATTTGGCTAGAAAATAAAGATTTAGCCACTCATTCCATAAAAATCTCTCTTTTCTTAGGTTTTTCCAATGTATTTCGAATGAATGAATTATATTTGGTCAACACAAACTTAGAGAACGAAAATTGGAATTTCAGCAATCAGGACATACACGACAATTACACCATATATGCCGCCGACGTACATAGGCAATGTTCATTGTATTTTCAAATTTGAGAAGAAAATGCTGTTAGCTTTCATTCATTCACTGCTTGCTTTCATTATACACCGGTTCCTGTTGATCCCGAAAATAATCAAGAAGGGGGGTTAAATTGATTATTTCAGAAAATTATAATTTTTGCCTTTTAAAAACAATTCCCTTTGATTTTAAGTTAAGAGAATAATATGAACAATTAAACAGCAATAAAATAAACTGTGGAAATATAAATAGAGAAGGGATAAGAAGATCTGGTAGATATTTATAGTGGTTCCATCTTGTGCGTCAGTCCACTCTTCCAGCTCCAAGCCGGGGACCCGTTATCCTACAGGTTAGTTCCACTATATCCAATCAATTCAAATAAAAGATTGTACAATTCTCTCTGCTCGATTCTCACAGCTATCCTTAAGTTAACAGTCGATCTACAAGTCTAATCCTATAACTGAATTACAATTTGAGAAGGCAACAACACGTTCCTTCTTAAAAATGAGAAAAATCAAAATTTGCTTTAAGAGTTTAATAGCACTATGCAACTCAAAAACTTGTAACTTCTGTAAAAGCTTTTTCCTTTTTCAAAATAAGAGAGAGAACAGTAAGATGGAGCTTTTTTGTTTTTCATCTATATGTGAGAGAAAATATCAGAGTATATTTATAATTAATCTCTCTTTCTTCTTCTCTGGGTCGGCAATATATCCACACATTTCAATGTTCGAATCCTTCTGTTGTAAAGTGGATAAGTCTTCCTCAATTTCTAGGATCAAATCCTCTTATCCTCTTTTGAATTTGAAAACAATTTTGCTTCATTTTTGTTTTTGATAAAACTTCCGATATTTAATGATTTCTTCCCTTTATTCTGAAAATAAAGCTCAACGTTCTGATCTTCTAATCTTCGGGAGAGATAAGATTTCGATTCTCGTAATACCTTTATCATATGTATCTTGAATTTTGATTTTTGAAATACTTGGCGGAAAATAGAAGATAACCTTTGCTGAATTTTCATGATTCAAAATAATCTGCATGTTTCAGTTTGAATTTCCTCTTTTAACGTTGTTCTGAAAATTAAGATATTTGAAATATCCGTTGTTGATATCTCGAACTCCATCGTGATCTTCATTGTTATCTATTTGAAGATAAAATTTTTCTTCTTTTGATTTCCTCAACGATATCCAAGATAAATAGATAAGCTCGTTCTTGTCTTGAAGTATGTTAGAATAAAAATTTTGTCTTCAAATAATTCTTGTAACTTTAGATTTTATAGTTGAAAAAATTTTTTTGTTGATGAAGAGAATTCGGAATTATTTAAATCCCTTAGGATATAATCCGACTTTAGTGAAACAAATAAGTATACTATCCAAATATACTTATATCTTGGAGCTAAGTCTTCAAAATAATCGAACTTCTTCATATAAAAAAATTGTAGAGCTTGTTTGAGAAGATGAACAGTAACTAACTTTAACTTAGAATTGTTGTTTAAAGTTCTTGAAAAGATGCTGTAAAAACTTATGTGTTTCTGGAAACTTTCTCATGTAAATGTTATGTGAATAGTTCTGTAAATAGTTCTACACACTAAGATTTGTTAGTTCTTTGACTATTTTGTTAAGCATCAAAACCTTAGATAGTAGAGAACTAACATTCTCCCCTTTTTGATGATAACAAAACAATCACACATTCATTCATCACACATTCACGAACAATCATTCACATTATTTATATTCATTCATCACACATTCATATCCATATTCATTAACAGACAAATCTCTCTTCCCCTTTTTGTTATCAACAAAAATAGAAGAAACAGAATAGTAGTTGATATTAACAGTTTATCAAAATTACATCATAGGTCTGATGTGAGATATCAACAAAAAAAAAATATCCGATAGAAAGAAAAAGAAAAAAAAATACAGAACAAAAACTAATGCTTTTTAGTTCTTTTTGTAGATTTGTGAGCTGTCATTTTCTGACGCTTGCGATAGTAGGAAGGAAGAGAGTTTGAGCAGCAGAACGTTATGGAGGTGGAGCAAGATAATTTTCTAGGTGGTGAAGCACATCAGAGGAATAAATGGCACAAGACTTAAGTTGCTGGAGTGGAGTCATAAGAAGGTCTAGATACAGGAACACCGCTAGCAGTTGAAGTGTCAGTTGTGACAACTCTGGAATTGGTTTTTGTGCAGGTGGTGAAGACTGAAAAAAGGATCGAATGGACCCAGAGGACATTCTAGATGGTGATGGATGAGATTAGTGCAAGGAAGACAGCTGAGTTTTGATCTCTGATGAGATGAACTTTTGAAGATCTTGCTTGAATGATTCAAGCAACGAAGCCATCATCTTTGTAAAGACACTTTTAGATGGAATAGAGGATGCTTCACCAGGACCTTCTGGAAAATTGACACAGTCGAGTCATCACTTTCTGAAGAAGAGTCCATCTGCACATTTTCACAATTTGAAATTTCCCACAAGTTTTAGGAGTCAATTTCCTCTTCGTTTTCCTTTACATAGGTTGTTTTCTTGAACGATGGAACCCTGGACCTTGATCTTTTTTAGACGAAACTTCTGGAGAAGCATTTTTCTCCCACTCAATTGTTGCCTTAATTTTTTCCTAGTCAATATTCTTTTTATGATTCTTGTGCAAGTAAATTGCACCATCAATCGCATACCAAAACTTCTTACATGGACGAATTTGCATATGATGCATACTTTTCTCTCCAATTCTCTTCAAACCTATTGGGAACTTTATTCTTTTAGGAAATGGAGTGCCTTTAAACTTGAATAGCTCCATAAGCACATTCCCATATATCCTAAACTCCTGTTCTTTCTATATTCTTTTTAAAATTCTCTTGGCCAAATCTATCTTTATTTTTTTGCATCATAGCCAAGATAACCAAACCATCATCTTTCGTCACTGTTGTAGAACTCCCTTTGCGAGGAAGAATACATTCTCGCACAATTTTGTGAAGCATTCTAACGACTAGTTCAAACTCTCATGCACAACCACATCATCATCTAGAAATTGTCCTACGTTTCCACTTATTTTCAAAAATATGTCATTCCTTCTCAAAGAAACAACATCATTATCGTCATGACAATTTTTCAAACCAAAACATCTAATTAGATCATCACGGGAGACTGTTATATTCATATCTTGAACTCGTGACCTTAAACTCCTAGAATCAACATACTTCAAATTCCTATAAAATTTCTCAATCATTTCTCCAACCACATCTCCAATCAGATTACACAGCTTTCTACAACCAACATTTTTTAGCCATTTATCCCAATAAAATCCATTCTTTTAAAATATCTAAAATCTATAAAAGCACAATCATGGATTTTTACCTTTGTTATAGAACAGCTTATGGCTGAATCTTTGATTTTTCTTTTCTTTTGAGATTGTGAACGCTTAGCTGTAGACGATGGAACTTCTTTCCTTTTCTTTGAAGAAAGTTTGGAAGATTTCTTCTTCTTTATATTCTTTAAAAGCTCTTAAATAGTTCTGGATCAGAACTTTGAGGCTGATTTTCCTTGAATTCTTTCCTGTTCGTTGTTCCTTTAGGTTGTTCAGAGCTTGCCCAGATTCTTGTTTGTATTTAGCCCGTTCTTCACGAACCTTAGATGATGAAACGGATTGAGAGGGTTTTTGCAAAATCGGAGTGTGTGTATCTTGAATAGAGATGGGATCTTTAAAGGTCACGGTTTTGAATTTTTTGTTAGAGATTCGTTAAGATTTGCGAGAAGCCATGATGAACAGACTTGAAAGATGTTTGCAACAAAAGATTCTTAGGGTTTCACAAAGTGAAGTCGTGATTTTGTGAATAGCCAAGACGAGGTTGACACTTAAGTAGTCAGAACGAAGGAAAGACAAAGAGTCAAAACCTTGAGCGCCAAAAAAATTTCACGAGTTCCCGTATAGATTTTTGCAAAAAAAATTAATGTCCTTTATTTATTTATTTATATATATATTTATCTTAAAAATTAACAAAGGATTCAAATCCCAATTTCATTTCGAATAAATTCAAAACTAATTTTTTCTAAAGATTTTGTAAAAATATCTACTAATTGCATATCTGACGGTACAATTCAACAACAATTTCCATTAATTACATGATCTCGAATAAAGTGATGTCAAATTTCAATGTACTTAGATCTAGAATGATACACTAGATTTTTGTCAGATTAATTACACTTGTATTATCACATTTAATTAGGTATATTTTTGAAAAATAATCCATAATCTTGTAATTGCTGTTTAATCCAATAGCATTTGAGCACAACAATTTCCAATAGAAACATATTCTGCTTCAGCTGCAGACAAGGCAACAGAATTTTGTTTCTTAGAAGAAAAAACTAATTTGTCACCTAAAAATTGACAAGTACTAGATGTGCTTTTTCTATCAATTTTACAACCAGCATAATTTGCATCTGAGTATCCTATCAAATCAAAATTTTGATTTTTAGGGTATCAAATACCCAATTTTGAAGTATTTATCAAGTACTTGAAAATTCTTTTAACAGCTGTCAAATGTGTTTCTGTTGGTACACTTTGAAATCTCGCACACAAATATATACTGATGATATATCAGGTCTAGATACAGTCAGGAACAATAAAGAACCATTAAGACTTCTGTATAATTTTTCATTTACTTCTTTCCATTTAAATCAGAATCTAACCTTATTGAAGTACTCATAGGTGTTGCAGCTCCTTTACTCCCTTCATATCCAAACCTCTTAAGAATTTGTTTAGTGTATTTTTCTTGATGTATGAAGATTCCTTCTTTCGTTTGTTTAATTTGTAGCCCAAGAAAGAATGTCAACTCTCCTATCACTGACATTTCAAATTCTGCTTGCATATCCTTTGCAAAATCTTAATAGTATATTTCATTAGTAGAACCAAATATGATATCATCTACATATATTTGCACAACCAAAATATCTTATTCATAAGTTTTTAAAAACAAAGTTGTGTCAACTGTTCCTCTTTGAAAACCTTTTGAAATTAAAAACAGACTTAATCTTTCACACAAGCCCTTGGGGCTTTTTTAAACCATATAAAACTTTATTTAATTTAAAAAAATAACTAGGTTTAATAGCACTATGCAACTCAAAAAATAACTAGGTTTAATATCTTTATCATATGTATCTTGAATTTTGATTTTTGAAATACTTGGCAGAAAATAGAAGATAACCTTTGTTGAATTTTCGTGATTCAAAATAATCTGCATGTTTCAGTTTGAATTGCCTCTTGAACTCCATCGTGATCTTCATATGTTATCTATTTGAAGATAACGTTTTTCTTCTTCTGATTTCCTCAACGATATCCAAGATAAATAGATAAGCTCGTTCTTGTCTTGAAGTATGTTAGAATAAACAGTTTGTCTTCAAATAATTCTTGTAACTTTAGATTTTATCATTGAAAAGATTATTTTTGTTGATGAAGAGAAATTCAGAATTATTTAAATCCCCTAGGATATAATCCGACTTAGTGAAACAAATAAGTATACTATCTAAATATACTTATTATCTTGGAGCTAGGTCTACAAAATAATCGAACTTCTTCATATAAAAAATTGTAGAGCTTGTTTGAGAAGATGAACAGTAACTAACTTTAACTCAGAATTGTTGTTTAAAGTTCTTGAAAAGATTCTGTAAAAACTTTTGTGTTTCTGGAAACTTTCTCATGTAAATGTTCTGTGAATAGTTCTACACACTAAGAGATTTGTTAGTTCTTTGACTATTTTGTTAAGCATCAAAACCTTAGATAGTAGAGAATTAACAGTTCCTATGCTGGCAGCATAGATTCAAGATTTGCTAACGTACATTGATTTTGATCAATTTTCTGAGAAGGCAACACTAGCAGCGTTAGGAGTAGTGTACGAGATGGCTTTGAAGATTAGGGTTCTATACACATTCAAGGCTCGTTGAATGCCGGTGGCCTATATCTTCTAGTAGCTAACGTACATTGTTAAACATTAAATGCTGGTGAAAACTTGTGATGAACACCAGCGGTGTTGTTGGGGTTATTAAAGTTTTTTATCCTGTGCATGGTTTACGTTGGTGCAAGGCCAGCAACATTGAATTCCTAGGAGATGATGTACAAGTTTGACTCAAAGGTTGATGTTGATATGTTTCAAAGCCTGTTGTGTTGCTTCCAAATTTGCCCGTGTTGAATGATTTCAAGATTAAGCTGACGATGTAGACCCTGTTTTGGCCGGCTTACTCTGTTCTACTTTCCTAAACTTGCATGAAACTTCTCTAAACTTGCTCTATTTGCAATATAATTCCTTCAAGACCTGAAATATGACATTAAGCACATCAAGTACCAATTCCTTATTATTTCTATAGAATCAATAACAATTAAGCATGATTTATTGAATAAAAATTTGAGTATAATCTGTCTTTGTCAATAGTTATAGGGCTATATATATATATATATATAAAGAGATCTAAATTAGCGTGAATACCAAAGCCTTATAGCTCAGCTTGAATGATATGGATAGAATTATTTATGTTCTCCATGCTTTCATGCATGACTCCACCCTGACTTGCCGCGTATGGATTATTTGACATCCTCATCTTCAATAAGTTCATCATCATCATTGTAGGGGAAAAAAGGATATTGAAGGTTGCAAATGTTATTCCCAGAATACAATTCCCTACAACCCCACCTCTCTCCCTCTCTCCCCATTGACAAATATAGTGGTCCATGCTGGGGTCAAGTTGGAGATATATGATATGTCAAAAAGTATTTGTTCTTCCAAACTGGAATGTCAAGTTGTTATATACAATATCTTCGTAACCCAGGCATCCATTTTCTAGGGTGATTGAGAAGTTTTCTTCATGTGCTTATATCCTTCTTATAGGTGATATATTTCATCTTTCTTTTAATTTAGAACCCACAGCTGCTTTACATCCATAATATACGTATTCTATGATATAATTGAAACTAATATTGTGCCTTTGTGAAATGGATAATGATGTTGAAATATAAAACTAAATCTATATAAATCAAGTTTTATCTATATTTGAGTCCATATGTGGATTGGACATGCATGGTTATAGAAAAACCAATTCCAAAACTTTTACCTTATTTTATTCTCATAATGGATTATCTAATATAAGTAAAAGTAGCCTTTACTTAGTTTATTATTTTGAAAAAAAAAAATTAATAATATTAGTATATCACATAAAATAGTTAGTGATGTATAAAAACTAGTAATTTTTAAGATAAAACCTATTTTATAATATACAAACAGAAATATTTTAAAATCTATCTTTTACTACTAAATATTAAACATTAATTGGGGAGTCTAGAATTTGATTGAATTGATCTGACCGCCCTTGAACATCTCCGGTGAAATGAAATGAAATAAACTGCAAAATCATAATATAATATAATATAATATATGGATATATATATATATATGGAGATTAATTTAAATTGAATAGCGAAAGGAAAGTAAAACAAGTGAGACAATAAAATATAATTGGTTTCAACTATAAAATAAACAAAATTCAGCATTCCCGATATAATTTGGTGGCTTAATATATTACTTCTAGCTATGATGAGTTTTTACTATTAAAATTGTAATTGGGACTTTTCATAATAAGAAATATTATTTATAATCCTTGCTTACAACATATTCCAGCAAGTACTACAACATTTTCGAATAATTGTTGCAAAGTTAAGCCATTGTAAAGGTCCAAAAAAAATTCCATGACAAGTACATCGCAAGAAAAGTAAAATCTCAGAAGAGTTTTCTTGTAAAATTTTGGTAAAAATTTGTCTTCTAGGAAAATCCATTTCCTACAAAGGAGGGGTTTGCGTATCTCGTGTGCAAAAATGCAAGAAAAAAAATCTCAAGCTACAAGGGAATTTTCATAGGTCTACGAGGATTCATTTGTCACACGCCACATATGTGATAATAAGTCTACGAGAAACTCTCTGTCATTAGCCAACGTGTAAAACACGTACTTCTTACATGCTTTTTCCTCTTCTTTCTTATTTTTATTTTATTTTTGTAAATATATATATATATATTTCAAAACATCACTTTGTAAACAATAATATAGCCTTTACATATAATCTAATTTCCGTAATATAAATTTTAACAAAGATCAAGTTTTAAAAAATTGAATATATTTAATTAAAAAGTGAATTGCTAAAATTCTAGGCATTGCAATCAATGAAATGTGTTTGGAAAAAAGAATGGAAAAAAAAAATTCAAACTCCGTTATCTTCAACGCAAACTCATCCTCTTTAGCAAATCCCTAGCTACCAATCAACAAAAAGAAGAAAAGCAATGTTGTCTACTCGTAGAAAACTTAACAGTGGCATGCTTTTAAATATACCTTTCGAGTTACGTTCACCTTTTTTTCCAATCTAATTCGACTGAGATGGATTTTGAAAATGATGCTGTCAATGAGAAGCCCAACACTTTTGTCGATAAGGGCAAAGATCCAGTTGGTTTTAAAACCATTTAATTTACCATAACAAAACAAATTCAATTATTAACTTTTAACAAATAATCATGTTAACCTAAAATTTCTTAATATACTTATCAACTAAAAATAACTCAAGTGTCATTAGAAACCTGCATGTTCCAAACCTAGCAAAGTCCAACAATCATTTTTATTTTATTAAAAATAGCCGATTTTGGTGTACTATATGTAATAAATTTGAGCTTTCCGGATTACCCTACGAAAATCATTTTTTTCCCCTTGACAAGAAATTTATATAGATGTGGGCACAATTTAGTTAACTAGTCTATTACCCTTTTTCTTGAACCAAATCAAAATGATCGTTTTTTTTAATATTAATTAGAAATCGATCTATTATTAACGGATAAGCATCTTTTTTGGCTTTTGGTTTGTAACCAATCAACATTATGGCTAACGAAAAGTTGTGGTTAACCATATTTTTCAATTACAATCATAAAAAGTATATCCATCGCGCCCCAAGGAGTATCATAAACGTGATAGTCCATCGCACATAATATCAAAGCTTAGGAATAACTACCTTAACACGCAAAAGCTTCAATATTTTGACAAGGTGTATTTATAAAATAGTAGGAGACGCTGATGGGTAATGCAATTTAAGGAGATAACACTATAATAGCATACAAGAATTTATAAAAATAATTGTATAATCTTAAAGGATTAAAGTTTTACAAACTCAAGGGAGCATTCCCATGATAAAGTCCTAAAAATATTACAAAGCATCATGTCTCTTTAATAGTAAACAAATCTATCTTCAAAGACAAATTACTAAGTAAGGAGATTTCTACAAAAGTCTACTCACAAAATCTTCTCACAATCTTTTTCCAAAATCTCTATGCATTCTTTGGTCATTACCTGTGGAAAGATTCCCCTGGAGTAAAGCCACAAGTATTCCTTCTACAACAAAAATCTATTAGAGTATAAGCATAACAAGCTTAATGAGATAAATTCCGCATCACATATTCACAACAAATAACAAACATATGAGATGCACCATCCATATGATCAAATAAATACATATGATTAACCAAAAACCATATGCAAAATATATTTATACCCTCCATATCAAGGGTTAGGGAATGCTTTAAAAAGGTTCATTCGACCAGTAAAATTTCTTATAATAAATGGGGTTCCAACCAACCGCCACTACTAGTCCCTAGGGTTCATGCCTAAAGCGATCAATCTAGAATGGCTCCTCTATGAAGCAGTATTTCCCGAACAACTTAGCTCCTTATGCTAGAGTTAGATACCTTACCTTTTTATTCCCACGTGTAGGAGTAGTAATGATATGAAATGTGACTCAACAACATGCCATGCATAACTAATTTATTATTTCACTTCCAACCATCTTAAATATCCATTTAGAGTTGGCCATCAAAATAATAGCACACATACCAACATAATAAAGGAATAAGAGTATTAATTAACAATTCAAGTTTCGATATACTTAACATTCATTGACCAACATAGTGAAACACAAGCATAAATTCCATAATAACCCACATGCAATTCCATTTTATCTTTATCCTATATTCTACTGCTCTACTTTATAAGCACAT
The DNA here is from genome assembly GCA_024138025.1 of Combretum micranthum. Taxonomy (NCBI): domain Eukaryota; kingdom Viridiplantae; phylum Streptophyta; class Magnoliopsida; order Myrtales; family Combretaceae; genus Combretum; species Combretum micranthum. The sequence goes on from JAMXBD010001272.1 coordinate 330,683, forward strand.
ACAAGAGTACATAAGGCATTGGGAAAAACTCACTAAACCATAGTGAAGACTCTTAGTCAAAATAATCTTCTAGAAAGAAAACGTCAGTATCATCATCATCTAAACAAAAGAAATGCCCAGAATGAGTATTTCATACCAAACTTATCTAAAGTTTTACTCTAGTATACTAGTACTTGGTAAAATTCTCGATTACTAAGTTATTTTAACTTAAAACGATCATAACTAACTCATTTTAACTCCGATTTTCATGTATGAGTAGTTGATTTATACCTACTTCGAATGTTTTATCCATTTCTAATGTTATTTCAATCATTTAAGTTCATTTAGGTCTTAGAATCCTACCATATAGATTATTCCAAAATTGTCCCAGAATTGATTTACACTACTTTTTACAATTGTTACCTTATATAAACTCTCTATATCAAATACATATTACTTGAAAATCATTAACCAATAATTATAGTTCATAATATATACATGATCCTAGTGATGTTGTTCAAAATATAATTTTTTACTAAATAGACTTTGAAATCAAGTTAGAAAACTTATGCTTATGGGGAATGTTCTTGGAAAACTATTATTATTATTATTATTATTATTATTATTATTATTATTATTATTATTATTATTATTAAAACTTTTCACTACAAGAAAACTAAACTTTAGAGACAGAAATTTTGCAACAGGAAATGAGTAAAACAAGTTATGTTTTTGTCACGCTCCAAGAGTATCCTAGTAGTAGTAAACAAGATTCACTTGATTACCATTACTAGTTTACCTTCTGAGAATGACATATTTTCAATAAACATGATCTTTTAGTTGCTTGGATAAGATGAACAAATATATATAAGACATAATTTAGTAAATAACTATCACACTAAGTTTGTAAATAATAATAAAATATTACAGACCATATCATTTCTATAAACTCCTGCAAATACATAGCTAAAGATTCTAATGCAAGATACTTGCAACTAAAAGATAAATAGAGATATGTATTCTTATCCTATACTATTCTTTAAGCTTTTGGCTCCTAATTTCTTATCGGGACCATGCTCCTGGTAGTAATGAGCCAAGGTCAAAAAGTGAACCTAAAAGGACTGTTGGAGTGTGAGCTAAACCACGAGCTCAGTGAATAACCAGAACTTATCACATAACACATACAAGTTATTTCATGATCATATGCAATATATCAATCAAACATATGTACAAATACAAGCCTGGATAACCTGGAATCCAGACAGGATGAAGATTTGCGCCCTCTCATCGGGGTTGAAGGATCACAATCTATGGCCTACCTACCTAGGAGAGACTAAACTTTCAGGAAACATTAATGCTCAATTTAATTATCTCTTTGAACTTATTGTGTCTTATCATTTATTTCCTGCTTTAGCTTTAGAAACTCCACTAAGTGTTAGTTATTTCCATGCAATACCATAAGCGGCGTCCTTCATTTACCATTTAGTTCCTATGGTATCAACAGAACAAAGGTAATTTTGTGATTAACCAATAGCTTTCTTGCCTAGATAACCCAAGCATTACCAGAGATCCGAAATACCAACACGTAGTAAGCTACCACTTACTCAAATGCTATTTTATGCAAAATATGCAATGCATGTAAAATTTTCTTTATAGTACCAGTAGTTTTTAATTTGTTTGAAGGCGATCAAGCATTACAGACATTCAATCATGTTACAAAAGCAATATAGTCATACATAACTCTATTGTCACTTTTATTAGAGTGACTTGGCAATCAATACAATACACGGTTCCCATAAACCATACAGTACACCCAATTTATTATCTTTTATTTAAGGTTCGCTAGATTTACAAGCATAGCCAATGTAATAAGACTAAGTTACTCACTTGCTCATGTTGCTCAGTCGTAGTAATCATCAGGAAAGTCCTCACAAGTACCCAGGTCACCTATTGAGATGATTAATTTAATCATTAATGACACAAAAACTATATAACTTAACTCCTATGAATGGCTAAGTATCCTATCGTGCTGTTGGGTCTTTTGTTCTATTACTATATTAATTCTTTGGAGATCTTATGATAATTAATTATTAATCCACTTTTATTTCAAGTTGCTTGATTTGACTTTGTTTGATATTTAAATCTATTAATCGGGTATTCAAGAATTTTGATAATTTAGTTAATTCACTTTTATAGTTTTTATTGTTTTAAACTATCGATTTTCTTTTGATTTACTTGATAAATTTTTCTTGTAAAATATAGATATCCCAATATTCACAAATTTAGATTATTTAAATTTCTATTGTTATCTAATTATTTACAATTATTCATTTAGATAAATACTTAGTATTTACTAAACTTGTAATTTTTCTTGTAGACTAATTAAATACAACCCTAGTGACAATAAATTTATTAACATAAAGATTCGCTAACTTAAATAAAGTTACTTTCAAAAAATTCTTGTTGGCCGAAAAATAACAATAATAATAATAATAATAATAATTACGAAAAAGACAATAAAAATAAAATAAAATAAAAGATATGTTTTTCACAATAACAATACTTTTAATATTGGTTTTATAATTTAATCAATACTAATTTAAAATTCTTACCATTAATGTTAAAAATTAGTAATAATGTTAGCCTTAGCTTTTGAGTTTTTATTATAAATATTACATAATAATATTTAAGAAATAATATGTAAAGACCCGTTCCCCTAAATCCCGAGATTTAGAGTACCGAATCCCCAACCACATATAACGTTTTCACATTATATGTAAGGTTGTCCTAAAACTAACAGTTTATGAAAATTGTTTGATCAAAATCACTAAACTTTGTAAAGAACTTTTAAACAAAACAAGATTGCTAACAAAAGCAATCTATACATACATTTACATCATATATACATCGTTTAGTGCCAATACATGACACCACAAAAAAAATTACATGTTTCCTCAAAACATGAGAATCCTAAAGGATCTTAAGGTCATTACAACAAGAAATTGGCTTAACTACCAAGCCTTCTATACATAACTTTTTCCTTAGCAAAAAGTCTTCCAAAAGTCCAGGGTAACGGATCCTATTCGTCCCACTCATCCAGAAATCTCTCGAAATCAAACCCATAGCCCAAGTCATCATATAACTCGTCTCCAATACCTGCAAAGCAGCAAAAGTGAGCCAAAGGCCCAGTACACAATAACCAATGCAAAAACAAGTCATCAGATTGATGTAATGCATCATAGAACAAGTGGTTATCTTTATTACATTTTCTTTCACAAATTAACAAGAGGGTATTCAAAACCCGGTCACACTTCGGGAATCCAGGGATCCTGAGTAACAACAGCTGCTCAGGGGGTTGATATAAGCAGTCCGAATACTTATATCTCCTCTATCTATTTCATGAAGATAATAGCTTCATTTAGGGTTTAAAAGCCATTGCCCGACTCTACTTAAACTCAGTCCATAACATGAGCCTAGTTCACAAGTTCCTATAAACTTTGAACTAAATCATGGTATTTCCCCCTAAGTTTAAGCAAACGTTACTCAGATACTATTCCCCCCTATCGGCTACCCACTTAACCAAAAAGAGTCGCTATTGCATCATAGCGTACCATTGCATTATGGTAAAGTCATTGCATCATGACTTGGTTAAGCGCCTAACTAACATGTCATTGCATCATGACAGATTTGCTGCTCCTCGGACCAGATTAAACAGCGAAATAGACATCCAATTCATTCAAATGTTAAGCCGAATCAATTTAGGTCAAATTAGAAATGCCTGGTCCTAGCAAACATCAAACAAGTTATTGCGTACCTGAACCCGTTAGAATATAACTAGGATCTCTCGGTGATGAACTAACCGAAGAATCCTTAACTGAAATAGAAATATCACAATAATCAACAAATCAACAATTATAGATTTCATTCTCACAATTATATACATATTATATCCATATATCACAATTAATCAAAGAAATCCAAATAATTGAATACAAAGTCATAAATAAGCATTTAAACATCCTATTATATTCTAAATCACTTAATAAATACTTAATTGCTTAAATAACAAACTTTAGAAAATTTTAGAAAAAGTTTTTAAATTTCAAAAGGACAGGGGATAGGCCGGCAGCCAAAGCCGGCGGCTTTGAGCCGGTGCTCGATGCTCTGAAAATCAACACTGCCAGCGCTGGCAGTGTTCAAGGGTACGCCGCCTGCCTTTGCATCCTACGCCGGCGACTTTGAGTCGGCGTAGAATCCAAAACCAGAATTTTCAAAAACTTCTAGAGAGATCTAAACCGTCCGCTTACCTAGATACGCTGGCGACTTTGACTCATACGCCGGCGGCCTACATTTCCGCTGCTAGCATACTATATGACAGAATGAATGCCGGCTGACTTTTCTAGCGAAAGCCGGCGGCTTTCATCCAGCCTTAAGAAAACTGAATCAAACGCTGCCTCTAAGCCGGCGGCGTTGAATTCCCAGGTGCCGGCGTACATTCTAAAAACAGGCTTAAACGAAAAATCTCAAATCCCCTGTTTTTCCACTTTGTAAAATTCTATCCTAATACACTTTAAACCTTCCTCAACTACACTTTTAACTTCATATACTCACTCCTAGCTATACTACTCAATTCTAGCAACTCAAAACAAGAATTCAACACAATTAAACACTTTAACTCCACATCAATCCAATCTAGATTTCCCTACACAATTCCTCTTCACATCCTCCCAACACTTCATATTACTTCAACCATGCATGCACAAACTCACACACTCATATAACACATTCATAACTCATCCCAAGCATGAACAAACAATTTGATCAACATTAAACTCATTCCAATGAAGAATTCATGTAATCACTTCAAGAAAGAAAACAAACAAAACAACAATCATAATTAAATCAATTCAAATACAAATATATACCTTGTCTTAAGGATAACTTTGATTTTTAAACTCGATATTGACCTTGACTTGAGCTTGGAAATGGAGATAGAAATGGAAGAAGAAAAGAAAAGAAAGAAAGAAAAGGAAATTCGGATAAAATGAGCTGCCCCCAAAAAGTAGTCCAAATTAGCTTAATTAGGTATTAAACATATTCCAAAATTACCCCTTAAAGTATATATAAATTTAGGAGGCATTTGAAGTGCATTTTGGTCTCATTTGGGACTTATATTTGAGCATATATGCTACTTAATTAAAGAAACAAAATCCCATCACTAATCTTGTAGTACCAAAGTTGATTTTATAAATCTAACATACTAACACCTTAATGCACAATGGCACAATTAATAATTTTACTACACACACATTAATACATATAAAACAAAAACATTAATTTAAATCTACAGATGCAAAATAATGCATTCTAGACTACTGGCAACATAACCATGGTATTCATCATACTCACTCAATTCAACAATTTAAAATAATTAAATAAACACATGAAATCTAAATAGAATTTATATCTATGTCATTTCATTCTTCCCTTCTTCAAGAAGTTTCGTCCCCGAAACTTAACTCACCTTCTTACTCAAAAAGTTTCGGATATTTCTGTCTCATTATAATCTCTACTTCCCAAATTGCTTCTCTTTCAGATTGGTTACTCCATTGGACCTTTACCATTGGTATGACTTTATTTCTCAATTCTTTGTCCATTTTTCCCAAGATTCTAATTGGCTTTTCCTCAGTAGTCAAATCTGGTAGTATCTCTGGTTGATTTGTATCCAATATTGCATCGGAATCAAATATGCATTTTCTAAGCTGAGACACATGAAAAACGTTATGAACACCTGACAAACTTGGTGGTAACGCCAATCTATAAGCTAATGGCCCGATCCGTTCCAATATTTCATATGGCCCAATGTATCTTGGATTCAATTTGCTCCTCACACCAAATCTAAAAACTCCCTTAGTCGGGGATATCTTGAGAAACACATGATCTCCAATTTCAAACTCCAAAGGTCTTCTTCTCAAATCGGCATAACTTTTATATCGGTCTTGAGCAACTTTCAATCTCTGTTTGATCATTTGAATCTTATCAACTGCTTGTTGTACTAAATCGGGACCAATCAACAGTCTCTCGCCCACTTCATCCCAATGCAAAGGAGATCTACATTTTCTTCCATATAACGCTTCATACGGAACCATCTGAATTGATGTCTGATAACTATTATTGTAAGCAAATTCAACCAAAGGTGAGTGTTCATCCCAATTCTTTCCAAAATCCAATGCACAAGCTCTAAACATATCTTCAAGAATTTGAATTGTCCTTTTTGATTGCCCGTCAGTTTGTGGATGAAAAGCTGTACTAAATTGTAACTTTGTTCCAAGAGCTTCATGAAGACTTTTCCAGAATCAACTGACAAATCTAGTATCTCTATCTGAAGTGATGGTTATTGGTATTCCATGTAATCCCACTATCTCTCGAATGTAAATTTGAGTCAATCTTTCAAGTGAATACCCGACTCTTAGTGAAATAAAATGTGACGATTTCGTGAGTCGATCCACGATGATCCAAATCATTTCATTCCTGGCCATTGTCTTTGGTAAAGCCGTCACAAAATCCATAGTTATCTCATCCCATTTCCATTCCGGAATCTTCAATGGTTGTAATTCTCCTCCAGGCCGTTGATGCTCGATCTTCACTTGTTGACATACCAAACACTTAGAGACAAATTTGCAATGTCCTTCTTCATTCCTTCCCACCAAAAATGTCGCTTCAAGTCTCGATACATCTTCGTGTTTCCCGGATGAATTGAATATGAGGAGGAATGTGCTTCCTTCATAATTTGGTGTCTCAAATCATAGATCTCGGGTACATAAATTCTATCCTTGAACCTGATAATACCCTTATCATCAATTCTCATCTCTTTTCTCCTCTTCTTACCTATCATACTTTTCAACTTCTGGCTTCCCGGTTCTTCAAGTTGTCCTTGCTTGATTTGATCCAGAATCGTCGGTTGCAATGATAAACTCACTAGCATGATGTCAACATTTTCTGTAGCTATCTCAATATTCATCCTTTGAAGATCTTCTTGTAATTTCCGTTGAGTAGTAACCAAAGTTTCCACATTCATCGATTTCTTCCTACTGAGCGCATCGGCTACCACATTAGCTTTTCCTGGGTGATACAAAATTTCAATATTGTAATCTTTGATTAACTCCAACCACCTTCGTTGTCGCATGTTCAATTCCTTTTGAGTGAAAATGTATTTCAAACTCTTGTGATCCGTGAATATCTTACACTTTTCACCAAACAAATAATGTCTCCAAAGCTTCAATGCTAATACCACCACGGCTAACTCGAGATCATGAATTGGGTAATTCTTCTCATGGGGCTTCAATTGTCTTGAGGCATAAGCTATGACTCGATTATCTTGCATCAAAACACATCCGAGTCCTTGAAGTGAAGCATCACTATAAATCACAAACTCTTCTCCACTAATTGGTAATGCCAAAATCGGTGTAGAAATCAATCGTTCCTTCAGCTCAAGAAAACTCCGATCACAATCTTCATCCCAATCAAACTTCACATATTTTCTCGTCAACTTAGTTAATGGTGAAGCGATTTTGGAAAAACCTTGTACAAATCTTCTATAATAGCTTGCCAACCCAGAAAACTTCGTACTTCCGTGACACGTTCGGTGGTGGCCAGTCCAATACCGCTCTAATCTTCTCGGATCAACAGATATCCTTCCTTTGTAATGATATGTCCCAAGAATGCAACTTCTCTCAACCAAAACTTGCACTTGCTAAATTTAGCATAAAGCTTCCTCTCTCTCAATCTTTGCAATACAAGTCTCAAATGTTTCTCATGTCTTCCACATTCTTTGAATACACCAATATATCATCAATGAAGACTATTACAAATTGATCCAAATAATCCTTAAATACCCTATTCATCAAATCCATAAAAGCAGCAGGGGCATTTGTTAAACCGAAAGGCATAACCATAAACTCAAAATGTCCATATCTTGTTCTGAAAGCCGTCTTGGATATATCTTGTTGCTTAATCTTGAGTTGATGATATCCGGATCTCAAATCTATCTTGGAAAACAATGCAGCATCTCTCAGTTGATCAAATAAATCATCAATTCGAGGAAGTGGATACTTGTTCTTGATTGTCACTTGATTCAATTCTCTATAGTCTATACACATCTTAGACTTCCATCTTTCTTCTTAACAAATAATACCGGAGCACCCCAAGGAGAAATACTTGGACGAATAAACCCGAGGTGTTGTAATTCCTCCAACTGACTTTTCAATTCTTTCAACTCACCGGAGCCATACGTATGGAGCTTTAGAAATAGGTGTTCCTGGTATCAAATCAATCCCAAAATCAATCTCCCTATCCGGTGGCAAACCGGGTAATTCATCAGGAAAAACATCAACAAATTCCCTTACTACTGGCACCATATCAACTCGGAGTTCTTCACTACCCATTGTAGTTTCATATCCTTCTCCCACAATTCCATAGAATACATACTCCGGTCTCCTTCTTTCCAACACATGAAGTAGTCTTCTACCTTCCAACTCAAAACTCACTTCCGCTTTACTACAATCTATTGTAGCTTTGTAAAGATTCAACCAATTCATTCCAAGAATAACATCAAAATCAATTAAAGGCAGAACTAACATATCTATTGGCATGCTTTCATCAGAAATCACAACATCAACATTCCTACATACACATGGCTCTTTGGATTGCACACCAAAAGGAGTATTCACACTCATCACTCTATCATACAACACTTCAGAAGAACAAACCACACTCATTCACAAAGCTTTCAGCAATACATGCATGAGTAGCACCAGTATCAATTAAAGTATATGCAGGATGATTTGCAATCTGTATTATACCTGCCAGTGTATCAACCGAAGGAGCTTTCTCACATTGTTGTAAAGCAAACACTCTAGCAGCTGTCATTCCCTTTCCAAAGTTCGGTCCTTCATTCCTCGGCTTTTCTTTACAATTTGCCACATGATGACCTCTTTGTTGACAATGAGCACAAAAGATGGGCTTCAATTTAGGTTCAGGACAGTCAGAAGCTTTATGACCAACTTTCCCACATGCAAAAAGCTCCAGGAGTCCATTTACATTGAAACGATTCATGAGGCCCAAAACATATAGGACATCGCCTATCAAATGGAATGGATGGCATAGAAGTCTTCACCACTTGTCCCGAGCTTGGTTTCTTACCCAAATATGGTCGCTTGCCTTTGTTAACATTACCAAACCTTGAATAAGGAGTGTAGGATGTCACCGATCTCTTGCCCATAAATGTAGCACGTCTATCCCTCTGAGCTTTATTTTCATTATTAATTTGTTCCACTAACTTTGCCTTGATTACTGTTTCAGACAATGTTGACAATTGAAACTTCTTGACCTCACTCTTAATCTCCATGTTCAAGCCATCTTGAAACTTTTGAACCTTCATGCTCTCATCATTGTAACTTGTACCGCAAATCGAAGCAATCTGCAATATTCTGCATGATATTCTTCAACAGTTTTATTTCCTTGCCTTAGACTCAACCAACTCGATATCATTTGTTCCCGCACTGTGGATGGAATGTATTGCAAGAAAAAGGCTTCCTTAAATCTGTTCCATGGTATCGGTCACATATCCTTCACTATTCAATCTCCACCAATTATATGCATCTCCCTTCAACATATATATAGCCAAATCAACTTTCCTATGCTCAGGCACTTCACAAGCTGCAAACGCTTTTCTAGCTCCACTATCCAACCTTCCGTTCGAGTCGGATCCAAACAGTTCCATCAAAATCAGGTACCAGTCTGACAAAATCATGCAACTTGACTTGTTCATTCCGGTCTCCCATTGGTGCTTGTGGTTCTTCTCTCACAGTTGGTGGATGATATTGCTGCATAAATTGTTGTTGTTGTTGATACATCATTTGTTGGTACTGCTGAACTATTGCAAACATATCTCGAAACATAGTGTACACATTATTCGGATCTCCAGCAGGCATCTGAGGCATAGCTGGATATGCTGGCATTTGAGGAGGCTGTGGATTTGGTGCAGTAGAAGCCGAAGCCGGTGATGGAGTCGAAGTAGAAGCTGGAATACTAGCTGATGCAGAAGCTGAAATAGTAGACTGAGAAGGAGGTGGCATACTTTCTCTTTCCGAAGATTGTCGGGTTACTCTTCGTGACCTATCCATCTTTTAAACAAACATGCAACATATGTATGACATATAATAATTTTACAAGGTCAATCAATATCAAACAATTAATAAACCAATTAGACATTAAACATAAAACTTAATATAAACAAGTCCTATATATGTCTAACTAACTCACCGCATCTAAGGTCAAGTCACCACTATTTAATCAAACAATTTCATAAACAAGCTCTGATACCATCTGTAAAGACCCGATCCTCTAAATCCCGAGACTTAGAGTACCGAATCCCCAACCACATATAACGTTTTCACATTATATGTAAGGTTGTCCTAAAACTAACAGTTTATGAAAATTGTTTGATCAAAATCACTACTTTGTAAAGAACTTTTAAACAAAACAAGATTGCTAACAAAAGCAATCTATACATACATTTACATCATAAACATCGTTTAGTGCCAATACATGACACTAAAAAATTACATGTTTTCTCAAAACATGAGAATCCTAAAGGATCTTAAAGGTCATTACAAAAGAAATTGGCTTAACTACAAGCCTTCTATACATAACTTTTTCCTAGCAAAAAAGCGTCACGCCCCATAGGGTATCTTAAACGTAACAGCCCGCCACATACTAAATAAGACTCTCGAGTTCCCTACCCGAGCCCTTCGGGAGTCTTAAGTAGATGTAAAGCGTTCCTTTACGACAATAGAATACTTCAACAAATGGAGTTAAACAGTTTAATGTGGCATTCATTAGCCATAGATAATAAATCAAACACATAATTATCGTTTACAAAATCTAAGGGGCATTCCCCCGCAAAATAATAACAAGTCCATTACAGTCATCCAGAGTCCTTAGTTTCCAATGGAAGTCTATACAAAAACAAATGGATTAAACTTCTACGGGAAACTCCTATCTCTGGTACCTGTGCTGTGGCTTGCCTCGGCCTAAGCCATATAAACTCATGCTGCAATAGATAAAAACTATGGGGGCGTAAGCTAACTAGCTTAGTGAGTAATAACTTCCATAACACAATTAAATACAATCATTCAAGCAAGTGATTATTCAAGCAAGTGTATGCATCATACAAATGTGATCAATAAACATATGACCAAGCGGAAATCATATGTGGATGGACTTGCGCCCTCCATCCCGGGTTAGCAGATTAACGAATCCTGCGGTACGACGTCGTTTAAGCTCACGGTCAACTAACAATATATCGTTTTATGGATCACGATTAACCAACAAATTCGTTTTATTGATCACGAAAAACCAACCAATGCGAATGCTCCAGCCCCATCGTGATTGTTTCTATGAAGAAAACAAATTTTCATGCATGAATGATTTTATGAAAAACATAAGATATGAGGAAAGAAAGATTTTTGCAAAACAAATAAACAAAGAAATTTACACAAGAAAAATAAATATGAAGAATAGTATTTTTCTAAGAACTTTTAAATAGTATTAGTGTAACTTAGAAAGTAGAAAATTTTATTTTCAAAAAGGTTACTTAGGAAAAATAATAAAACCAACATAAAGCCCTTTTTAGAAAACAAAAGGAAACAAGGTATTCATTTCAAGAAATCTACAAAAACAATTTTTGAAAACTATATTTTCTAAAAAAACTTCAAACCAACATTATTTTACTCAAGAAAAAAAAAATTGGACCACAAAACATTTGAGCATGCTTAAATATGAATTATAGAGTTACAAAAAGAGAATTTTTCAACTATATAGATAACTAAGTATTTATCAAACAAGTTTTGATTTCTTGAACCAAAGTTGTTTTTACTTAGAAAATCCGTGGTGAATTTTGTCGCCACTGTTTCGGGGCCTATATGGCCTTGTTTGATGGAAATAATTTTAGAGATGGGTAGATCTTTTCGAGTAGGTAGAAATCGGTATATTATATGCGCGATTCCGAGTTAAAATGACCAAGTTATGGCCATTTTAAGTTGGAACATTCCTTTATACGAACTTTAACGTTCTTTTGACATTGTTTTGTCAAATCTCAAGAAGATCATCAAGAAATACTTATTATGGGTATTTTCTTTGGTTAGGTGACCCCGAGGAAGGATTCCTTTACCCGGAGGATTATTACGACTAAGTGGAGTGTATGAACGACTCATCCACCTAGAGAAATAGTCGACATGGCATCGTGAGTTTATTTCCATTAAATGCTATACTTGTTGTGCCTGTAAATTAGTTGCATTAGAATTAGGAAAAAGATAAAACGATATGTATGTAAATAATTTTTTGAAAGAATTTTTAAGAATATCGAAGCCGGAATTGTTTTAAATGATTGTTTTAGTATAGTATTGATTTGTATGAAATTCCTTGATCGTCTTAAATTTAAAAATAATTATGCTATGACTTTATAAATAAATGAATTCATGCATACCACGAAGTGAGTCACATTGCATTTTGGGTTATTATCCTTGGGTGAGAAGAATAGTAAGCTCATGTCAAAAGCAACACTTGGCGGGAGATCCAAAAGCGATTGCTTGGCGGCTTAATGGAAAATTCTTGGCGGAAGATCCGAAAGCAAGGTCAATCAAGTAGATTCGGAATGCTTGGCGATGAGTGCTCGCGGGCATGAAAACTTTTTTTTTAAAAACTACTTGAATTGAGGTTATGTATCACCAAACCCCGAATGGAGGGCGCAAATCCATTCAACATATAGTTCCCGGAAAACTATATGCTTGTTTGCCCACGTGTTTGTTGCATTACATTTGTTTGATTAATCAACTTATTTGAATTTTGTACAAGAAGTTATTTATGGAAATAGTTCTCACTAAGCCTATTAGCTTATACCCCGATAGATATCTTTTGCACTTTCCCTACCTATGGTTAAGGCCACGTGGACCCTGCGGGCAGGTAATTTCTTTTTAGGTAATAGAAATTTAGATAAAGTATAGCCTTAGTAATGATGTATAAATCATGTAATAGATTAGTGATCAAGGGGATATGTCCCTGAGTTTGTAAAGTCATTAATTTGAACAAATGATTATTATGAGTCCTCTTTTCTTAAATGTGTTATTCATATCTTCTTAAACTTCATAATTCCATATATGGTCCTCTAAAGTTGTGAAAGTACGCCTTACACTTAATATAAAAGCTTTCGGAAATGGCTAAGGTTGTCATACTTAAGCTTTAATATTGAGTGTGGCGGATTGTCACGTTTAGGGTACCCTTTGGGGCGTGACAAGTCTTGTCTTCTTATATTCATTTCTAAAATATAAGCCTCTGTTTTTTAAAACTTGTTCTTTCATTTCCTTTGAAAAGAATCATCTTTATTGATAAAATCCATTATTGTTAATCTTACTTTATTTATATTCTTTTGAAAATAAGTTCTTTCTTTTAGAAATCATTACTTTTCCTAAGTGGGTTCTTTATGAGTTGATTTTTATATTAACTTTGAAAACTAGTGTGTTTCTTAGTTTAGAAAAGAGTTTAAGTCCTAAATTTTTAATATCAACGATTTATTTTTCTTAAAACTTAGATTACCATAAAATACAAAGAAAATATTTATTGCTTATGTTTTCCTGGTAAAACTATCTTTGTTCTTTAAGAAAACTTGAGAAAACTTGTATTACTCTATTCTTAGGTTGTTGATAGTAATTTCATGGTTTTGTTGATAAATCACTTAATCGAAGTTCTAGCTTTGAGTTTATTTAGTAAAGTGAAATTCTATTTTTAGATTACTTGAGACATTAACATTATGAAGATGCAAATATCATGAGCATATAAAATAATAAAACATAAGAAAATAATAGAAACAAATAATAAGCAAGGAAATAAAATATCAAGCATTGGGAACCTTAGCTTCATCAAGGAATCCCGGTCAAGTATTGGAGCCTTAGCTTCATCAAGGTATCCCGGGACTAAGAATGGACTAGTCCCGAAAGATTAAAGAAAATAAATAAATAAAAGATTGTTTTGACTTGATATGGACAGGTCTAAGACTAGAAAGACTAGTCTTAATAATAACATGAAATAAATAAATTGCATAACTTGAAAATAAATAAATAACAAATGAGCTTATATGCTCTAAATAAATATATACATAATATACATAATATAAGTTAGATTAGAAGCAAATAATAACAATAAAATAACAACATAATAAAATAGAAAGCTTATGTATAAGAACAAAACATGAACATATTGTTGCTTTTACTACTCATGTGAGTTTCGAAACAACACCATAGTCATGCTAAGTTACATGACATGAATAGATAAATGGTTGAAAGAAATTTTTACCTAAGGTATTTGTGTGGTATGAAGATGGTAGTGAATGTATGGTTATGTGGTTATGGAGAGATTATAGTTGTATTGTATGTAGAGAAATTCTTGTGGATATTTGGTGAAAGAGAGTTTTGGTAGAGAAAATGTTTATGGAGAGAATTTGTGTAGTGATTTTGAGAGAGTTTTGATAGTAGAATGAATTGTGTGAAAGAATGAAAGAGGAAGGGGTATTTATAGAATTTTTGGAGTGAATTTTGGATGTAATAAAATAAATTGAAAAAGAAAAATAATTGAGATGGAGAGGAGAGGGATGGCGCCGGTTTTGGCTTTTTGAGAGGGGGAAATTGTTTTATTTTTATTTATTTGTGTAATAAAGAAGTAATGTGTAAGGTTGATGTGAATAAAGTTGTATTGGAAATGAAAAAAGTAAGAAAATAGATATATAGGTGTAAGAAAAAGTAGAGATAGTGAAATAGTAATGAATAGTAGAAAAGTACTATAAATAGTAGACTAGACAATTAAAGTACCGGTAGTAATAACAATACGCGTATTAAGGCGATATCTATAACTTTTAGCTACCGAAAAATTTTAAAACTGATATTTTTGGAATCCTTATATTTTTACGAGTCTATTGGTACAAACGGAATATTTTTAATATTCCGACCTTCGGGACACGCTTTTCGAGAACTGTCCCCGTTGAGTCCGAAGGACATTCGAAATTCGTGAATCTGATATTTTTATGTTATCCTATATTATTATGAACTATTTTAAGCTATTGGCTTAATTTTGTTTTCTAGGGTTTGAGATTGCGGGATTGCAGGATCTTAAACACTAGGGTTCGTTATAAGCTTTGTTGACTTTTAGGGTTCCGTTTTGATTTCCGATTTTACTGAGTTATTCGTAAGATCGTATAATTTTTGAGTTTTGATCATTTTATATTTCTAGCTCGACGTCTATGGTTTATCTTATTTTATTCATGATTATTTAATTGTTTTTAGTTCTCGGGATCGTTTAACCGAGTCTAAGGTTATGAGTTGACTTAGTTTGACTTTTGGTGAAAATTTGAAATTTGTGATTTCTGAAATTTATCAAGGTTTTAAGATTTTGCTGTTGATCATTATTTAGATGTATTGTCTTAATTTGTGTGTTAGAAAACGGTTAGGTGATTTAATTGACGTATGGACGTTGATTAAATCAGTAGTTGGACTTTATATTTTGTTTCAAGGGTTCTCGTTTTCTCAAGATTGAGAAAACTCGTTTTTGTTCTTATTTAGAATTAAGTTTTAACTTGGTTCAATTTTTAAGGTTTCATTTCCGGTGTTTGACTCGATCTAATTTTGGGTTTTAATCTCGAGTCGATTTTTGAGTTTTAAATTTTTTATATTCGACTTCTAGAATTATTTTTGAGGATTATGAAAATTTTTAGGGGTTTACATCTTAAGCTCTTGAAGCTTCCATGGTCATGGTCTTTATCTTCTTTCATGTTTTCTATCTCATTTTACTCTTTAATCTCTTTTAACTTGAGATTTGGAGTGGAAATTTGCAAAAAAAGAAGAAAGGAAGAGAGGAAGGAAAGAAAAATGTAAAAAAAGAAAGGAAAAAGGAGAGAAAGAAGAAAATGGTAGCCAAGGAGAGAGAGAAAGAATAAATTGGATAAGGTTAAAATAATTAATGATATTTATGGCTAAAGGTTTTGATTTAAACTTTCTAGATCATAATCTTAGTATTAAAAACATTTGGAAAGAAATTTTATAATGAAAATAAGTAAAATCAATATCTTGAATTGGAAACCTATGTTGGAAATTTAGTTTCGTAGAAACTTAATATCTAGTTAGAGGTCAGGTTTAAAACTGATATTTTTAAATAGGCAGATGAACTCAAAATTTATGAGAACCAAGAAATATACTCTAGGTTAAAATTGGATAATTTAGGAAATTTTATAAATTTTGATAAATAACTTAGGAAATTTGGGATCATTTATCATTCAGAAGAAGAAGGGTCTAATTTATTGATTGTAAGGAATTGAATAAATCAATTTATGAAATATACTAAGATTTGGAGTTCTCAAATTTGACAACATTAAAATTGAATTTTTACGAAGGATTTAGAGAGTTAAATTAAAAGAAAAGAAGTTTAATTTGAAATTTTATAAAAGATAAAAGAGTTTGATTTGTTGAGAAGGATATTTAAAATAAATTGGTTACAAGAAGGGAATGTTTTGAAATCTCAAATCTTAATTAATTTATTTATTAATTATCAGTATTATACTTACATTATTTTGATCTTTTATCACATTTATTTGATATTTCTTGCTATTTTCACTTTCATGAAAGGTATTGAAGATTTATTATTGTTTAAGTTTAATATTATTCTTTGTGATATTCTATTTACTCATCATTATTTCTCCAATTCCATACTTTTAGGGTTTTAAATGCTTCTTTACTTTACACAACTGATTTTCTATGTAATATAGCATATGAAAACAATAAGTATTAGTTTAGCGATTTCATCCTTCACTTACTCGATCTTTTTGAAGAAGACTCGACTCGATAAAGACAGCAGACGACCTATGACTCGAGTGAACTCGACTAGACCTGACTTAACTCGACTCGACTTGTCTCTAGACATAAGACAACACATAATGACACAACATAACAGACTCAACAAATAAAGGTTGTAAATTCACTTTTCCATTCTTATTTAATTATATGTAATAGTGTGTATATAAAATATACAGCGCTCATTTTCTTTTAGTCATTAGGGGTATGATGTTTTAAAATTTTTATTAATGTGATCATCTTAACAAGATTGAAATCAAGATATCTTATTTTTGCTCTCTACATATTTGTCCAAATTATCATTATTTTATTAGAGTTGAAATTAAGTTATCTCATTATGCTACTGAATGATTGTCAGTTATTAATAGTGTAAAACTACAGAAAATTGTAGCTTAAAATTTTATTGTTATTCAATCAAGTTCTTAATCAACAATTAGATTGTTTGTATTTTAATTTTTTTTTAACACGAAAAATCAGGAGTGACTTCTGTGATTTCTTTTAAAGCATTTCCAAAAACTTCACATTAATTACTTAACGATTTTGATATTTGAGTTGTACAATTTTGGGTTATTATAATGAAGGCCATCGTTACTTCCCCATATGCTTCTTTTCTAATTTCAAATACTTTTTGCCTAGCAGGGTCCTCAAAATATCTCCCAAAGTCTTCTTCCATTCTATATCCTCTCAACACTTTCCAATTTAACAAAGCATTCTTATCCACCTTCTTCTTGGTCAAATACATATTGTACTTCTTCCTATCTTCCTCAGTTAGACCTACTAGAGTCTATGGAGCAGTACTTACTTATATAGGGGGCCTAGACTCATGTCTAGCCCTTTTGGATTGTTTTTGTGATTAAGGTTGAGATCTTCTGGGTGTCATTTTATGCAAAGTAAATGAGCAACATAAATACCATGTTTAAAAAACATTATAAATGCAAGTTGCCCTAATTTTAAGTAGAACTGTTACATTAACTCAGAGCCTAACTATCGTTTCTTAAGGCATTTCAAATTACTTTTAACTACATTCTTACTTTCCAAATTCATTTATTGCTGTTAAAAATTACTTTTTCTAAGTAAGCCGAGACAAACTAAATGAATACAAAACTTCAAAGGAAGCCTAAGGGTTGTAGCAAAGTTTGTAACAGATTACTTAACAA
This sequence comes from Combretum micranthum, assembly GCA_024138025.1. Taxonomy (NCBI): domain Eukaryota; kingdom Viridiplantae; phylum Streptophyta; class Magnoliopsida; order Myrtales; family Combretaceae; genus Combretum; species Combretum micranthum. Next base: position 348,771 of record JAMXBD010001272.1, read on the forward strand.
TCCTAAGATTTCAACTTACAAATGAGCTTAAAAAGTTATAAGAACTCATTCTTAACATCAAGCAAACTACTTTCTATTACAGCAGAAATGCAATTAAACTAAAACCCTAAAATACACATATTTAACCTAATCATTCATGTTCAAATAAAACAGTAAAAATAAGGAACAAGTAAAGAAATGAGCTAAACTTAGTAGTTTAATTCTTGAAATGATGAAAATGAATGATTTTTAATGAGTTTTAAGAATGTAAGAGTGTCAAGGTTTAGAAGGTGTTTATCGGGTTCATTAAAACTTTAAATGCAATAAAGAAAAGAGGGAATGAAAAGTTTATGTCCTTTTATATTGAAAAGCATCGAGGCCCAATTTAGGCTCGACATTTAGGTCGTGGTGTTATGTATTAATAAAAGAATCAAAGAATTAAAAAAATCAAGACTCAAATGTAAGTTGCGGCTTATTAAAAGAATATAAAATTATCACATTGAGGCCTAAACTTAGGCCTTTATTTAAAACTTACAAAAAGAATTAGAGACATTGTGACATAAAGTCGAGGGTTCGACCATAGTGCTCAACCAAAATTATGATCAAAATTCATTCATCTTTCATGTCACGTTCTTGGCTTAAGGCCAAATTTATCAAATGGATCACCTGTAAAACACTTCAAACAGCTTAAATCTACGAATTACTCCACAAACTTATTCATATCCCCATCATTCATTCAAAGAATTACTATGAAAAACACATTCATAAACTTCAAACGGCATCACGAATCATTCAAATAGGTTTCAAAACCTGAATTAAGTTTTACAACCATTAAGAGTTTCCCATCAAGACCACATTCGTCCTATCAAGCATTCCTCAACAAACTTCTCAAAATCTTTAGAAAGAAAAATGGACATCGACTTTCTCAAATTAAAGCAAAAGTAAACTAACTAACAAAAGAAAGGGAAGATGATCATCCTAGGAGTCTTTCTTTTCAAGGCTTGGTTATTCCCTTAGGTTTTGCTACAGTATTGGCAAGCAAAGACCCTTGGGGTCTCTCTGAGAAGAGCTTTGAGATCTAGCCTAACTATTCCTCAGGTTATGGATTGCAGCTGTATGATTTCTCAAGTTACATAATAGTATACTGCCTAGCCTAAGTTTCCTTGATAAATTGAGGAATTAATTCCTTTAGAGAACTTTTGTTAACTTGTGAAACACCTGACCCTTGACCCTAACCCTACTGTTTCTAAAAATTGATGGGTTCAAAATAGGTTGTTGAAAATTGTTGTTGCTCCACCTAAAATTGGGATGGTTCCTCCAGTCAAGGTTATAAGCATTACTATAAGGGTCATTCTTATGGCCATTAAAATTGCTAAAATACGTCACACTCTCGAAAATCATTCCCTGCACATTCTATACAAAGGTGTCATCAATTATGTTCACTTGGCCACTACCAATGGTTATACTATCTACCTTCCTACTGAGGCCTTCTATTTTGGAGGTTAGATTGACTACCACATCAAGCTTAACGACTCCTTCAGTCTTCTCTTTCTTAGCCCTTATAGAAGACCACTGGTGGTGATTGTTAGCCATATCCTCAAAGAAGTTCAGGCACTCTTCAGGGGATTTATTATTTAAACTTCCTCCTGCTACTGCATCAGTTAACTGCCTGGTTCCATAATTGAGCCCATTGTAAAAGGTTTGGACCTGTATCCATTTAGGAAGTCTGTGGTATGTGCAACGTCCAAGCAATTCCTTCCACGTCTCAAATGATTCATATAAAGTCTCAAAGTCAAGTTGGTGGAAGGAGCCTATGTCATCTCTACGTTTGGTTGTCCTAGATGGGGGAAAGTATTTCCTCATAAATTATTCAACCATTTGTTGCCATGAGGTTATGGAATTCCTAAGCAGAATATTCAACCATTTCTTTGCATTTTCTCTTAGGGAAAAGGGAAACAATCTCAACCTAATGGCATTATCCGACGCACCATTAATCTTAAAAGTATCGCAAATCTCTAGGAACTGCTATAGATTGGTATTGGGATCTTCATCCTGCAACCCATTAAACTGCACATACTACTGTACCATTTGCATGACACTCAATTTTATTTCAAAATTATTGGCAGCAACTCTGAGCCTAGCTATGCTTGTGCTGGCCTCTTCCAAAGTGGGTATGTAGAACTTAAGCATGGTTCTGGGTTAATTTATTCTAGCAGGGTCAATTTCTTCCTTAATTTTCTCTCTATCGTTTTCAGGATCTGTTCTAGCAGCCATCTGCTCTAAGGAAAATCTATGTTCCTCCTTAGCTACTCTCCTGAATGTTCTTCCTATTTCGTTGGGGCTCTAGAGTAAAGGGAAACAAAGGATGAGATTGACTCCTGGTCATATACTGCATTTTTATTTTTTAAAAATTAGTCTATTATAAAGCTTTATTATAACAAACAAACAAAAAAGCACTGTATATAACACTAAGGCAACATAATATACAAAAAGAATAAACGAATTAAAGAACAAATGAACAAAAGAATTAAAGAATATGCAGAAAAAATAAAAAAAAATGTACAGAAAAATAAAGACAAAACTAAACACGAAAATTTACAAATAGGGAAGGTGCTATATACAGAAACAAAATTAAAGCAGAACAGAAATATATACATTATGTACATATATACAAAAGAGGGTTAGCATTATTTACATAAACAGATATTTACAAAAATAAAAGAAAAACTATAAACAAAGGAATATTTATAGAAAAAACAAAACAAGAAAACTATTTACACTGTTCACAAAAATTAGTGGCTAAACTAATTCATGAAATGCTTTCAAATAGTGTCCTATTGGGCTTCATTGACATGAATCCAACACCGATCTCCCTAGCAAGGGAACCAAAATTAAGGATAAGTTTGTAAAAATGCAAGATGAAAGCCTAGGTTTTGCTTCGTTAATTTTTTATCATGTGATTTCTTGACAAACTCAGAGAGAGTTGTTTACTGATGTATTTATACTGTCGTATTCACTAGGGAAAGTTAAAGCTTCTCTCAAAGTTAATAAGTCAAGATCTAAACCAGACCACTGGAATCTCTTCACAAGTTATTAACAATCTAGACTTGCATAAAACTTAAGAATACTTTGTTTCAAAACCAACATAATAAATTTCAAAAACAAATGAAAGAAAGTTGTACCATCTCTCTCTCAAGGTGATTATGAGCAACTCTATTTGTAGCCCTAAATCTATTCAAAATAATGATCTCTCAATATATTCAGTTGAAATCAAATAGGAATCTAAATGGTGCATCACACATTTAGACTCATGAAAATAAGTTCAAGCTACTAATTATAAATACTCAATCAATGTTTACTTGAAAGTGCATTTGAAATTACAAGAAGTAGGATTTTGGTTCACAAACCCTAAGCTGTAGGAGATTATTTCTCCATAGATGTAAGCATTAAGTACGAATTCTGAAGAAATAATATGGAATTAACAAAGAATATTGCAAATTAAGTTCTAGGTCTTGGAAAAATATAAACAATGGGTTAAAATAATTTTATCTAGAAAGCTCGACATTTCTCAATAAGAAGAAATAGTTCTTTTGCCAAAGAATTCTCTCTCTATATACTACATTAGGAATTTGTGACATATGTTACATGCATTTTATCGCATGTCTATGCACATTTATTTATAGGCTAGAGACACTGAAATCATGAAGATTTTATTCACTGACGTAACAGATTCTTTATAACCGAATTCGTCCTCTATTTCCACACGCGTGTCATAAATGCCAGCTCATAAAGTTTTTTGTTGCATGGTAGGTCAAGCACTCAAATATTGCATTAAAGTCAGGGCTCGACCTAAACTGTGGCATTTTGCTAAAATAATCGAGTTTTTTGTCCATTCTTCAACCGATGGGTAAATTAAGTATGTTGAAGGCTCGACACTTGAGCTTGAATCAAGTTATAATTCTAAGCAAACGTCTGTTCATCATCCAGCATTCGTTGTGGGTCAAGTCTAAGGCTTGATGTAGGGTGCGACAAACCAATTTGCCTTGTTTTACCTTGATGTTGAGGCCTTGATAGGCACTTCTGCAAGGCTCAATAGAAATCTATCTTTGAGTTCTACTATTTTTTTGCTCCAAATTTGATTCAAAACACTTTAATTCTTCTTCCTTTGATTCTAGAAGCTGAAAAACAACATTTAAACATTAAAAGCACCAAATTCATAGGAATTTATCCAAAAATGCATCAAATTAAGCCTAAATTCCTATGAATAGAATAGAGTAAAGATGAGTTATCATGATTAGATCTAGTTTTTGCCTCAAGCAAAGTATGCCTATGACATCTCATCCATGAGGGGCTCAAATGACTGCTTTCCTAGCATTATATGGAATAACTCCTCTGACTATTTGATCTTATGTTCAAGATAATTTTAAATTGGAAGATATGGACACTAGATGGTTTTCCAAGGATGAATTTTTGATGATTTTAAAGTCCAATTCAGATAAGACACAACACAAAATGAAATCTTATATAAATAGCCATAGAATAGAAGTTGAGTACAACCTTGGTGACTTGGTATTCATTAGGCTGCAACCACACAAACATTTTTCTCTAACTTAGTAGCCATTTCATAAATTGGCTATGAGGTTTTATGGGCCTTAAAGATTTTAAGGAAGATCAAGACATGTGTAATGAAGTGGATTTACCAAAACATAATAGGATACATAATGTTTTTTATCATTCAATAATGAAAAAAGCTTATGCAAATTTCTTTTCTAGAGTTACCACCAACATTAGTCAAATATCATCTTATTTGGTGCCTCTTTTGTTGTGGCTTCTCAAGTCATGATTGAGGGAGATCATCACGTGTGTCAAATTCTGGTTTAGTGGCAAGGTTTACCACCAAAGTAGACATTTTGAGAAGACCTACACTTGATTTGTTAAATCTGTTTAGTTAAAACCTTGAGGATAGGCTTTTGTTTCAAGATGGGAGGAAAATTGTTATCAACAGTACTAAACGATGCATACAAAAGCCTAAATGGCTACAAGATTACCATTTAGAGTGAACAAAGTAACTTAAATATGCAATCTTATTTCAAAAGTAATTAGTAATTGTTAAAACAACAAAATAGTTACAAGTAATTGGTAGTTTGTAATAGATTAAATATATCACAAACAAATCAAACAAATCATGGATGTATACTCTAAAAGAGAAGTAAGATAATAAAAAGGGGTCACCCTCTTCCATTGCAAAAACTAGTGCCTTAAGTACTTGAGATAGGTTAAAAGTTATCTCACAATTCTACCTTAAAAATATACATCAACAATTTGCATAAGTTTCAAACCCTAAGTGAGAGAAAGTTGCAGATGAGATGAACGGAAATAAAAGAGATAGAGAGCATACAATTGCCAGGAGTTTGAGAAGATAGTAAGAGTGTGGGGGTTTTGTAATATATAATCTAAATAGAAAAAGCAGGCTTTTTTTAATAATAAATCCAAATATATAATAGTGGAGATAGGTGATTCACCATAGCTTCACTAAAAATTAAGTCACGAGTGTCTCACGTGAGAAGAAAGTGAGCACACAAGAGCCAAGAATTACCTGCCGAATATCCCTTGCTTTGGCCATGATTAACCATAACAAGGTTGTCAAGCAAACAGCAAGTCATCCTTGGCTCACATATGCTCTCTTCCTCTTCATGCAAGAAACTCGCACCAAACATCAAAGCTCTTCATCCCAAATTCTAAATGTTTTCCTATGTCTACTATTATGCCTACTATAGGGATATATATAGATAAAGAAATTTAAATTCGTGTGATTCCCGTTTTTCTTTTATATTCTTAGCCTAAATGATATCGTTAGAATTATTCATATTCTCCATGCTTTAATACATGATTCCACCCTGACTTGCCATGTATGAGTTATTTGACTACCTTATGTGATAAGTTGTTCATCATCATCATTGTAGGAGGAAAAGGACATGGAAGGTTGCAAATGTTATTGACTTGCCATGTATGTAGAGCTATGCATGCAAGGCAAGTAATGACGGTCACCCCACATAAGCCACAACAAAATAAGGGTTAGGCTAAAAATTTTAGCCCTTTTAATGTGCGAGCCAAAATAGCTCGCTTCGCATAACCCAAAAGTTGAAGCAAGCCAACCCACTGTAAGTCAAGTCCCACGAACCCGCACTTAAAAAATAAAAAAATAAATAAATAAATATAAATCGAATAAAAAAAAGAAACCCTAGCACATTATCTTCTTTATTTCCTCTTCACTTCACTTTTCTATTATTTAGTTGTTGAATGTTGATTATGTAATTTTTATGGGTATTATCTTTCAAACTTGTAATATTTTGTTCATTATATCTTTAGTCCTTTTATCGATACTTTTTCTTTTGTATCTATTAGATATTTAGACGTTTCTATTTACAATAAGCAACACAATATTAATTGATAAATTTCCATGATATATTTTTCCTTGCCACGCCAAAAAAAAAAAAGAAATGGATTCTAATTTCTATTAGTTAGAATATATGCTTTTAAGTTGAGATAAAAAAAATTTAAAATAGAAGACTACAATTTTTCCAAACACAATTACCACCGAGGATTAGTATGTAGGTAGTTGTGAGATAAAAGGAAATATATTCTTATTTAAATTATTAAAAATTTAAATTTAAATTTGAATTCTTATAAATTTTTTCAATACAAAGAAATATTAGCAGATTCGTGAACTAGGGTGTTTAACCCACCAACTCATGCAGGGTGGATTAGGCTAAAAATTTTGGCCTACATAAACTAAGAGCTAAGGCGGAACAAGGCACATTAGCCTACATAACCCATTTAAATGACTACCTTATCTAATAATATGTTCATCATCATCCTTGTTGGAGGAAAAGGACATGGAACGTTGAAAATGTTATTCCTAGAATACAATTCTCTTAAACCTCAACTACCCCCCCAACCCCTAATTGACAAATATATTACTGGTCCATGCTTGGCCCAAGTTGGAGGTATATGATATGTCAAAGAGTATTTGTTCTTCCAAATTGGAATTTCAAGTTGTTATATGCAATATTTTGACTCGTAACATGGGCATCCCTCATCTAGGGTGATTGAGAAGTTTTCTCCATATACTTATCTCCTTCTTATGTGATATATTTCATCTTTCTTTGAATTTAGATTCCACAACTGCTTTATATCCATGCTAGACATATTCTGTGATATAATTGAAACCAATATTATGCCGTTGAATGGATAACGATGTTGGAAAAAAAAAAAAAAAAACTACAGTCGATTTGTTTATCTATTTTTAATAAATAAAAATATAATCTTCTTGTCGATTGTCATAAAATTAGTGAAATATATATATATATATATATATATCTAAATCTATACACAACAAGTTTTATCTATATTTGACTCCATAAGTGGATCGGACTATGTAATTGGTTATAGAAAAACCAATTTCAAAATTTTTACCTTATTTTATTTTCATAATGGATTATTTAATTTAGTTAACAGCCCTTACCTAACTTATCATTTTGAAAGAAAAATTTTAATAATACTAGCACGTCAAATAAATTAGCTAATGATGTAAAAAAAGTAATGTTTTAATACATGACCTATAGTTATAATATAAAAATCGTAATACTTTGAAATCGATCTTTTACTATTAAATATTAAAACCTTAATAGGGGAGTCCAGAATTTGATTGAATTGACCTGACCGCTCATGAACATTCCAGTGAAATGAAATAAAATGCAAAATCATAATATAAAATATATATGGAGATCAATTTCAATTGAAAAGAGAAAGGAAAATAAACAAACGAGACAATCGGATATAATTGATTTCAACTGTAAAATAAACAAATCTTAGCATTCCCAAGATAATATTGTGGCTTAATATATTTCTTCTGGCTATGACGAGTTTTATCCATTAAAATCGTAGTTGTAAACAAAGAAACTTAACTCTCTGAAGATGTTAAAATACTGTGCTCAATATATGATTTTTTACTATAAGTAGCTGTGACTTTTCATAACAAGAAATAAGATTATAATCCTTTCTTATAATCCTTTCTTACAATATGTTCCCCGAAGTACGACAATATTTTCTAATAATTGTCGCAAAGTTAAGCCGACGAAAAAAAATCCAAAAGATTCTCATAACAAATATATTGCAAGAAAAATAAAATCCCATAAAAGTTTCCTTGCAAAATTTTCGTAAAATTTTGTTTTCTACCAGAAACCATTTCCTACGAAGGAGGGGCGAGGGATATTTTGCTATCATGTTTGAAAAATGCAAGGAAACAAATCTCAAGCTACAAGAGATTTCTCATAGGTCCATCAGGATTCATTACTCAATTTAATACGTGAGTTTTCAAAAAGTTTGTTTCTCCATGGATTTCATGTATTTGTGTACCATGATATTTTTCTCCATCACCGACTTGAAAATCTAATAGATGCCTTTTCTCACTCTTCTTCTTTTTTTTTATACTGGGAAAAAGGGATATAACTTTGTATTATTTTATTTTTATTTTTTGTTTTAATATAGGTTGTGCATGTATGGTGCTTGGTAAGAATAATATGAATAAATTACTGCATGCTGCACTAAATAGGATCACATGGTGGGTTTTGTCAATTTTATTCTCTATGCATATGGGAATATTAGGTATCACATTGGGGACTATTATGGTAAGTGTCTGGCTATGAAGTTGTAAATGAAAAATATCAGCTTTAGAGAATTATCAAATAAGATAAGTAAAAGCGTTAGAATTGATCCCATTTTAAGTCCAACATGAGATTTTGTATAGGCATTGAACTTATATTATAAGTGGAGAAATATATGAGTTGATGGCAATTAAAGATGATGATCATGGTTGTTAAAATCGCTATTCTACTATTGACTGGAGCATATAAAATGATATAAAATCGTACAAAATTAGTAAAATCATAAACGTCTAACATTGTATATCCAAATTCATAATTCTATCTAAAGTTTGCACCTTAAAAAATTTTCATCCATTTTAATTAATAAAATACATATAAAACTATAGACTCATAAAATAGTATATTTGACTCACGATTTTGACAACTATAATGATGATGACGATGATAGTGTTGAAAATGTTAGAAACTCTTGTGGTGGCGCATATATAGCATTATATGTATGTTCAAATTTTTTAAGACTCAAGGGTCCAATCTAACCAACGCATATTTTAAGATGACACTTCCAGGGAGGCAACATCGCCAAGGCAGCACTTGATGGCTAATTTACTACATCTGATCCCATGCCTATGCATGAGCCTCATGTTCCCCACTTGTATGATAATGAAAATTCAATCCACGACGACATATATCGGATCCTTTAAGGTCTTTTTTGATTGTGATAACGAATTTGTGGGGGAGGTATAGAAGTTGAGAATGCAACTTAAAGTACCGTCATTTGTGTGTTGCATTTAGACATAAGCATGATTCGGTTCTAAATCGGAAACCGAACCAAAACCGTCACTGGCCATTTCAAAACCGGAATCGATCAATTGACCGATTCTATAATCGGTTATGGAACTATCGATTTCACGATTCCTATGTGTTTTTTCGCTTAGAACAGTGGAACCGGCGTTCCACCCGATTCTATTGAAAAAATAAATAAATAAAATAATATTCAATATATAAAAATAATTTTTAAATTATTTCATATAAATAGTAAAATTTATTACTTATTCATAATATTTAATATGTTATTATTAACAACACAAATAAACGTAACTTAAAATCATATATAATAGTTTAAATAAACTTCTCCTAAAAGCAAAATTCATTTTCTTAATAATGAAACTATTTTTTGCATTATAATTTTTTTTTTATCTTCTAGAATATTTTACAATGTCATAATACTAACTATAATTTATATTATATGTGTTTATATACATATCAATGTGCATTCTAAATAAATTTTTAAAAAATTTGGTTAAATAATTTAATACTTTTAGATCCGATAATTATTTTGACTTTAAAATTTATTTTTCAAAAGACAGTTTCACGATTCCAAAACCGAAATAGGGAACCGGCGGTTCCATGGAACCAAACAAAAACCGTGTGAGACTGTTCTAATTCCTTAATTTTAAGACCCAGAACCTGCGGTTTCGATTATGGTTTGGTTCGGTTTCGAAATCGTGACAATGTCTAATTGCACCTACAACTGTTCATCAAATAAAACCGAGAACTGAATCTAATCAAACCAAACCATAAAATGTCGTTTCATATTTAAGTACGATTGATGATTCATTTTTAAAACATTACAAATAATTTGCAATTTGGTTCAAGAATCAATTCGAACCGATTTGCTTAAATCCAAACTGAATGGCTTCAATAAAAAAATAATAAAAAATATGTGACATCTTTTACTTTTAAACCCTATCTACATTTCATTCTACCTTATTTATTTAATCCATTTTTTTCTCTTATCCCACTCTCAACCTCTACAATCCACTTGTTTTCCATTACCTCTCATCTCTCAAGTAAACTCATGCACATTCATTAATACCTAATTAGATAATGTTACCATGATAATAATATTATTATTTTAACCTGCACAAAATATTTCACAATTTGAAGTCATTTTTTCTACGAAAACTTCAATCATTATTGATATGATCAATTTAAATAGAACCTTTTTAAAAGCAATTCAAACCGAGCTACATTTGATGTAGTTTAATTCAAAAACTTGAGTTATTAGAAGAGGTTCGATTCATTAAAAGTTTAAACTAAATTATTTCAAATGCAGTATGATTCTTGAACCAAACCAACTGAATCACAAAACATCCTTAGTTGCGCCGTACTCTACCATTGCCTGAAGCAAATGCTCAAATCTCCTATACACCATCCAAGAAATTGGGCACTTGCTACATTTCCTAGAAATTAAACCGAAATTATTGATATGGCAATTAATGATTCAATTCTATTTTTCACTATCATTGGAGGTAAGGGATACATGACTTTTAAGAAAATTGAAAATAACAGGTATGATCATTTGACTTCTAGTGATTAGTTCAAGAAAAGGATGAGACTAAACACCAAAGGCAATTTGATTTATGTTATTAAAATGCAACACATAAAAAATTATGTAATATGAATGTTGAAGAATCAAATAAGGGATTGTGTTGGTGTTTTGTGCAAATAAATACAATGCTTCTAAATGGAGGCCTTGAGCTTGTATTAACTAGTTGAATGATGTTGGTATCACTAATTTTATTAGACTTTGTGCATCCATTATTCTAATGTTCAATCAGGATCATCCACAAGTAGATTCAAGTTTGATGGTAAGTCGTTTTTTTCAATTATGTAAGAGAATGTCCTAATAAAGATTGTCTTACTTGATATAGCTATTGGAGAGGATTTTGACTATATAGTCTCTAAGAGAAACATATGGGGCAAAAGAAGGGAAATTGAGCCTATGATAATCTTGTAATGATTTACGAAAGCTCCTTCATGCAATCAAACTCAGTGACCTTGGGAAACAAGTTAGTTAGGAATGATCTTATTCCAATACTGCTAGAGGTAATGATTTTTTAGTGGGTTTTCAGGACTTCCGCTCCTTTATTGAAGGTTTTCAAGTATTATAAGTAGTTATACCATTAAAGAACAAATATGTTAAGAAACATTACAGCTAACCCAATTTGTGTTACCTAGATATGAATCAATTCAAAGAAATTGCTCAGCTTAATGGTCTTGAACTTCAATTCCTTACCACTAAGCCTAAAAAATTCTACCATAGTAGCATACATTGGTAGTTAATACTATTGGTCCATATTCACTCCAACATTAACTTCACCAGTTTAACATTGGTGTTAGATGGTCCACTATCACCCACTTTATGCACACAACTGACAATGCACTAAGTATAGTAATTCTTGTAGTTGTTGTTGCAATCCAATAAGTACGTACCATAACAATCCAAAATGTCTTGTTGCTTTTTAATGTGTTCGCAAATACCTTTATATTACTTTCATATTAATTATATTGTTGTTTCAATACTATCTAACTATATGTTCCATGCATTTAAATTTTTTGTCTTGTCATGACCACTCAGAAGCTTCATAATGAGTAAAACACAAGAATGCAAGTCTAATTGAAAATGACTAATGCAATTAAGAAGAGAAAAGTTATGCCAATGGTACCTTTGAATATAGAGCAACGAAGTTAGCTCAAATATATGCCAATATGGAAGAAATTGTTGTGTTTTTGTTTTTTCTATCAAATTTTCTTGTGTAGTTAATGTATGTGTAATATATTAATGTATTCTCCCAATATTAGTTAAAATACCATACGCTCTTAGTGTTGTAAGTGGCACATCACCCTGTCCAATTAAGCTTGTGTGAATTATAGTATACCTACTACTCATTGTTCCTTAACATTAACTAATGTGGCTTAATTTGTGTAACTGTCTTAATGCCTTCGTCATTATTTTAGGATCAAGGCATTTTCAATCTAAACACAAGCCTTAGTCTACAGTCCAAACCCACTTGTGTCTTACTCACATGTCATTTGCTAAAATTAAAGCCAAACTCATATTTTTTCTTTGAACTTTTAACTCCCCCAAGTTAGGAATGTACCTCTAACTACCCCACATTAAGCTTACCATTTTAGGATTTTTTTTATTTTTTCAGAGGCAAATTGGTTAAGTAGAACTACTAGCACCTTTACCTTATTTTTTAACTTGTCTGAAGTGTTTGTTTTTCATCTATACCTGTATCTGATATGTATATATATTTGATTTGTATCTAATTTATATGATGTATTCCTGAGAAAATATCTGTCTCTTATCTATATTTTTTTTCTTAACAAAAAGTTTGATTCAAATAAAGAAAAAACCAATAGTGTATCAATGAACCAAACAGGCCCTTAATCAATGAATGAGTTATTGCATATCGTGATGTGGATCATATTTAATAGTTTGTATTGGACTAAAATGGATCATCACTTTGGAACTAACAAACAGTGAGAGAAAATGTATTTCATAAGTTTTCACTAAATGAGAAAACAAAGTGGCAAAAGTGTGGATGGATTGATGAAACAAATCAGAAAATGAATTAGGTTTGATTAAATTCTATAATCAACATGACCCAAGATCATGGAAAGTAATTGGGTTGCTAAAAAAATCCAAAATAACCAATAGGGTTTCAATAATGATTGCTAAAAAAATTATTAGATATGACACACATATTACAACTAGGGCTATGCAAAAATACTAACCAAACCACTAACAAAATCGAACCAAACCAAAATTTCGTTTTTTTCAAATTGGTTCGATTTGCAGTTCAGCTCAATGAATGGTATTCGGTTTGGTTCGCGGTCCCGAACTAAACAAACGACATAAGTCAAAAAGAAGAGAGAGAGAGAGAGAGAGGGAGCTATTGGCTTAGCCCAATACAATGAAATGTGACTTAAAGTCCTAAACTCCTTTTTGCCCAGTAGAAGACAAGGTAACTTCTTTTTTTAATGCTTTGCTTTTGCACCCTTTTTTTATTTTTTGAAGTTATTTTGATTTTAAAATTGCTCAATATGTAGTCAAATTTTCAAATTAAAAAGCCTATGCAATAATTAGGTTAAAAAGAATGTAACAAAGGATTAAAATAAACATTTATGATATGAACAGGATGTAATCCCAACACTCATCACTTTTAAAAAGATATAAAATAACTTAATAGAAGCATTCAATGAACACAAACCATGTGTCTCTAATCCTAATTTTGATGGATGAATCTAAATGAGCTCTTCAAAAGCTTTATATTGACATTTGATGGATTGTCAAGTCATTTCCCACTTTAACTACTTTTGTGATACAAGTTGAAAAGTCTGCGTGTTTTACGGATCTAGCATTATATTACAATCTAAGGATTTGTAATATATTTTTTGGATTTTTATGATTTATATCAAACCAAAAACTAAAAGATGTGAATGATGAATCCATGGATATGATACAACAAAAAAAGAATCGAACTACTTGTTCCAATCAACCAATGTTAAGCATGGTTAAAAGAAATAACAAAAAATAATCTTAAAAAGAAAACTCAATATTACTCACAGGCAAATTGATCATAATCAATGTCAAGATATCAAAAGATGGCTAAAACTTTTTCTAATATAACCTGAATGGCCATTATATACTTCCACAAGTCGGGTAAGGGCCATAATGGAACGTAAAAGTAGAAACAAATAAAATAGGAAACCTAAAAATAAATTTCGAAAACAAGGCACTATTGCACGCTACTCCACATGGCCTTGTATCAGGAGGTAAACTCCATAATCACACAATCAGGCATTAAACAAGACTCATCATAATCGTGAATTCCCTAGGCATGGTTCTAATTACGACCATGACGTAGGCTGTGATCTCCTTGACCTATTTTTCTCCTATGACAACATTCTCACAATTTCAATAATGGTTGTGTTTGTCATCACAGACATGGTCATAGGCATAAGGGAAGGACTGACTTCCTTTGTGACTTCGCTTGCTTGGTTTGCTTCAATCACTGTCTTAGACTCTTAGGTATGAGCATGATATTCAATATTAATGAGTTTACCTTCAAGTTTTGCCTTTCCACCACACTTAAGCACACTAGATCATGAATGTTACAATAGTGTATTATCCCTGTAAATACTCTAATTCACCATCATTCGATTCATCCATAAAGATCCGTTGAGCTAAGTTCATCAATCTTCGAACTTTAGGTCAATTTATCGGTCCAAACGAACCATAATTCCTATCATTCTACATGTAAGCACCTCAACTAGAAGCCTTATACTGATAGTTGATACCTATTGATACATCTCAGAAATGTGAAATAAATTGACTTTTGGCTTTCATATATGATCTTAGGCAAATAAATACATATATACAAGATGAAACATTGGTACACGACATGATATATTATATCCTTTAGTAATATATTTTGCTTGGCAAATACAGTCGTTGTAATTATGGTTCAAACTGCAAATTGAATCGAATATAACCTTTTGTTTTTCAACTAAAAAAAATTTACAAACATTTGGATTCAAATTAATTAAAAAAAAAGAACTGTAATATACGATTTGATTTGGTTTTGATTTGGTTTGAAAGGAGAACCGAACTAAATTGTACCACACCAACCCTTAATTACAACAAAGATATTCACCACAATGAGAAATAAGACTATAAGATTAGCAATAAAATAGTAATATAACCAAGCTTAATGGGAACTTCTATGGTCCATCAACGGGACCATCCAATCAGCAATCTAACAGTTAAAATAAATACAATAATTGGAATATTAATTATTTTAGTGATTTAATCATAGTTGAATAAGATGTGAACCATTAGATAGTGACAAAACTGGTCCCATCAAAATTAATTATGGGACCATAGAATTTCCCAAGCTATTTATAAGGTAGAAAAAAGCTAAAATAACATAAAAGGAATTAAACCAATTAAAGCATATATCAAACAATTAAAAGCAACACAAGCCATTGATAGTCGATTCCTTTGGTCTGGCTTATCTGCACCTGAATTTCCCACTCTTCCAGTTCTTAATGTTAAGCCGGACCATTTCCTCATCAAATTGATCAAACTAAACGCGCCTCCTTAAATTTAGCCTTCTCTAATTTTATTCGTGCTTGCCTGTGTCTTTATCTGGGTCCTTCAATCATTGTAGTTCCTCTCTCCAATTCCTGCTCCCCAATCCCAAAGAATGCCTTCTAGTTTCCTTACATTTGCGGTCGCTGATTAAGGACAAGTAATAGTCCTGTCAATGAACTCCAAACTGAAGGATGTCTTGCCTAGGATACAAACGGCCTTGTTACCTTTTTGAGGGAAGCAATTTCAGTTGGCTTCCGCCGGATGTTGGTATTCCTTTCCTTTTGTTTTTTCTTAAATGAATTGTTTTGGCCAGAGGCATCTTAATGTTTGTACACTCCTTTCTTAATATTCCAGCAAAACTAAATAAATCTTAGCTCGTCCATTTTGTTGATCTTGGTCATAAGGCGGTATCATCAACAAATTAACATTGTTTCTTTCCGTCTAAGGGTCTGTTTGGATTGTCTGTTTTTTATCTGTATTTGTATCTTTTTTAAAATGATATTTGTAAATATATCCGATTTGCATCTAAATTTTATCTATATTTGTTCTATTTGATCTTTTGATGAGAACTGTCAACTTTTTTTTATCTATATCTATTTCTTGATAAATAATTTGTTAGCAAAATGTTTGAAAAAGTGTCTGTATCTGCTAGAAAAAAACCAAAACAAACAGACCCTAAAGATCCAATCATGTCTTGTCCATACACACGTGACACTCGTGCTTGAGAAAGAAAAAGGGCAAGAATTTTAAATTAATTATGCACATTTGATAAACTGAATATTGCTTCTTTGTTAAAATTCCATAATTGCCTTGACTTGTAGAAAAAAATCTCATAAATACCTCACACGAAACCGTGAGACAGGATTTTAAAACACACCAACCCCAACAATGACAGAAGACCAAGACTTTCAAGGGTATTCATCAGATGATATTGGGAAAAATGACCTCGGAAGCTGTTGCAAATGCTAAAAAATCATCGGAACCATTTGACACCGTAATGCGAGATGGTCAGCAGGAGCTTTAGGATCCAATAATGTTTCTAAATGGTCGCGAAATGCTGCCAGTGTCAGAACTAAAGTCAGCGATCCTGTTTCCTTCAAAATAGCAGGCATTACATCATATTATCCAAGCTATTATATCATTTAGATGGATGCACCAAGTGCAAGCTTTTGAGACTCCAGTAGATTCTGAAGAGTCGAAAGATGGAATGTCCTTGTTGGGGGTGGTGTGTTGGTCCCAAAATTATATCTTCAGAAAACGGTTTTAAGCTATTTTAAGATTGTTTCACAACGTCGTCTAAGGTATTTATGAAATTCTTTTTTACAATAGGACATATTTTAGGGATTTTTCTTAAAAAAAGGCAATATTTTTTTACTTTTTCCCCAAACAGTAATACATTAATGTCACAAGACTTTCAAGCACTTCCAACATCGACTAAATAGGCAATAACAAAACTAAAAGGAATTTGAATTGAGAACATTGAAAAAACAAGAACATAATGCAAATGGGTGATGTTCACATGTTTGGTGTATCAAATTATTGAATTCACATCAACTACATGTTACATGTGTGTGTGTGTGTGTGTGTGTGTCTCACTGATACAAGGAGAGCTTAAGACTAGAGCTTTCGCAAATGTATCTCTTCACCTATTTTGGTACAACATAGAGTTATTGACCAAAACTTGGAATGATATTGTTGATTGAGTGTCACTTTTACACAATCCCAAAAAGAGCTGATTAGCATAGACATAAATGGTCAAACACATATCGAAGAAGGCAATATTCAAGGAAATGGAATACACAGGAAAAAGGCCTAGGATGATGATGCCAGTGCTATCATGGAAAGAGTTAATATTCTAATAAAATAAACCCTAGTTGATGCGACCTGTGGGTATGACATAACTAAAACAAGAAACATAAACATCAATAGAATAGTCAGATTGCTAAATGAGTACCTACATGGACCATCTTATCACACTGGCTGGAGGTGTTGCTGAAGCATGATCCTTGAAAGCAATTTTTATATCACTATCCCAACAACATCATCACTGTTGTGTCTGATAATTGTTGCTGCATCTGATAATCCAAAGTCATAACAGGTTCCAAGATCGGCAAGAAATACAATGTAAAAGGCTAAACAGATCAATTTAAAAAAACATCAGTCTGAGTTGCTACAGAACCTAGTATACCTTTAGCTGCATCCTTGCACGACCATCTCCCTTTGCTAAATGAATCAAATGCGCATGCAAGAAGCATTAATCAATAGTTGCCTGAAAAAAATAAAACATTACAATCTGCAATCTCAAATATCAACCATCAACGCTTTCAATTAAATATAAGACAGGATGATACCAGATGAGGCAAAATCTGCATACTTCACTGAGTTTAGTAAAGAGATTTGTCCCTTTACTGAATGGCCATGGCAGTTTGTCAAAATGACTCCCTGAATCAGAGGGGTGATGTTCTTGGATGCTCATCTAAAAGTAAGAAACTAATGCATGGTTAGACATATTCAAGGTGCATATATGCTTATAATTTCATGTAAAAATATTCAACAGAGCAAGTAAAAATCTAGTTTAACTTCACCACCCTGGCAATGCTGCAACTTAAGCATGATATTTTTCCCCTTTTGGAAGAGAATAGCACACAAGTCTACCTGCAACAAAATCAGGCTTTGGGATGTATCCTTCAATAAACATATCCTCTAGAAGCAACCAGTAAATATCTAACGTGCAATTATCCAAACTATCGCCAGCATGAAATTCATGGAGTTGAGTCTCAATCTCAATCCAACTGCAACCAGGAGTCTTTGGGATGCCCTTTTGTTTCATCAATATTCTCATCCTAGCCGCCTCCTCCCATCTCTTGACGTCTGCATATAACTTTGATGAAATAACATAATTTCCAGAATTTGATGGCTCCATCTGTAAAAGAAGACCCAGTACCTTCTCAGCAACTTGTGTATTTCGCCATTGCTTACAGGCACCAAGCAATGCCCCTAATAATACTTCATCTGGATTCCCAGGCATCTTCTCGACAAAATTCCAAGCTTCACTAAGAAACCCAGCTCGAGAAAAAAGGTCAACCATGCAAGAGAAGTGCTCAATTTTTGGGACCAAGCCAAATGACGTTTTCATTAAATCAAAAAATTGACGGCCCTCATCAACTAAACCAGCATGCACACAAGCTGAAAGAACTCCAACAAAAGTGATGTCATTTGGACGGGCAATATCTCCCAGCCCCAACATTCTCTGAAACAGTGATAAGGCCTCCTTTGGTCGACCATGAAAAGCAAGGGCTGAAATCATGGCATTCCAAGTGACATCATTTTTTAGGGGCATGTCCTCAAAAACTCTTAGAGCATCATCTAAACTCCCAGACTTAGCATACATATCAATCAGCGCAGTTCCAATGTAAATATCTTGCCTTATACCCCTGCGGGAAACATAGTCATCAATCCACTTCCCCCGGTCCAGTGCACCAATAGATGCACATGAAGACAGCACTCCAACCAATGTGATTTTGTCTGGTTCAAGACCTTTCTCCCTCATGCTACTGAACAGCCTGATTGCTTCATCTGCCATTCCATTCTGAGCATATCTATTACAAAGCCGCAAATTTAGCAAGCAAATATAGGGATTTTTTTTTTTTTTTTTTTTGGCCAGCAAAGCAGATATAGAACATTATAAGGATCTTTTATGAAATCAAATACCTAGAATTATCCTCCTCCTTTTAACTTTTAAGATCAATTTTAGAGAAGATGATAAGTTGCTTTAACAGAAACAACTTTTATTTTGGAAATAAAACATGTAACATATCCACAAAACTGAAGATGGAGGGTGCATGCAAAGTCAAAATCAGGGCAATTTTTTGGGTAAGGGCAAATCAGGACACTTAACAGTGGGACCTTTAAGAAAAGGCAGGCAGGTTAAACTTCAAAGAAGATATATGATACAAAAATGAAAACTAACAGGTTCAGAAGGAATTTGAGCTATTATCAAAGTATGAATGAGAATAAGTGTCTCCAAAGGAACCCACACTACAAACCATTAGCACAAGCAATGAAAGAAGAACACCTGAGGCCAGCTAAGGAGGTTTTCAACTTAAATAAAATGTGGTAGACAAGAATTGACTTCACATCATCACAAATTACTTTCATATATAGGTGTCACATGTTCTTCCTAGATTGGATTTGATCAAACTCAAACTATTGTACCATCAAATGGTCAGTGGGTGTTGAGTAAGATGAATAGATGATGTGCTCTGTGGGCATCTAATGGTACCGTTTGAGTTTTGTGAATAACATTTTTTTTTGTTGAAAATGATATCTAAAGTTATTTTATTAATTAAATTTTTTTCAATTTAATATCTTCAAATATTAATATAAAAAATGAATTATTGAAATTATAAATTATAATATTATAATGATATGACATGATAATTAAAGAACCTAAATAATCTTACCAATAATTTATAATTTTAGGAAATTCTAAGAAAATAACATTAAAGGATCCAGATTCCAAATCATTTTCCATATATATGCATTATACTGCGCGTAATGATTTTTTAAATGAATTATCTTTTCTTATGTCCTTATGTAAATAACTTACTGGAAGAAACAACTAAACTATGAGATTTTTCCTCTACCACAGCATCACCTCCCACAAACTCTATACGGAAATTACAAGGCAATGTTGGACCAAGTCTTTGGCTCTCTAAGTGTATTTAAGAATTTATGAATTATAGTATAGTGCTGGTTAGCACACTAAAGGCTCAAAACTTCTCCCTTGCAGCTTTCCCTAAAATTCTAATACCGGAAGGTAATAAAAACAATCCATTGTATGTAAATCATGAAGTAAACATGGCATATGAACAAAATAGGACAGACTACACCCATGCCTAAACAACATAGTGGTCTAAAATAAACATCACAAACATGCTAGGTTAATTGTCTTGTTTGAGTGAGCATCAATAAGCACAACAATGATCCACATTTATCCATATTGCTCTATGATATCCACTGGTATATTTATAATATCTTTCACAAATCTAGACATCCTGCAACAACCAGGAGTCCCTTTTATACGTAACATTGATGCTTTGAACATAAAAAAGTTTCTTATCAATAAAATTAACAAATTCAACACAAAAACCCAGGAGAGAGAACCAAAGTACCGGCATGAATAGAAGAACCTTGATTTATATATTATCCTGAAAATCACTATAGGGAAAAACATTACCCTGTTATCATAGTGTTCCACGTAATCAAATCATTCTTTCCCAATCCATCGAAGATCCTCCTGGCAGACGTTAAATCTCCACACTTTCCATACATATCAATCAAAGCCGGTCCAACATATGAATTGATCGCTATTCCATTCCCGGCAATATACTCCTCTATCCACCTGCCAAAACTCAAATCCCCCAAGTCCCCACAGGCCGCAAGTGTGCTCACCACAGTCATTTCACCTGGCACAAAACCCGCAATCCTCATTTCCTCAAACAACTCAACCGCATCCCTGGCACACCCCATTTTCACATACCCCGAAATCATCGAATTCCATGACACCAAATCTCTCTGACGAATTTCATCGAACACCTTACGAGCATCGCTGGAATAATTGCATTTGGCATAAAAAGTGATCAACGAGTGGCTGATATGACCATCCCTGTCCAACCCAATTTTAAACACATCAGAATGAGCACATCTCCCAAAACCCAACTCCACCAGGTTCCCACAAGCAATGAACACAAATGGGTACGTAAAGTTATTTGTCTTTAAGCCTAAGGATTTCATTTTGCAGTACAATTGTAGTGCCAAGTTATATTCGTTCCATGCGGTTGTAACACCACGTATTATAACATTGAAGGCATAATCGTTAGGTCGCGGAATCTGAGAGAAAAGGAGGTAAGCGTAAGAGATGTCTTTGAGATCAACGAGTTTGGAGAGAAGAAAATTGGGTCTCCGTATGGAGTTAACAAGCATTTGTGTGTGGATTTGAAGCACCGTTCTCGTAGATGTACATTTTCTTAAGGTGGAGAGGAGCGTTTCCCAACCAAGGCTTTTGATTTCACTTCGCATCAAGTCAATCAAAATATTATCTTTTAACGCAATTTCTTATTTTGTTGAAATTACAGATAATAGTAGGCAGAAACAACGAGACAATGAAGCTACATGAAAAGAGCAAGACTTTGAACATGCCGGGTTGGCGCTGGAAATTTCGCCAAAAAAAAGGAACCGGTCTAGTTTCTTGTATGCCGAACTTAGACCCGGAACAGATCCTATTCGGCCCAGAATCGATCCCAATCTATCAATTTATGGCCCTAATGGCCTATTCACTTCACTAAATGAAATAAGTAGAGAATGAAATTTTAATTTATAAAGAATATAATATGGTTATAATTGCTATTACAATGTTTACTTAATATAAAAAGTAAAACAAGTAATTATTAGAGTAAAATGTAAAATATCCATAATGATCCTGTATTTATTACAGAGATGGGATAATTCTACAGGTGTTATTTTTAAAATAGGGATATTTATGATAAAATTGAAAAATAGATCATTTAATGACAAATCATAGGCTGGAGACATAAATTACTATTCATTATTTTTAAGTAATAGCAATTCATTATGAATTGTAATTCCTTTGAACTTAACATCGTAATATCAGCTTTACGTCAAACGAGGAATGAATGAATAACTATTCATATCAAGCGAACGGACCGTAAACGTACCATCAACCAAATATGTGGGGTCACAGCTGATGTCGGGTTTTAGATCTGATTCATAGGCCAGTTCAAGAGCCCTCAAACCAGTCCAATATTTTTCTTTTACATAATATATTTTTTGGTTAATTATAAAAGCATTACCCATATTTTAATCGATTTGCAAATGCATAACCTATATTTTTTTTATAAATAAATGACCCAAGTTACATATAAAAATATCAATATTATTTTATAATTTAAAATAACACATGCCAATATTTTATTGGTCATAAAAATTAATTTTACATTTTTTTAATTTTCTCATTTAAAAAAAACATTTTTTGATATTTTATTTATTTAATAATATTTTCATTAAATTAATTTTTTTAGAACAATAAGATTCTAATAAATATCCATCTAATAATAATTAATTATAATGACACTCTTTTATAAAGCTTAGGTTACCTATTTGTGCAAAAAATTAACACAGGTCATATATTTGTGAATTGACCAAAATGCAAGTCATGTTTTTATAATTAACTGCCCCACATTTTAGCACTTTTGCAATTTACTAACATGCGTTATGTTTTTTAACAAGTAACTTACCCGTGTTACACTATTATGTCACGTCCAAAATAACCGTTATATGTCACATGAAATTCAGGTGCTCCTTATAAAAAAAGTCCAAACATGTTTTTTTCTTCATCTTACCCGCCCAAAAATCAAAACCCCCATAGTCACACAAAATCTAACATCGATGGCCAAACACTATCGCCCATATCTAAAAATTATCAGTGTATAATTCTGTCAAATAACCTATCAATCCCAAAAAGTATAAGTGATGAATCAACATATAAAGGAACTGGGGGATTGATCTTGAGGCCATTGATAGAGGCATAGGGGTCATTAAGAAGCGTGTAGATGGTCAAGGATTAGTTACCTGAGGTAGTTAGTATTTAGGAGGCGAATGGGAGGGATGAAAAGAAGTGTGGGGAGAAGGGAAACTCGAGGAGAGAAAGGGAAGGCTGGCCTGAATTGGCAAAAGCAAAGTCACCAAGAGCAAAGATGGTGAAGTACGAAGATGAGGAGAAGATGGGAGATGAGGGGATCTAGGAGACGAGTTAAAGGGTTAAGGCCATGGAAGTGAAATTGGTATTGCAGAGCACTTCGGATACTCTTTGGAGGGTAAAGAAGAGAAATAGAGAGGAGTAAAGAGGGGAAGGAGAAAGTAGAGTGTGATGGATAAGAGGAGTGATGTGACTGGGGATGACATTTTGGAGAGGAGAGTCCTTCAGCTTTTGGATTCAGGGGTTTACATTTTGTTGAAGAAGAAGAAGAAGAATGAGTTCATTTGATGGATGTAGGTTTTGATTTTCAGGTAGGTAAGATGAAGGAAAAATGTGTTTGGACTTCTTTTTTTTTTTTTTTGAAGGAGCACGTGGGTCTCATGTGGCACATAAAGGTTATTTTGGATATGACATAACAAAGCATAACAAAGGTAAGCTATTTGTTAAAAAAATATAACACAAGCTAGTTAATTGCAAAAGCACTAAGTCAATTTTTTGTAATTAACCCTTTATAATATTTGTGGTTAGTTTAAATATTGATTATTCCTTATGAATAAATTGAAATGCGATGACCCATTATGTACAGCTTTCTGAAAAGTTACTCTGCTTGGTGGCAGTAGAAGGGAAAGGTGGAAAGGTAAAGGATTTTATCGATTTAATGTTGAAAGGCAAGTGTCATCGATTTCACTATTGATGATGTAATTGTTCTTTATTCGATTGCAATTTCAAAGAGAGGCAAGGCTACTGGAATACACATACTTAGCTCAAGCAAAGGCTTTGAAAGATTATGCGCAAAGGCGTTAAGCTTGCCAGTGAGTTAGCTGCCATCAAACTATAATACTTGAACATTAATACAAAATTAACATGGTGTTGTTTTGACAATTGCTAGAAGGGGGCATAAAATCTTACCTTCATTGCATGAAAATGTTCAAAAGAAGTCAAATAAAATGAGGAGAAAAACTTTCCTTTTATAAATTTTAAGGTCACCATAAGAGTGTTTACACACCTGCTAATTGGAATTAGACCATCATAGTTTGTTTTAAAAAGTGTGTACGTTAATTTTAAGGGAAAATTGCAAATTACCCCCTAAACCTTTACTTAGGTATGGATTCACATCTGAACTTTAAAGTAGGCTTTTTAACCTCCTTAAACTTTCAAAAATTAGCTCTTACTTAACATTTTCCATTAGCAACAAGACATAAGAAGTTGCAACATAAATGCATATTCACCTTCTAAATTTTCATTCATGTCAAAAAGCTCACTTTGAAAGTTAAGGGGTGAATTTGCACATTAATAAAATTTTAGGGAGTAATTTGCAAATTCCTTTTATTTAAATTATGAAAATCAAGTTAGATTTATGTTTATTAATCAATTAAATTTTGAAATCACCTAAAGGACCCAAGTTGAGTCAACTCTTTTGAAAAACTCCAAAAGTAGCAAAAAAAAATTTAGAAATTGTCGAATGGATTTTTTCAATGCAAAAGAAAAGTCTTTCTTGGTGACATAACATTTTTTCTATTTAAATACAAGCAAAGTGTACTCACCCCATGCCTAGTCTAACGTCGACCAACCAAGGCTTCCATTATATGCATTATTTGTCCTCCCTAGCTGTTGAGTAGAGCATTTTTTAGAGGCATTTGTCTATCTTATTCTAATCAGTATTGCATGTGAGGGCTTCAATGGTAACAACATATAAACGTACCTCACAATCGTCTAAAATTAGATCATTATACTGAATGTTTGTCCGACTGTTACCATTGAAGAGGAGTAGCCAAAACTTGCCTTGCCATGAGAAAGATGATGAGATATGTCTTTGTATGCCCTTGCCACCATTCAATTATGTTGTAATTTCATGCATCAATATTGTCACTAAACTCGGATTTAATGTTTAAGTATTTGGTAATTTCAACTAAGGTCCTTATCCCACTTGAAGTCTTAGGTTTCTTCATCCATTGCTTCATATACGTGACTCCAAGAGGTATATGTCATGCCCCATAGGGTACCCTAAACGTGGCAGTCCACCGCATTAATATTAAAGCTAATGAATGACAACCATAGTCATACAGGAGCTTCGATATCACATGCAAGGCGTGCTTCCAAGATAGTAAGAGACTCATAAGGGTATTACATTTAAGTAGATAATAAAAGCAAGTAAGAACTTATATAAATAATCATAAGATTTTCATAATAATATCCTTACATCATCTTAGGAGTATTCCCCTGCTTTAAAAGTCTTCCAAGATAATAACAACTGTAACATAAGCCTACTATAGAGATTTTCCTAGAAGCCTATGTTCAAAACTTTAATAGATAAAGTTTCTCCCAAAAACTCCTAGTAGCTTAAACTCGTACCTAGCATACGGGGCTCCTTAGGGCTCACCAAAGGCAATCGTACTGTAACAAAAAGCTATAAGGGTATAAGCAAAACTAGCTTAGTGAGATAATTCCATCTACAAGACATTTCCATAATTCAAACAAGTATTTAATCAAGCATATGAGAATGCACCAATCATATGAACAAACAAAATACACATGATTAATCGGAAATCAAGTGTAGCATGGATTTTACGCCTCCATGTCAAGGATTTGGAGGTTACAGGCCCATACAACCATCAATATTTGCAGATTTAACGGCTCCTGCTCTCCCTGGAGACTTTCTGGCTCCTATTAGCCCATGTAGACTTTCCGGCTCCTACCAGCCACCACTACCAGCCACCACTACCATTTCCTCGTTTCCCCACACGAAGAATAGTAGTGAAACAAATATGATTCATAAGTATGATATGCATGAATTGATTTCAATATATATTTAACCAAATAATGTTTAGTTCAAGTTGAAGGCGATCAATACAAGAAACAATTTATTTATCAAACCTTCTTTCGATATTCTTAACTTATATTCAATCAATCATAATTCCAAGTCACACAACAATTATTCATTTTATCTTTTTCTTAATTTCTAGTACTACTACTTACAAGCACAAAACAAGGAAATGTAACTTAAATCAAGAATTAACTCACTCCATGTCAGTAGATCCTAATCGAAGTAATCCTCCGGAAAGGTGATCTCGGGTCCTTCTTCACCTAAACAAGATGAAATATCCAAAATGAGTCTTTCATGAAGTTTCTATTCTTGAAGATTCTAAATTTTTCTCAAAATCGCAGTAAAATGTATAAGAGGAAATTCCAACTTAAAATGGCCATAACTTGCTCATTTTAACTCGGAATTTCGTATATAATATACCGTTTTATACCTATTCGAAAATATCTATCTATTTCTAAACTTATTTTCATCAAACTAAGTCGTTTGGGTTCCGAAAAAGTGGTAGACAGATTCACACGAATTTTTATAAACTTGTTTTTCTTCTTTTATCCAAAGCTCATTTGAAGAGATAAGTAATATAATAGCTTGTAAAACCTTTGGAAAGTATATTCATATATTTATTGACTCATAACAAATGTATGAAGTTAATGAAGTTGTCTCAAATTATGAAAAAGTAAAGTCTTTAAAGATTTTGAAACGTGAGAACTTTTTGAAATATTCATTTTGATTTGAAAATAGCTTAAGTTTATCTATAATGAGTATTTCTTCTCTTTTCCTAAATTTTATTTTCGTAATCTCTTTAAATTCATAAGGAATGATTTTTTTATTTCCTAAGCTTAGCTTCCAACACTTTTTGAAAGTATTAACACTTCTATATTTAGAAAAATAATTTTTTGATTTCTTGAGATCATTTCATTTTAATGAAAAGAATTTCTATCATTTGAAGAAAAAGTAAAGTTATTATAAAATCTTTGTTTACTTCAAAAAGTCTTTTCTTTGTCATGTATGTTTATAGAATTTTTTTATGAACTCATCTAAGTTTATTTAAGATGACTTCTTAGTTTTAGAAAAGTTTACTTCCTACTTTCATTTTTAGAAAAGAACCTTTATTTTAAGAAAATATTTCCTTATTTATTTTGTTTGAGACAAAAATCATTATGTTCATGCATGAATATGAATCATAAAGTTACAAAAACATAAAGAAACATAATAAGTTGAAAGAATAAGCTAATAAGAAAATAAATCAAGTATTGGAACCTTAGCTTCATCAAGGTATCCAGAGACTAAGAAAAGACTAGTCCCAAAAGAAGAAGAAAATGTTTTGACTTGATGAGACAAGTCTAAGACTAGAAAACTAGTCTTAAAAATAACATGAATGTAAATAAATTGCAAGGAAGTAAATAAATTGCAGGAAAAGTAAATAAATTGCAAAACAAATGAGCTTATATGCTCTAAATAATATATATAGTTATATAGATATACTAGGTAGTTATGAACATAAAAACAACATAAGAAAAGTAATTATGAACAAAAACAAAGTATGAACCTATTGTTGCTTTCTTAACCTTCATGGTTTTAGAAAATACACACTAAGCTCATACTAAGTAAATGAACATATGGAAATCTTGAAGAACATTTACCTGAAAGAACTACACTTGAGAGAGCTTCTTGAGAGGAACTTCTTGGAGAATTTTGAGAGAGTAACTTTAATAGAAGAGAGGTGTGAAAGAAGTGGAAGTATGAGTGTCACGCCCCAATGGGTACCCTAAACGTGACAGTCCGCCACACTCAATATTAAAACTTAAGTATGACAACCTTAGTCATTTCCAAAAGCTTTTATATTAAGTGTAAGGCTTACTTTCACAATTTTAGAGGACCATATATGGAATAATGAAGCTTAAGGAGATATAAAAACATATTAAGAAAAGAGAATCACAATAATTATTTGTTCATGGCAAAACTTTACAAACTTAGGGACAACTCCCTAAATTACTAATCTATTATATACATATTAACATGCTAATACTAAGCTACACTTTATCCAGATTTCTAATGTTCAAAAGGGATTACCTGCCCGCATGGTCCACGTGGCCTTAACCATAAGTACGGAACTGCAAAAGATATCTATTGGGGTATAAGCTAATAGGCTTAGTGAGAACTATTTCCATAAATAACTTCTTGTAACAAGATTCAAACAAGTTGATTTAATCAAACAAATGTAATGCACAAGCACGTGGGCAAACAAGCATATAGCTTTCCGGGAACTATATGTTGAATGGATTTACGCCCTCCATTCGGGTTTGGTGATACTTATCCTCAAAACAAGTAGTTTTAATAACAGAAAATTTAAGCTTGCGAGCACTCATCGCCAAGCATTCATTAAAAAGTTTTAAACTTGCGAGCACTCATCGCCAAGTATTCCGAATCTACTTGATTTGACCTTGCTTTCGGATCAACCGCCAAGCATATTCCATTAAGCCGCCAAGCAATCGCTTTCGGATCTCCCGCCAAGTGTTGCTTTCGACATGAGCTTACTATCCTTCTCACCCAAGGATAATAACCCAACCATGCAATGTGACTCACTTCGTGGTATGCATGAGTTCATTAATTTATAAAGTCATAACATAATTATTTTCAACTTTATGGCGATCAAGGAATTTCACACAAATCAATATTAAACTAAAACAATCACTTAGAACAATTCGGGCTTCGATATTCTTAGAATTCTTTCAAGGAATTATTTTACATGCATATCGGTTTATCTTTTCCTAACTCTAGTGCAACTAATTTACAAGCACAACAAGTAGCATTTAATGGAAATAAACTCACGATGCCATTGTCGTCTATTCCTCTAAGCGGATGAGTCGTTCACACACTCCACTTAATCGTAATAGTTCTCGGGGTAAAGGAATCCTTCCTCGGGGTCACCTAACCAAAGAAAATACCCACAATGAGTTTTTCTTGATGATTTTCTTGAATTTTGACAAAACAATGTCAAAGAACGTTAAAGTTCGTATGAAAGATGTTCCAACTTAAAATGGCCATAACTTGGTCATTTTAACTCGGAATCGCGCATATAATATACCGATTTCTACCTACTCGAAAAGATCTACCCATTTCCAAAATTACTTTCAACAAACAAGGCCATATAGGCTCCGAAAAAGTGGCGACAAAATTCACCACGGATTTTCAAGTAAAAACAACTTTGGTTCAAGAAATCAAAATTTGTTTGATAAATACTTAGTTATCTATATAGTTGAAAAATTCTCTTTTTATAACTATATAACTCATATTTAAGCATGCTCAAGTGTCTTGTTGTCCAATTTATTTTTCTTAGGTAAAAATGTCGGGTTGAAGCTTTTCGGAAATTGTTTTTGTAAATTTCTTTGAAATGAATACCTTGTTTCTTTATTTTCTAAAAACGTTTCATGTTGGTTTTATTTATTCTTTTCTAGTGACCTTTGAAAATAAAGTTTTCTACTTTCTAAGTTACATTAACTATATTTGAAGTTTTCTAGGAAATATGCTATTCTTCATTTTTCTTGTGTAAATTCCTTTGTTTACTTGTTTTGCAAAAATCTTACTTGAAATTTTTCATTCTTTTCTTATATCTTATAAAGTCATCTATGCATGAAAATTTGTTTTCTTTATAAAAATAATGTGGAATAATTAAGAACTTTTTGTAGAAAACTAGTTTCTAAAATATTATTATTTCCTCTTGTAACTTTGAAAAGGAATAACTTTATTTTTGTTTTCAAAAATTCCTTAGCCATTCATCTTATTTATCTTTTTATGAAAAGAACCCCTTTTTATCAACAAAATATTTTCTTTTAAAAAACAAGGTGGAATAATAAAGATTTTAGTAGCTTTTCAAAGGAAAAGTAGTTTATAAAATTATAGTGAGTTCTTTTCGTATCATGAAAATGATTGAGTTTATTTTTGTTATCTTATATATTTTTATGCTTCATAAACTTATTTTCAAGTGACAAAAATCCTTCTTTCGTTTAATTATCTTTAGAAAATAAAATTTTTGGACAACAATCTAAATGAACATGATTATGAGAATAATAATAATAACCAAAATAACATAAAGCATAATAATAAAGTCAAGTATTGGAGTCTTAGCTTTTTCAAGGCTCCCGGGACTAAGAAGTAGACTAGTCCCATATAAAATAAAATGAATAAAAGAAAAGCTTGTTTTGACTTGATGAGGACAAGTCTAAGACTAGAGACTAGTCTTAAAAACAACTTGGAATAAAAATGCATTGAAGTAAATAAATTACATGAAAGATAAATAAATTGCAAGATCATGAGCTTATATGCTCTAAATAGTATATATAGCTATATAGATATAGTAGGTAGTTATGAACATAAAAGAAACTTAATTGATCATAAAAGAAACATGAACATAAAGGAATTATGATTATGAACAAAAACAAAGTATGAACCTATTGTTGCTTTCTTAACCTTCATGGTTTTGGAAAACACACACTAAGCTCATACTAAGTAGATGAACATGAAGAAAGCTTGGAGGATTTTCTTGAAGAAAACTTACTTAAAGAAAGACTAAAGAGAGCTTTTCTTGTAAGAACTTCTTGGAGAGAATTCTTGAGAGATTTTGAGAGAGTAATTTTAGTATAGAAGTGGTGTGAAAGAAGTGAAAGAGGAGGGGGCATTTATAGGAAAATGTGGAGGGATTTTTGTGTGATTAAAATAAAAGAAAATTAAAACAAATTGAGGGAGAAGAGAGAGGAGGGGGCGCCGGCCATGTAGGAAAGAGAGGGGGAGTGATTTATTTTTGACTTTTTGAAGAAATAAAAGATGTAATATGTAAGTAGATGTGATATAAAGTTATGGGAAAGGTAAAAAGTTAAGTTTATAGGTTATGTAGAGTGTAAGAATAGGTGTAAGAAAAAGTAGAGATAAAAGAATAGTGTAGAATAGTAATGAATAGTGTAATGTAAAGTAGATATGACAATTAAAGTACCGGTAGTAAGAAAATACGCGTATAATAGCTATATCTGTTATTTTTATTTACCGAAAAATTACGAAACTGATATTTTTGGAAAACTTATATTTTTACAAGTCTAACGGTATATTCGGAATATTTTTACTATTCCGGGCTTCCTGACACGTTTTTCGAGAACTGTGTCCGATCGGGTTCGAAGGACACCCGAATTTCACGAAACTGAAATTTTTATAAAACCTATGGTTATTACGAACTATTCTAGCTAATTAACCCAACTTCGTTTTCTAGGGCCAAAGAAAACGGCAATGCCGGATTTAGATGGATATGGTAAACTAGGGTTTTGTTGACTTTTAGGGTTCCGTTTGACTTCCGGTTTAGGGTTTTATGCTAAACCGATTCCGAAAATTTAGGGGTTTACAATGAGGGGGTATTTATAGGAAAATGTGGGAGATAATTTGTATTAATTAAATAAATGAAAAATAAAACAATTTGGAATAAAAGAGGGAGGGGCCGACGCATTTTGAGAGAAAAGACGGAGTGAATTTTTTTTTGTCTTTTGATTAATTAAAAGTAAGATATGAAATATGTGAAGTTGTATTGGAAATGAAAATGTGTAAGAAATAGGTGTATGTGTTGTAAGAGTAGGTTGTAAGAAAAAGTAGAGATAGATAAATAGTGTAGAATAGTAGTAAATAGTGTAATGTAAAGTAGACATGACAAATTAAGTACCGGTAGTAAGAAAATACACGTATAATTACGATATCTGATATTTTTAGTTATCGAAAAATTATGAAATTGATATTTTTGAAAATCTTATATTTTTACGAATCTAACAGTTATTCGGAATATTTTTACTATTCTGAGCTCCGGGACATGTTTTTCAATAACTATATCCAATCGGGTTGAAAACGAGTCGCGGTTTTACTAACCGGTCTTTTTAAGCTTTCTTGGATAATTACGAACTATTCTACACACTAAACTCTTTTTTACTCTCTTAGGGTTTCTTAAATGGGAATGCCAGACTTAAGCTGTTACGGTAAACTAGGGTTTTGTTGACTTTAGAAATTCGGTTGACTTCTAATTAGGGTTTAAGCTTTATTTTGAATTCAAAACTTCGGGGATTTACAGTATATCACCAACAATGCCATCTCTAATGTGCAGGTGAAAGATGGACTGAGGGGAACTTGATTGTCATATGAATAGCAAAATTGAGAATACAACTATTAAATACATTAGCCATTGCTTGAACAACTTATAATAGATATTAAAAATCTATCTTGAGAGTCTGCTAACTAATCCACATAACAGTAACACAATTGTAATTAACTAGTGAGCTCATCAATTCAACATTATGGAGCTACTATCTAAGTAACGTTGTGTATAATTTGAATTACTCTTAAATAGTTCAGCCACTTTGCGCACATATTGTTAACACATAAAGTATCATATAACTTCATCACTATACCAACAATGTTATATGCTTAAAGTATAAAGAAATTTACGTTGGAAATGTAAACCCAAAAGAATGTTTCCATGCAATCATAAAAAACTTTTAGTACTTGCAACAATTTACCACATAAATTTCAATTGTTGGAATGCAGTGACATGTTTCCCTTTTATACAAGCCTAGATTTAATGTGTTTTTCTTTTTCTTTTTTTCTTTTGTTGTGAGGGAAGGGGGCTTGTGAGCCCCAACCATCTTTTTAGAGCCTAATGTGGCTAAGTGTTAATATATGATTATTCATATGTGTGTGGGAGGATGGATAGAGAGAGAGACTATCACTTTTGAGAAAATTAGGTTTTACAAGTAGCACAGGTTTCAAATACAAATTGCTTACCAATCAATCACACATAACCTATTTTTCATAGTTGAATAGAGGATTTTGGGGGATTTTGGTAATTAGAGTTGGTAAAGGATCCACTCCTACATAAGAAGTAGGAACTGTTATGGCCCACTTGCTTTGGGGTATAATGAAGTTATTATCCTTGGCTTGTCTAAATATACATAAAAATCATTAATTCCCACTACCACCTCTAGTCTTGCAATTTATAAATGCTAAATGGTTGAGTTAGTACCCATATGCAAGTTTATATATAGCTAATTTATTAATCCCAACACATTTAATTTGCTAAATCAATACAATTTATAACCAAAATTTTGATTAACTCTCCACTACCAAGCAAAATAAAATTACTGACTACTTGTGAGTATCTACCAAATTAATTATAGGACTATATATATATATATATATTGCCATAAAATAAATCATAAGACCATATCTATTAATATATGGGTTAATCTTACAAATGGTACTTGAACTTTGCAAAATATACAATTAGGTACCTTAACTTTTAAATTGATCGATTTTGTATCTAAAACTATCAAGTTAATCAATTTAGTACCTAAAAAACTTTGAAGTTAATCAATTTAGTACCTGAAAGAACTTGACAGAGGTACTGTTGGTATGCACAAAAGTTCTTTCAGGTACCAAATTGATTAATTTCAAAATTCAAGTACTAAAGTGATCAATTTAAAAGTTTAGGTACGTAATTATATATCTTGTCAAAGCTTAGGTATCATTCATGATATTAACCCTTAATAAAATGAATTATGAGATCGTAACTCTAATATTTGGTAATATAGTTAATGATCTCATGTATTATACAAAACTACAACTCAATATCAACCAATTAGAATTCTTAGTCCATAAACGCTTTGTAACACATTAAATTTATGGTCATTTATAACTGTCATATTCCATAAAGAGTACGGACACGCTAAGACTCAGAATCTACTAGAAATCCACATTTTCTCCATAAATAACTCTAAAATCAATCATATATTGATGATTTCAAATTATGTTAGCTTGCAGACTTATTAGCATAGATAGTCATGAGTCCTATCCCACAATTTGCATGAATTCAATTGACAGACATTGAAAGAGTTACCATAACAATGATACAAGAATTATACATTGTATCTAGAATGTTTCTTTACAGTAGGCATTAAACTCCTTTTACCCTTTAGACAGCTACACATGACTATAGCCCTTATTTCATAGACCATCACACGTCCTCTATTCATCATTTGGAAATTCTTCACTACTAGCAATATTCCAAAAACCTATTAAATAATTGCAAATAATGATACTACTACTTGTACATGCAGCACCTATACATAAAAAATAAAGGAGTGGATCGGTATACCACAAACACATACACGTGACCAAGTAAACACACCTACACAAGTAGAGATATCATTAATGCAACACCCAACATCTTATTATCATTTTTTTAAAGCTTGGTAAGTAACATAGAGATGATTTCGTATCCTGCCACATGTAAATATGATAATACATATATATGATGTTGTTGAGTAGTTGACAACATCCTTGTGTCCATAAACTGAATGTTGGGTACTCTCTCCTTAATATCTATGATACTAAAACACCTAGATTTACCTGATTTTTTTTTCCATGCCTGACTCTATTCTTAGACAACATCACACATACATCATCAAGTTAGCTCAATGATAACTTAGGTACTTCCCACCTATTATCAATAGCTATACACAAGCAACAAACACATTGTTATAATCCAATAGTCGTTTAATTAATCTGTAAGTCTAAACTAGATAAACATGAGAAATAAGTAAGGTATGCACGTACCTAAAGTGTTGATCTATTTTGAATCCCTGACCTGAATCACACGGAAAATCAAAACTCACTTATAGTTGAACTAATTTCAATTGATTTTAACAAAGAGAAAGGTGATTTATAAGGTATTATAATGTGCAGGGACTAGTGCATGAGCATGTATAGCATCATGTATTGCTTAGACGAATTAAATAAGTCACAAAAAGGTGCATGGTCAAGTATACTAACATTGCATGAGCATTTGTGGGCTTATGCACTTTTGGAAAGAAAATTTTTAAGTTACAAACTAGTGCATGGTATGATGCACAAGCTTATGCATAGCTCATTCACTTCTACTTTTAGTTCATTAAATTAAACATATTACGAAAGGTACACATCCTAATGCAAGGGCTCATGCATGAGTCCTGTTCTTCTAGAGTCCATTGTATTTAAAACTCTAAGAGGTACAGGATTTGGTGCACGGCCATTCATGGGTAGTGTACTTCTAAAAATCGTCATTTTTTCCAAATTTCCTCATTTTCATCTAAAAATGTTTTAAAACCACTTGTACATTGCACCACTCTTTTTCAACACTATTAATATACTTCTACTCATTCTTAAAAGGATCAACACTTAAAGATTCATTTTACATCAAAATTTCATACCTTTTAGTGTTCTTCAATTTTTCTTCTTCTTTAATTCCTTGAATTTGTGTCTTTTAAGAAATTTCATGCAATCTTCTCAAAA
Source organism: Combretum micranthum (assembly GCA_024138025.1). Lineage (NCBI taxonomy): Eukaryota > Viridiplantae > Streptophyta > Magnoliopsida > Myrtales > Combretaceae > Combretum > Combretum micranthum. The sequence goes on from JAMXBD010001272.1 coordinate 384,314, forward strand.
CTCTCAGTTTTCTTTGTTGAATATCACTATTCTACATTGAATGGCCATGTTTTTCTTTATTATTAGATTGTTATACTTGTTATAATTGGTTAAAAGGGGAAAGAATTTCACTTACCATGGATTTCTTTTTTAAAATATTGAAGAATTGTGAATATCGATTATAATGTTGTCCCTTTTCATTAATCATAAGACATGTCTTTCTAGTAAGTTGTTATTGCTCTATTCAAACCATGGGAATCCATGCTCAATTTGATTAACTATTAGATAAAACTGCATAAAATTGTACTATTATAGTTCATTTATTGTTTTCCAGCTCTTGGGAACAAAAAAAGAAGAAAAAAGTCATTTGAACAAGATTTGGATCAAGATAATGGAAAACAGATCAACCGTGACACCAAAGATCCAACCAAAAGCAAAAAAGTGAGGCAAAACTTCATATCACACCTTATATTCAAAGGGACACAAACTCTACCGTAGGCGCCAACCAAGCCCACAATTCTTCCTGAGATTTGTTCCCTGTCACGCTATTAAGATCGAGGGCTTGACACAAGCAATCAAGGCTCGATACCAGATTCAGAGCACACTCGAGTTGGATTCCACTATTTTATCTAGAATATAAAAACCTATCAACCTGGTTAATGAAAACCCTAACACCTCTTACCCTAACACCTCTTATTTCACTTTTCAGATATGTATTCACTGTTCTAGAACTCTCCCACTTTCTCTTTACTCTTTCCTTCTCGTAGAAACCCTAAACTGAACTATGTGTTTAATTTTGCAGGTGAAAAGCTTAAAGAAATGTTGAGACTATTTCAAGCAAGGTTTTATCTCCTAATTGAACTTGTAATTTTCTAAAAGCAAGGGTAACTTACCCTTTTCTACCCTATTCATATTTATAGATTCCTTTTCATCATGTAGTTCAGCTAGATCTATGGATCTGTGTACATGCTAGCTATCTAATGGTTACAATATTTGTATTTTGAAATTATCTAGCTATTGTAACTATTTCTAATTTATCTATTGCATGTACATAATCTGTTTGTACTTTTGCTAAACTACTTGTAACTGTTTAAGGGACATAGTCCCTTATCTAACCTGGCTGTTTCCTATTTCTATTATTTGTAACACATAAGCACATTAAATTTATACAAGTTTGTTAAAGCGAATATACCACGTCAACAATAAAATTTCACTTTTTGCATGCTCGACCACAATAAATAAAGGTGCTTAGCAACGTAAAAAAGGAGGAGCACATGTATTGTGGGTGTTGTACTATTTTTCTTCTTTTTTTTTTTGTAAATATCTTTAGTGTGAGAAATTCTAGTGAGAGAGTGTCTCTGTTCTTGCTAGGGTTTTGAGTTTTCAAGGTGAATATAAGCTTCATCTAAGTTTATTTTGCAAGAATCAGTGCTTCATCGGTGATATCTTTCTCTATTTTTTATTGTTTCTCTTAATTTTGTGCTTTAACCTATCAAAACCAGTGGGAAAATAGCCATTTTAATTTAGGGTTCATGAATCCACTACATGATTCATGTGAATATAATGTGCTTTTTAAATGAAATACTATTGAAAAGTTGTATTTAATAGCTTGCACTTTAATGCTTGGGTTTATATGCGTGGTGCACCATATAAGTTCTTGTCATATTTTAACTAAATAGATTGAGATATCATTCTTTTGAATAGATCTAGGCGATTAATAAAATTGCTTATAGCTACTTGAAGATAAAAGTAGTGAAACTTTCTATCACTTGATTAACAATGCATTAAATATCTAATCAAACCTAATTATTAAATTATTCCTAACCTATTATAAACACTACCAAAAATATCTAAGGATACGTTTGTTGTTTATCCTTCAATTCTAGGGAATTCTAATATAATGAAAAGATAAAAATACCCACCTAAAACCTAGAAAATTCTATCAGACTAAAATGACAAAAACACCCTTAACCTAGGAATTTCTACATGTGTATATAAGTATCCTTCGAAGGAAATCCTAACACATATAATTACTACTCCTAATCTAGAGAATTCTTAGAAATTCAAACTTGAATTCTCAATATCAAATATCAATTCCTAAGCCCTTAAATTCCTAAATGCAAGAGCAATATTAATTTTCCACTAATCAAAATTTCTAAGTTGAATTTCTAATATAAACTAAAAAATTTCCATTTCTAACTTCTTTATTTCAATTCTAATTTCCCAAGTGCATAATCTAAAAGCCTAAGCCCATGAGCATATATGCCACCATAATATTATGAACATTCACACATCAAATTAAACCCTCAAGTCTAGAGAATTCCATTAAGGTGAAATGACCAAAATACCCCTAAACCTTAGAAATATATCTAGACTCCACACTATAAATACCCCTCTGAGAAAACCCTATCTTCACTTTCCAATTTTAGCAACCCCTTCTTCTCCAAAATCCTCTAAAATATACCAAAAATCCTCACAAATTCATCAATGATCCCTCTTCAAATCTAGCATCCAATAGGTGAGGAAATTCATGATTCTTCTAACATCCAATCACCCAATTTCTTCCATAAATCTAACCTCTATTTCAATTAATTCCTAGGTAATATTTGAAGACAAAATCAAGGTTTAAGTTGGGCATTTAACATTAGAAGCATTATCAAAGTATTACAGTAGTAGTAGAGAAGATTATTAGGCAACATTTCACAAATCAACTCAATAATTTAATTGATGTGTTAAGATTGTATTGATAACATTTAAAGTCATGTAAAAATACTACAATAAACTAAGATCATTTAAGATTTGGAAAATATAGCATATATATGCATAAACCGAAAAGTTGGGAGGTATATGTACATACATGTTGTTATTTGTAAATTTGTTAAAATATATAGATTTATGTATATATGCATGTTAGATGTGTGTATGTATTTGTATGTGGATCTAATGTATTATGTTAAAGTGACATTATGAAATGAATATGACATATATACATATGAAACTGAATTATATGCACATATACGAATGTTTGATGTTTGTAAATTAATATGTATATGAGTATATATGTGTTTTGGACATGCTAACATATATTTATATGTATTTTTGAATTTGTATTTGATGATTTAATATGATTGAGATTGAAATAATTGAAATAGATATGTGTATGTATGTATGTCGAAATTATGCATGCATATATTGTGTATGATTTGTAGATTAACATGATAAATAATAAATGATATATATTTATAAAACCTGGAAATTATACTTAGATTACGAGTTTTGGAAATATATAATTCATGCTGGATTTATATTGATTTGATTAAGTCAAATAGGTAAGATTCCATAAATTAATAAAAGTAGTTAAACCAAACTATTTTGTTGTGATTTAGCCTTAAACTGCTTTTCAAAAAAAATATTAAACTTTTTTTTATTATTATGAAGGCGGCAAACTGTCCATTACATCACACAGTTATGAGGGAAAGATATTCCTCTCATATCTTACATACAAATGTCAAAAATAGAAGTTAGAGGTCTATCAACCACATGAAAACCAATATGTTGGTTCAGAGCAAGGTTGGCTAAGAGATCTGCACTTCTGTTTCCTTCTCTATAAGAGTGTTGTATCTTGATGATCCAATCTCTCTTATATAGATCTTCAATAGGTCTCAATAAGTTCCAGTAACACGGGTCTTCAAAGTTCTTGTTGGCTATCCATTCAACCACTGTTTTATTATCCATCTCTAGGATTACCTTTCTATATCCCAGTTTCCAAGCTAAGGTTAATCCATAACAGGCTCCCCACAATTCAGCAAGAATCGAAGAGCATGATCCTAGATTTGCCATAAAGCCTTTAATCCAAAAACCAGAATGATCTCTTATCAAACCACCTACAGCAGCTAATTGTGGGTAAATTTTGCAACACCATCTGTATTAATCTTTATGTAATCCACTGGGGGTACCTCCAACAAATTAAACGTTCAGATCGGTGAAAATGATTATTAGAGAGTCTAATTATTTCCTCATAGGCTTGAGAAGCATCTTTGGCTTGAGCAATGGTTTGGATTACTAAAGATTGGTCATCGATATATTCATTTGCAAAAATTTGCTTGTTCTGTCTATTCCATAGCATCCAACAGCCAATTCCAAAGATTGTTGAGCAGGTGGAACTATGACAAGTAGATTCGTCTTTTAAGTTCATAGAAATCCACTTATCAAAACTGGGGTTAAAGAACTTATGCCAGTTTGGAATAGGAACCAATCTACACTAGAATTCAAAGGCTTTCTCACATCCCCTCAGAACATGGTCCAGGTCCTCCTCTGCTTGCCTACATAATTGACATATTTCAGAGTCAGATAATTGTCTTCTTTTGCACTCAACATTTGTTAATAATGCTTTATGCAATATCAGCCAAATAAAAAATCGTATGCGTTCCGGACCTCTCCAATGCCACACTAACTTCCATCTGTCTTCTTTTACATTCCAAGTAGCTCCACATATAAGTTTATATGCTGACTTCAATGAAAATTCACCTAAAGGAGAAGGTCCCCAACTTACTCAATCATCACCAGCTGTAGGATCTGGTGGTCTTATTGCCACTATCAAGAGGAGAGTGGAATTGTCGAGTAAGCTTTGTAAGAGCTGTCAATCCCAACTTCCTGATTCTGTAGTATAGTCGGCGACTCGTTTTTTATGGAAATCTTCAAGAAGATTCTGACAGAGATTATAAAGGGGAGGTATATTCGGTGAGAGCCATTTATCTATCCAAAAGAGGATCGTCTTACCGTTACCTACTGTCCAGAAAGCACCTTGTTTCACATGCACCTAGATTTTCTTATGATTCCACCATAGATGGGAAGCTTTGCGCGAGTAATTTTCTATTGGAATGGAGTTTATGCAAAGTTGGTATTTAGTTCGCATGGCTTTCACCCATAATGAATCTAGCTTTGTCATTAGACCTCTGGCTGTTTTCATCAGGAAGGAATCATTTAAGGATTTCATCTCCTTTATTCCTAAACCACCATTTTCCTTTGGCTGGCAAATCTTACTCCATTCAACTAAACTTTGCTTTCTGTATTGCATTGATCATCCCCATATGAATTGTCTTCTTATTTTGTCCACTTGGTTGCACACTCCTTTTGGAATAATAGTTGTCTACATGGTGTAAATGGGGATGGAAGATAGGGAAGATTGGCACAAAGTTACCCGACCAACAAAAGAAAATCGATGAGGACTCCAACTGTTAGCTCATTACTGAACTTTCTCCAACACTTTCCCATACGTTTCTTTGGACACTCTTTTGTGAAGGATAGGAACCCCCAAGTAATTCCCCAAATTAGATGTTTTCTTGAAACCCATCATATTACTGAGATTGGAAGCTATTTCTTCTTTTATGTTTGGCAAGAAGAAAATATGAGTTTTCTCCTTGCTAATAGATTGTCCAGAGTGAGCAAAACTCATCAAGGATTTGAGAGATCAAAGTAGTTTGAGAAATGTCTGCTTCTGAAAATAATATTAGGTCGTCCGCAAAGAAGAGATGTGACACATGTGTCTCATTTCCAATCTGAAAGGGTTTCCATATACCAGTATCAGCTGCTTTACGTATTTTTGAGATAACCTCTCCATATAAAGAACGAAGATGTAAGGAGAGATAGGATCTCCTTGTCGAACTCCCTTTTTTGAAGTGAAAGGAGCACTTGGTAATCCATTCCAATTAATTTGCAGAGAGCAAGTGTCGAAAGAGCTCATGATGACATTAGAGAGAAAGGGGGGTATACCAGCATCATGAAGAGTATCCTTGATGAATTTCCAACTAATCTTGTCATATGCTTCCTCTAAATAAATATTGATTGCCATCCATCCTTTCTTGGTTTTACTGGTTCTCATTGAGTGAATTATTTCTTGAACCACAACAATATCGTTAATAATGTTGTGACCAGGAATAAAGCTTGTTTAGGAATCATTAACCAAGCAAGGCATAATTGTCTTCATTCTATTAGAAATGATTTTCATAATCACCTTATAGCACACATTGCATAAACTGATTGGGTAGAAATTATTGAAATATTTTGGTTTTTCAGTCTTAGGAATTAAGTAAATGAGAGCTCTATTAATACCAGTGTTAATTGTTCCACTCTCGAAGGTTTCCTTCCCCATTTTGCACAAGGATTCACCTATAATGTTCCAATTCCTTTGGTAGAAATATGCATTAAGTCCATCAATTCCTGGAGCTTTGTTAGGATTCATATCGAAAACCACTTTTCTAATTTCCATGTCAGTTACTGGTTTATGTAGCATTTCTTGTTTACAACTAGGAATTTGGGGACAGAGGCCTTGGATAAGATAAGATTGACCATTTGAAGTATCCTAAGAGAAAATTCTTTGGAAGAAAGCCATTGCTTCTAATCAAAGAACCATATTATCCGAACACCATTGCCTATTGCTCAATCTACTTTGTTCTTCTTTGCCCTGTAATAAGCTCTCGCATGGAAGAAGGATGAGTTTCGATCTCAAAGTTAGGCCAATTGAAGTTCGTCCTTTGTTGCCAGAGCAGTTCTTCTTGGGTTAAAACCATTTCAAGTTCTTCACATAGATTCGCCTCCAAACTTCTCAATCTCAGCGTTAATCTTGTCTCTAGGGCCTTTGGATTCTATTAATTTTAGCTAAGAGTTTCCTTTTTCTATGAAAGATGTTGCCAAATTCATTGCGATTCCATAAATTGGCACTATAAGCAAACTCTAAGATATTGTCTTGAAGCTTTCCATTTGAATTCCAATATTTGTTTAAGAAGGATTCCCATGAATGACGTGTTACACAGGCATTTAGGAATCAAAATCTTTTGGCGCAGTTATCTTGATTCACTTGAGTGTGTAGCTTAACTAGAAGAGGATTATGATCTGATCTGATTTTAGGAAGGTAGTTGATTGAAGTACCAGCAAAATGATCAATCCACTTCCTATTCACCAGACCTCTATCTAGTCTAGCATGACAAAGGCCTCTTGACCAGGTAAAACGTAAACCAATATACCCTAAGTCGATCATTCTAGTTTCCTCTATCCAATTCTTGAAGTTTTTACAGGGAACAGATCCTTCAGTGACATTGCTTAACTTTTCATGAGAGTGGATAAAAGCATTGAAATCAGCAATTACGAGCCAGGGTAAGTTAACTTCTTCTGTTATTTCGTGAAGCTTTCCTCATAAATGTTTTTTGATTGATGGGGAAGGGCTGTTATATACTACTGTTAAAAGAAACTGACTTGCATCATCAAAGTTTACTTTTGCATGAATAAATTGCCATTCATTCATTAGAATCTGGATGCTCACACATTTCTCCATAAAAAGCCATATACCCTCTGAAAATCCCACAGCTTCAATTCTATGTGAGTTCTCAAAACCCAATTTTCGAATGGCCTTAGTGGCTCAGTTGCCATTGATTCTAGTTTCTAACAGAGCCATAATCTTCACTGAATTAAGAGAGCATAAAGACTTTGATATACGAATGAAATTCTTATTTGTTGCACCTTGACAGTTCCACACAAGTAAGTTCATTGACATGATTAAAATGGAGTATATAATTGTAAATACTTAAGCATCAATAATAGCTACTTCATCTAAGAGTGGATCCGAGCTTGAGGATTTCCCATCATCATCAGTAAGTAATGATAAAATCTCAAAAAGTTCCTTCTTCTAACTTGGATTGGAAATAGGAGGCTTTTTTTCCAGTTATCTTAATCCACATTTTACCCTGTACACCTACTAATTTCGACTTATTAGGTGGTCGACCATCTTGATTTGATCTTTGCAGGATAGAAAAGGAGGAAGGATGGGTGTTAGCATGGAGTCTTGTATCCAAGTTTTGACTTTTGGATGAGTGATCAATGATGACCTACAGTGTGTGAGTCCTCTCTGAATGCTTCCTTCATAATAGGCTCCTTGTGCTTATTCTTATGTGTAAGATTGATCAGAGATTGATTTACTCCAAGGTTCTTATTCTTTAAAGTAGAAAATGCTTCATTGGGGTTTAAATTTTCTGTAAGCCCCTAAATTTTTGGAGAATGGTTTTGGAATACCAAATCGAAACCCTAAAGTCTGACCCAAGTTGAAACCAAACCTTAAACAATTTCGACCACGGGATTTCATAAGAGAATCTCCAAAAACAAAAATAGAAAGTTTAATCATCAACCCGAATATGAGAAAGACCACCTACCCGATCCCTGATTTAAATCCCTCAATTTCTAGTGTAAAGTTGGATTAAACCCTAACCCTAGTCAAACCAAAAATTCAAAATTCAACAAAGACCAAGACAATCAAGTAATTTCAACTTCGGCAATCCCACATTCTCAAACTAGGAAACGAAATCGAGTTAAATGGCTTAAAATAGTTCGTAATAATATATGGTAACATAAAAATATCAGATCCACGAATTTCGAGTGTCCTTCAGACCAAACAAGATCAGTTCTTGAAAAGCGTGTCCCGGAGCTCGGAATAATAAAAATATTTCATTAATACCAAAAGAAATTAAACAAGGATTTCAAAATATCAGTTTTAGAATTTTTTGGTAACTAAAAATAATAGATATAGTCGTTTAATGTATTTTTATTACTATCGGTATTTATATGTCTAGTCTACTATTCATAGTACTATCCTACCATTATATATTTCACTATTTCTACTTTTTCTTACACTATTTTACAACCTACATACCTATTTTCTTACTTTTATATTTCCCAATACATCTTATTCAAATCATATCTTACATATTAATTTATTTTCTTAAAATACAAACAAAATCACTACTTCTCTCTTTCTTCTATGTGGCCGATGCTACCTCTTTCTCTTCCTCTCAATTATTTTTTTTTTCAATTTATTTTATTAATCAAAATCACTCCAAAAATTTATTAATACCCATTCCTCCTTCATTATTTCACCATCCACTTTACATAACCAAAACTCTACCAAAATACTCTCTCAAAACTCTCTCACCATTCCTCTCAAAACACTATCTACCAATTTCTACTCTTCAAAGAAGAAAATAAAAAAAACCCATTCATCTCTTTTCAAACCTTTCATTAAACATTAGGTAAAAATTCTACCTATATTCTTTATCATGTTCATACAACTTAGCATGGCTTAGTGTATATTTCTTAGACTCATATGAGTTAAAGAAGCAACAATATATTCATGTTTTGTTTTTGTTCATATTCCTATTTTACATTATGTTGTTGTTATTATTGTTATTATTTTTGCTCTAATCTAACTTATATAGTATTATGTATACTATGTATATATATTTATTTAGAGCATATAAGCTGATTTGTTATTTATTTATTTCCGTGTCTTGCAATTTATTTACTTGTTTTATGCAATTTATTAAGACTAGTCTTTCTAGTCTTAGACTTATCCATATCAAGTCAAAACAATTTTCTTTTCTTTTCTTTTCTTTTCGGACCAGTCCATTCTTAGTCCCGGGTTGCCTTGATGAAGCTAAGACTCCCAATACATGATCGGGATACCTTGATGAAGCTAAGGTTCCCAATGCTTGACTATTTTATTATGTTTATTTACTTACAAGCATTTCTTTCTATCTTATTATGTATTATCTTTACTTTTACATTGCTACATAATCATATTCATGTATGATTAGAATGTTGTTATCCTAAATAAAAATAAAAATTGGTTCTTTCTTAAATAAAGAAAAGTAAACTAGATTTCTTAACAAAAGGAATTTTCAACAAAAAGATGTAAGTTGTCTTTTTAATAAACTCTTTTCAAAAGATAAGCTAATCATAAATTCTAGAAGGAGTAGTAATATAGATTCTTCAAAATAGTAAAAGGAATTCTTTTCTTTTATAAACCAAAGAAGAATTTTTAGCAATAAAGGATTTTAACTCAACCATATCTTTTATAGGACTTAAATAGGTTCATTATAGACTTTGAAAATCACGTACTAAGAAAGACTCTCCAAAACTTAATTTTTACATGTTGTTATTCTCTTTTCAAAATCAAAATGAAATTTTTGTTAAGTTCTAAGATTAACAATTCTTTTTTAAGAAAGCTTTTGTTATAAACTTGTCTAAAAGAATTATTCTATCACTTGACAAATATTAAGAATAAAAACAAGTTTTTCAAATCAAGATAAATCAACTCACTATTTAGAAACCAATTTAGAAAAAATAAATTTGACAAGTAGTAAAGTTTAAGGGTAAACTTATTTTTTTTTTTAAAAAAGAGAAAGGACATAAAAATAAGAGGAAAACATACATTTAAAACAACTTCAAATATTTGAAACTTGAAGAATATTTTGAAAAGCTTATTTTCAATCACTAGAAATAAAGTTAATAGATAATTTAAAGAACCAAAATTTTGAAAATGAATTTACTTTTGAAAAGTGAGAGAATGAAAACATTTACTCATAAACAACTCAAATATATTTTAGTTTTCCTTCTAACAATTCAAAAAGAAGAGATTTTCAAAAGTTTTATCTTTTAAAACCCTTAAAGACAAATTATTTATGAAATAACAATATTGAGACAATACTACAAAAGTCATGCATACAATATGAGTATAAATATATGTTCAAAGGATTTTCCAACTATATATAATATATATATCCATATATTTTGCTTAAGGATTTTTGAGTAAAGAAAAGTTTGGAAAAATCATATTTTGTGAGCTATAAATTCGTAACTATTCTGTACCATGGTATTTTCTAACCCAAATGGTTTTTTATGACAAAAATAACCTTAGAAATGGATAGATCTTTTCGAGTAGGTAAAAAATTGTAAGCCTAGGAAAATTTCAATAAATAATTTTAAAATAAACATCGAAGTTAAACTCTAAAAATGACTCCAAATTAAAACCAAACTTCGACAAGTCTTAAATCCCAAACGAATCTAAAAACTTCTTAATCTTGAGAAAATGAAAATCCTTAAAAATAAAATAAGAACTCAACAGTCTTCAAATTCAAAACCGCTATGTATGACAAATTCTATACTTAACTCCAACTTGTAAAATCGGGTAATATAAAAACCAAAAACTAATTATTAAAAAGTAAATAACGATAAACCTTCGGAAATAAAACTCAATTCAAAGAATTCCAAAAACGTTGAGAGATATTAAATACTTACAAAAATCAAATTTAAAATAAATTTCTCAAATTAAATATGTTGTATAAACATAAAATATCAGTTTCCAAATTGGCAAAGATCTAAACCAGAAAATCATCCCGAAAACCCTAAGTGAAATATAATAGTTTAAATCTGGCAATCTCGCCCCCATAACCCTAGAGGCCGAGGTATAGTTTAAGTGTGTAGTGTAACTTATAACAATATAAGGTCGCTTAAAAATATCAGATTGGTAAATTTTTTACCTATTTCGAACCCATTCGTATACAGACTTCGAAAAGCGTGTCCTGAGACTCAAGATATAAAAGATATACCATTAGTACCGTTAGACCCCTATTTTCATAGGGATTTCAAAAATATATGTTTTATAATTTTTCGATAATTAAAAATATCTTATTTTACAATTATATTCGTATTTCATTACTACCGATAATTAACTTAGCCTTTTGCACTATTCACTTCTATTTCATTACACACTTTTATTATTCTGATAAACCTTTATATTTTTATATAAATATTTTATATATTATAAATAATTTTGTTTTTCTAAAATTTAGTTAGTTTCGGATTTTTACGGGATCAGTTTCTGTTTGACCCAATACTAAAAATAAAATAAATTAATTTAATAAATGAAAAATATTTTTTATTTTCATAAAATAATTTTTTTATAATTTTTCGAGTTATAAAAATATCATTTATAACTCATATTCGCGTATTTTGATCATACTGGTAACTTATTTGATAATTCACTAAAACAAATTAATTAATTATCATATTTTAATTATGAAAAATCTGCTACAAATATTTGGAATAAATTTTCTATTTTTATTTTATTTTATTAAGAAAGTAGTCTTACGACCCATACTTTTAAGTACATCTTTTACATATCACTTCTTTTTCACTTCGATCTTTCTACACTTTATTCCACACTTCATGGCAGAAAATTTGACTTCTTTTTGTTGCCCTTTTCCTTTGATTTACTCCCAATTTGACTAAAATAAATCTATTCCAATCCTTCTTAAAGAAGCAACACATACACATTAATTACACATTTCAATTTCAAGTCAAAAACCAACCAAATTCCCTTCCCTCTCTCTTTCACTTTTCACGCCTGCTATAGTGAATTCTTGGCTGCCCATTTATTTATTTTTATCTCATTTAATGTGCCTTTAACTCCTTTTATCTCTCTCTCTCATTTACTCCTTCAAACCTTTACCATTCTTTACACTTTTCCTCTCTTTTTCCTCTCTTTCTTTCTTCATTTTCTCTTGTTCTCACAAGTAAACCTTGCTGCCCCCATTCCTTCTCTGAGCTCCTATACATATTTTTCAAGATTCTTGGATAAAACTCTTGTCCAAAGCTTCCATAGGTGATATAGATAAAGTATAGTGAGAGTTTCATGCATCAAATGACTTTCCATAAGCTTAAAAGCTAAGGATGATAATGCCAAAATGAAACACTCCTCTTATCCATGAGTACTTTCTTGTATCATTATTATTTTCTTGCTAAAAGTAGTTATATTTTATAGATCTAACTTTTTTTGTAGGTTTGATTTTTGTTTATGCTTTAGATCTTGTTATTTCAGTTATTATTTTGTTATTGCTAATGATTTATGCATATATTCATCATCCACATGACCATCATAGTGTTTATGCATTTATAACTAATATAGTAAACTAAATCTAGTGTTTTGAGTTCATAAATGCATTAGACTTTTGTTTTATGTTCATAAATAACTTGTAGTAGCATGATGATAGTAGGAAAGTTTTAGAAAACTCAAGATCTATTTTATTTTCAACAAAAATCATTTTTGAAAATTCGGATAAAAAATGAACCATATTTAGAAAAGTTATTTTTCAACTTCAAAATGTGTATTTTGCATTTAAAATGAAGGGCTTAGGGAATAGTTAATATATATGAATGATTTTGATGAGTAAAGTTTAGATCTATGAGTTTATAGTTTACTACCATGGATTTCTTTTATATTTATGTTCATATTAAGTGTAGATCTTGGTTTTGAATAGGAATGCAACCAGGGCGGGTTCAGGACTGGTTTTTTGAAACCCAAACCCGACCCGAGTCCTTAATGGATGTCCCAAAACTCGAGAAAAACCCTATTTGGTTTTTTTTGTCAATCCCAAAACCCGAGAAAAACCCTATCGGGTTTTTTTTGTCGATCCCAAAACCCGACCCGTTAGGATTTAAGGAAGCCATAACCCGACCCAACCAGACCCGACTCCAAGATTTTTAATTTTTTTCTTTAAAAAAAAAAAAGAAAGAATTTTGTTTTAAGTTATTAATGATATAAACACTTATATTGAAAAAATAAATTTTAGACAATAATATCATATAAAATGATGCAAACACTTCATTTCCACTTACTTTCACATACATATAATATAAATGGGATGATTTATTTAATAACTTAATATTTTTAATTTTTTAATATTTTGAATTTATACCGGGTCATTTTTCCCAACGGATTACATAATAAACCCAAAACCCGACCCTATAACTTATTGGGTTTTTTTTTTAATCCCAAAACCCTATAGGGTTTTTAGCGGGTTAGGCGATTGGGTACCCTATAACGATCCGCCCTGCTTGCATCCCTAGTTTTGAACTCAAACAAAAATGGTGAAATTCGTATTTAGGCAAGACCCCTATTTAAAAATCACTTTCCAATTGTCAAAATGAAATTTTACTTGAGATAATGAAGGCTTAATGTATATATATCATCAAGACTTCATTTTATATGGTTCAAAAATGATTTTCAAAGATTAAATTTCAAAACAAAATTTCATTTTCGGATTTAGGTCATGGCATAGTTTAAAAACATGTTTTCCAACTTAAAAATGAAGTTTTTATTCAAGAAATGGAAAGCTCTTAAGATAGATTATGTAAGGGATGAATTTCCATAAGTTTAGATAGATTTCAGTAAAATGTATGTCAAAAAATAAATTTTGTAAATTCGGAAATCAACAAAGATCAATTTTGAATTTTTCAACTTCAAAACAAGATTTTTATTAAAGAAATGGAAGCCTTAAGGGGTAGGTTTGATTAGGAAATGGTTTTTGAAAGACTAAATGAGTTTGACAAAGAAAACAAGCTCAAATGAATTTTTCAAAATTCGGATTTGAAAATAGCCACCATTTAAACACCTATTTCCAAATGTCAAAATGATAATTTTTATAGGAAAATGGAAGTCCTAGGGAATATATGTAACAAAGACCAAGTTCAGACGAGGATAAAAGAGGTTTATCAAAATATAATCTTAGAACAAGAAATGGTTTTCAAGAATAGGTTAAACAATGTTTTTATTCTTTAAAATTTTGTAAAATTCGTACCTAGGCAAACCACCTATATAAACACCTATTTTCTAACCCCAAAATGAAGGTTTTTGTTGAAATAATGAAGGTGATGGATATATAGGTCATCAAGGTTGAGTTTTGATAAAAGTAAGTATGATTTTATAAGAAGAAAAACTATTTTTCTTAAGTCTAGTAAAATTCAAAGTTTTACAAAGTAAAGGTTTTCAAAAAGAATTCTTGATACTATATATATATATATATATATAGATCATCTCATCACCTTCATAAAAATAGCTTGTAGGTAATACATATATGCATGATGCATTGTAGATATAAAGTATGAAAAATTGAGTTGTTGTCATTTTAAGAAATTCATAATAATGGAGTAATGGCATGAAAACCCATATTTTTCAAACTCAAATTAGAAGTTTTATTAAAGAAATAAAGTCCTTAGTGGCTAAGTATAGTTGAGCCTTAATTTTCTAAGTATCAAATGATTTTTACTTAAAGGAATCACCACAAAAAATTTTTACAAAATTCGGATTTTGGAATCAGCCTTACTTGAAAACATGTTTACAAAGTATAAAATAGAAATTTTTATGTAGAAACAAAGGTCATAAGTAATAGATATAATGAAGGCTCAATTTGAACAAGGATAATTATATTTTTCTTAAGAAATAAATCCAAAACAAATGAAAATGATCAAAGTTAGGAAACTAGTTTTCTTAAAATTAAATAGCCATGGAATCTTACAAATAAAAAGTTTCTAAAATAATTTTTAGTAAATATTGTCGAAAGCATGCATACATCAAGCTCATAACATGCCATTCATGATAGGAAATCATCAATATTGCATATATAGCTATTCTATGTAGTAGGAACATTATAAACATTTACAAAACTATTTTTTGGAAGTGGAAATTGCTACTGACCAAATATTTCGTGACCCAAACATTTTCAAAACTTGAAAATAATACTAGAAATAGATATATCTTTCGAAGTAGATAGAAATCGATATATAATTTTCTAAATTCCGAGTTAAAACGACCAAGTTATGGCCGTTTTAAGTTGGAATTCTCGCTTAGGACGAGAATTATGAATTTGATAGTTTGTTTGAGATAGCTTGGACTAGTTAAGTGATGAAATACTTATTAGGGTATTTTTTCCTTTTTAGGTGACCCCGATATCGATGATTCCTTACCATCGGATTACTTTTACTAAGAGACCGGTGATCCAATAGCCGAGTGAGTATTACTTCTGATTTCATTTATTGTATGTGATTGTAATAATAGTTGCACTAGATATTTGGTAAAGATAAAACGGATATGCATGATGGGGACGAATGGGAACTATGTATGCTTATTATTGATGTGAGAAATGGAATATAAGAATATCGAAGCAGGGTGATTAACTATTGCTTGTACAAACGAATTAGAATTGACTGTCTGCGATTATTGATTGATCACTTAAAAGAATCGGTATAATTGATTATTCAGAATTGAAGATGAAATTGAACTCATTCATATCACGATGGGGATGGAGCATTAGCATTTGTTCGGTTTCCTATGATCCTAAACGGTGTAAAGTTGGTAAATCGTTGTCCTCGGACGAATTTATAGTTCAGTTGACCGTGAGCTTAAACGGTGTGTACTGAAGGATTCGTTAATCTACTAATCTGAATGGAGGGTACAAGTCCATCTATATATGATTTCCGGCTGGTCATATGTTTATTGAATCCATATGTTCGATGCATATCACTTGTTTGACTAATCACTCATTGTATGATGTGTTATAAATATAATCTTGGAAGTTCTTACTCACTAAGCTAGTGTAGCTTATACCCCAATAGATGTTTGATTAAACAGGTTAACTCAAGAATGCTAAGTGGGGGCCGAGATGGTTGGAGCCGAGAATAACTTCGGGATTCCAGCAAGGAATAAGAATGCTTGAAGTTATTAGCTAGGTTTTATGATTTGCCTTGTAATTGTTTATGTAGTGAAATCTTTTGATGAATTGTAATTGAAGTATAGTGAATTGTATTTCCTTTACATTGTTACTCAAGTTGTATCAATATAAAATGTATCACTCCGATGTGTCTCCTCCATGTGTTAGATACCTTGTACATAGTATGGAAGCCTTCGTATGACTGAGGCGGTCATCCTTAGGCTTTAATATTATGTACGGCGGACTGCCACATTTAGGGTACCCTTCGAAGCGTGACAAAAACGGTATATTATTTGCGCAATTCCGAGTTAAAATGACCAAGTTATGGCCATTTTAAGTTAGAATTACCTTATATGGGAATTTTAACAATCTTATGACATAGTTTTTGATAAGTACCATAGAATCAATAAGAAATACTCATTATTGGTATTCTTCTTGATTAGGTGATCCCGAGGATGAGTATTCATACCCGGAGGATTATTTTGATTAGTGGATTTACCGATCGACTCATCCATAAGAAGATAGATCCTCATGGTCAAGTGAGTTTATTTCCTACCTTT
Source organism: Combretum micranthum (assembly GCA_024138025.1). Classification (NCBI taxonomy): domain Eukaryota; kingdom Viridiplantae; phylum Streptophyta; class Magnoliopsida; order Myrtales; family Combretaceae; genus Combretum; species Combretum micranthum. The sequence goes on from JAMXBD010001272.1 coordinate 401,223, forward strand.
TACGTGCTTGGTTGATGCTTGTAGCTAGAGGCACTAGAAGTAGGAAAAGATGAAAATGAATTATGTATGATAATATTGGTTGAAAGAATGTTAAGCATACCGAGGCATGAATCGTTGTTAATTAACTTATGTTTTACTATTTTCTATTAGAGTGTGTGCAAATTCTGTGATCACCTTTAAATTACTCTAATCATATTCTATGAATTATATTGATTGATTCATGCATATCACGTAGTTAGTCTCATTGCATGAGCTGCTATTCTCGATGGGACAAGAGTATAGGAGTCGGGTGTGCAGTAGCCAGAAATCTGTAAGATGGGCGATTAGGAGCCTGAAAGAACTATTTTGTAATGAGCTAGTAGGAGTCTGAAATAAATTACATGAGTTGGATTTTTAAGATAGGTTTTAAAGAGCCTGAAACACCTAACCTTGAATGGAGGGATAAATCCATTCAAACATATGATTTCCGGTAGATTATATGTATTGCTTGATCACTTTTTTGATGCATTCATATGCTTGTCTAATAACTTATTTGAAATTATTTATACAAGTACGTTGATTCAAGGATATTCTCACTAAACTAGTTATGCTTATACTTCGATAGACCTTTGCGAAGGACTTCATATACTCGAGTGGGATTATGTTTTGGAAACAGCTTCTGGAAATCTTTTAAAGATCTTAGGTTAATTATGCCTTAATATTTCTTGATGTTTGTATTATTTTGTTGTGAGAAAGATTAAGTTAATATTATAATTGTTTGGAGAATTATAGGAAAAAAAACCCCTAAGATGGTGTATGGATTATATCCTCTTAATGATAAATTGGATGATTATTTAGATTCTTGTATGTTGTATTTACTATCTCGAACTATACATCCCATCGATGTCTCCTATTGTTGTGATAGATGCCTTACATATGGTGTTGAAAACTTTCGCATGACTTCGGAAGTTATTCTTAAGTTTTAATACCGTATGTGGCGGACTGCCACGTTTAGGATACCTTTGGGGCGTGACATTTTCTTTGGTGGTTAAGGAGCTCTGGTTTTTTGCCTTTTGTTTTGGTTCATCTCCATATAATTTAAATGCCTGGTTAGTTCTGATCATTGTCCTGTCTAAGGTTCCATTTCCCAAAACCATATTATTAGAGCTATTTCTTTTTGAAATCTCCTGTCTAGTATCTGTTGAATTTAATGCCTCGAATTGACCAAATTCCAATATGTGTTTCTCCATGTCTACAATATATTATATCCAATATTAAAGTTTTCCTTAAATGGCTTCTTTGAGTTTTGATCCTTTCCATTTTCATTTTCACGTAATTGCTTCCTTCTTCCTTTCTTGGTAGCGTGAATCCAGGGTCCTAAATCTAAATATCAACAGCATCGGTTTTGTCTTTCCGGTCATCGGAATTCAATGTTAGATTCTTAATCCTAGTTTTAGGATGACTTGTGATCATTCCTTTGGATTCAAAAAGATGGCATGTGTCGCTAATATATCCATAACAACCACATCTATAGCAAATGAACAACAGGTCTTCATATTCCACCATTTGAATTTTGTCATCAACACAAATCTTAGATACCAGAGGTTTGTTTAGATCTAGTTCTACTGCCAAGCCAGCATACTTCCCTCTCCTAGCATCTGATGTATTGTAATCAATTTTAATGAATTTACCAATCATGGATGCAATCACCCTTATAACTCCTTTTTTTAATAGTGAATATGCAGTTTTGGTAATCTGATCCATGCCACTACAGCAGAAATATTCTCATCTTTTGTCATAAATCTAAAGGACTAAGGTTGTACCATAAGATAATGGCTAAAGATAGTCCACGGTCCTTCTAATAACGCTGTCATATAATCCTCTGTCGATCTCAGTCTCACCATATAATATCCTTCTCCAGATCCACAACCTTGATGTTGCATTTGGGTTTCCAGATACTTATTATCCTGTTATATAAGGCATTGTACCCAATATATTTGCCTAAGAGGCACACAATGACAGTTCTCTCCATTAATTTTTCAAGTTTCTCCTGACACGACTCGAAAAACGCACAGAAGGCATATCCTTATTTGTTTCAAATGTTATATCTTCCATATCTACATTGAATCCAAAGAGTCATCCTCTTCCATTACGTCGCTCGTCTTATTCAATAATATCTCCTTGAAAGAGAAATCTTTAGTGTTTCGTTCCGAAATAAAGATCTTGTTTTTAACCTTTTTTGTTTGTCTTTCTTCATCATTCGATAATGGAGCCGATGGTATTTTTTCCAGAGGTTCAGAGAACATCATAGTCTATTAACTATTAAACTTTTTAGTAGGCTACAATAATATGTATGGAACCAAGAACTGATTAAACAACCCCCTGAACTATTCTTATAGCATTTGAATCGATAGAGTAACAAACAATGTTAAAAAGCGAAAAATGATGATTCATAGGTGTGATCATAGTCTTTTGGCCATGTCACGGCCGCACCTGAGGGCATGATTTTCTTAGAGAATTATTTTGTTTACATACAGCCTAATCATAGGCGTGATCTCTGTAATATACAAATAAATAAATTATAAAGAAGGGCAAATATGTCATATGATATAAAATAAGAGCGTTTTATGGTTTACCCTAATGTATAATTAAATGTTTTATCTTTTGGCAAAGACGTTATTAAATATAAAGAGATGTTATTAAAGATGAAGAGATGCCATTATTAAAGATGAAGAGATGCCATTATTAAAGATGAAGAGACATCATTATTAAAGATAAAGAGACGTTATTAAAGATGGAGAGACGTTATTAAAGATGAAGAGGCATTATTAAAGAAAAACAGTTTTTATAAGATTATTTCACAATATCATGATTTAATATTTCATGAATTCAATTACAAAATCTTTGAACTACATGATTTTCACATATGCAATTGGATGGATCAACGTACTTTTATCCATAGTTGTGATGTTATTTTGAATCCTGAAGAACAAAAATCACTTGTTTCCTTAAGAGATATCTTATCCCTCCAATCCAACCTTATTTCACCAAAGGAATGATTTCTCTTCCTTTCCCTTAATTTGTTATGATGGACTTTAAAGTGAAGACAAGAGTGAGTATTCTTCTTTAATGTCGACTCTTGTACATATATATAAGGGCAAGAAGAGGACTATACCTTTTCATGAAATAACAAGAGATGTCTTCCATCAAGACACCCATTATAAAGAGTTACAACTCTTCATATAAAAACATCGCATATTAGGCTACAATTTCTTACATTCTCCCACTTGGTCCATATATGCTTCTTTAGTAAATTAGAATAAACATAATGTGTCACGCCCCAATGGGTACCCTAAACGTGGCAGTCCGCCACACTCAATATTAAAGCTTAAGTATGACAACCTTAGTCATTCCAAAAGCTTTTATATTAAGTGTAAGGCTTACGCTCACAATTTTAGAGGACCATATATGGAATTATGTAGCTTAAGGAGATATAAAAACATATTAAGAAAAGAAGAATCACAATAACTTAATTTGTCCATGGCATAATTTTACGAACTTAAGAACGACTCCCTAAATTACTAATCCATTATACACATGTTAACATGCTAATGCTAAGCTACTCTTTATTCAAAATTCTAATATACAAAAGGGATTACCTGCCCACAAGGTCCACGTGGCCTTAGCCATAAATACGGGAACTGCAAAAGATAGCTATCGGGGTATAAGCTAATAAGCTTAGTGAGTAATTCCCAAAATTCATACTCGAAGTAGATTATCAATCAAGTTTATTATTCAAACGTATGAAATGCAACAACCACGTGAGCATACAAGACATATGACTTTCCGGGAATCATATGTTGAATGAATTTACGCCCTTCATTCGGGGTTGGGTATTCAGGCCAATTACAGCCACCACTTTTAAAAACACTTTTATAGGTCTTACCGGCTCCTATACGCCATCAAAAATTTTGTAGTTATTACAGGCTCCTACTAGCCACCAAAAATTTTGTAGTTATTACAGGCTCCTACTAGCCACGAAAAACTTGTAGTTATTACAGGCTCCTACTAGCCATCAATTTAAGTAGTTCTTACCGGCTCCTACTCGCCACTTACATGATATACCGGTTATGTCTACCACCACTATTATACACTTGTCCCACCAATTGTATAGTAGCGAATGCAATGTGACTCAACATATGAAGTGCATGAATAATTTCTTTAATTAAAGTCTAGTAGTTACATTTAACTTCTTTCAAGTGATCAACCAATTTCAAACAATTCAAGATATTAATGTACATACAACTTTATTACAAACAAATTGAGTTTCGATATACTTAGTATTCCTTCAACATATTATCATACACTTCTTTTGAGTTTGCTTAGATTCTAGTGCAACTAATTTTACAAGCACAAGCAAGAGTATGAAAAATAACGGGGAAATAACTCACGATGCCATTGCCGTCTATTTCTCTTAAGCGGATGAGTCGTTCACACACTCCACTAAATCGTAATAGTCCTCGGGGTGAAGAAATCCTTCCTCGGGATCACCTAACCAAAGAAAATACCCATAATGAGTTTTTCTTGAAGATTTTCTTGAATTTTGACAAAACAATGTCAAAGAACGTCAAAGTTCGTATAGAAGAATGTTCCAACTTAAAATGGCCATAACTTGGTCATTTTAACTCGGAATCGCGCATATAATATACCGATTTCTATCTACTCGAAAAGATCTACCCATTTCTAAAATTATTTCCCACAAACAAAGCCATATAGGCTGAAAAAGTGGCGACAAAATTCACCACGGATTTCCAAGTAAAAACAACTTTGGTTCAAGAAATCAAAATTTGTTTGATAAATACTTAGTTATCTATATAGTTGAAAAATTCTCTTTTTGTAACTATATAACTCATATTTAAGCATGCTCAAGTGTCTTGTTGTCCAAATTATTTTTCTTAAGTAAAACAATGTCTTTTTTCGGAAATTGTTTTTGTGAATTTCTTTGAAATGAATACCTTGTTTTCTTTATTTTCTAAAAACGTTTTATGTTGGTTTCATTTATCTTTTTCTAAGTGACTTTGAAAATAAAATTTTCTACTTTCTAAGTTACACTAATAATATTTTTGAAGTTTTCTAGAAAATATTTTTCTTCATTTTCTTGTGTAAATTCCTTTGTTTACTTGTTTTGGCAAAAATCTTTACTTGATATTTCTCATTCTTTTCTCATGTCTCCTATTTCAAAAACAATTACCCATGCATGAAAATTTGGTTTCCTTATAAAAACAAAGTGGAACAATTAAGGACTTTTTGTAGAAAAACTAATTTCTATAATCTTATTAACTTTTTCTTGTAACTTGAAAAGTGAAAATTTTATTCTTTTCAAACCATAAATTTTCTTTGCCTATTGTTTGCAAAGGTCTTAAAAATTTCCTTAGTTCTCCATCTTATTTTCTTTCTTTATGAAAAGAACCATTTTTGTCAACAAAATATTTTCTTTTGAAAAGCAAAGTAGAGTAACAAAGATTTAACTAGCTTTTAAGTAAAAATAGTTTCTAAATTCATAGTGAATTCTTTTTGTAACTTGAAAATGAATGAGTTTATTTTTGTTATCTTATATTTTTATGTTTCACATAAACTTATTCCTAAGTGACAAAAAGTCTTCTTTTATTTCATTATCTTTAGAAAATAAAACTTTTGGACAACAATCTAAATGAACATGATTATGAATAATAAACAAAATAACATAAAGCATAAATAATAAAATCAAGTATTGGAGTCTTAGCTTTTTCAAGGCTCCCGGGACTAAGAAATAAACTAGTCCCATAATAAAATAAAATGAAAGAAAAGCTTGTTTTGACTTGATGAGGACAAGTCTAAGACTAGAGACTAGTCTTAAAAACAACTGAATAAATAAATTGCATGAAAGTAAATAAATTGCTGCAAATAAATAAATTGCAAGATTATGAGCTTATATGCTCTAAAGAATATGTATATAGTTATATAGATATAGTAGATAGTTATGAACATAAAAGAGACATAATGAACATAAGAAAAACATAATGAATATATAAAGGAAACATGAACATAAAGGAATTGTGGTTATGAACAAAAACAAAGTATGAACCTATTGTTGCTTTCTTAACCTTCATGGTTTTAGAAAACACACACTAAGCTCATACTAAGTAGATGAACATGGAGACTTCTTGAAGAACTTTTACCTAAAGAAGATGAGCTTAAAGAGAACTTCTTGAAGAGCTTCTTGGAGAGAAATTCTAGAGAGATTTTGAGAGAGTAATTTTAGTGTAGAAGTGGTGTGAAAGAAGTGAAAGAGGAGGGGGGTATTTATAGGAAAATGAGGAGTGGTTTTTGTGTGATTAAATTAAAGAAAAATTGAAACAATTTGATGGCATGGGGGAGTGAAGTAGCGCCGGCCATGGTGTGGGGGGGGGGGGGGGGGGGGGGGGGGGGGGGGGGGGGGGGGGGGGGGGGGGGGGGGGGGGGGGGAAATGAAAGATGTAATGTGTGAAGTAGATGTGATATAAAGTTATGGGAAAGGTAAAATTAAGATAATAGGTTATGTAGAGTGTAAGAATAGTGTAAGAAAAAGTAGAGATAAAAGAATAGTGTAGAATGTAATGAATAGTGTAATGTAAAGTAGATATGACAATTAAAGTACCGGTAGTAAGAAAATATGCGTATAATAGCTTTCTGTTATTTTTACTTACCGAAAAATTATGAAATTGATATTTTTGGAAAACTTATATTTTTACGAGTCTAACGGTATATTCGGAATATTTTTACTATTCCGGGCTTCCGGACACGTTTTTCGAGAACTGTGTCCGATCGGGTTCGAAGGACACCCGAATTTCGCGAAACTGAAACTTTTATAAAACCTATGGTTATTACGGACTATTTGAGCTAATTATCCCAACTTCGTTTTTTCCGGGCCAAAGAAAACGGCAATGCCGGATTTAGGTTGATACGGTGAACTAGGGTTTTGTTGACCTTTAGGGTTTCGTTTGACTTCCGGTTTTTGTGCTAAACCGATGCCGAAAATTTAGGGATTTACATAATGTGCTTGATAACATTATTCCAAGTATTCATTATGTTGACTATACCATATATCAAATTATTAAATTAAAAATTAATTACAGTCGTGGTGGTTGTACGTCATCATCCTAACATAGTACCTTCCATGTACTATATAATTCATTCATAATTTAAACATAACTTAATGAAGAGATAAATAAAGTCTTACTTTAATATCTTTATTAAAGAAAATTCCTATTAACATAATTCTATTTCAATCATGTATACCATATAGAAAACCAAAAATTTCATAAACACCTTTTATTGAGCTCGAGAGTATCATATAAACAAATACAATATTCTTTATTCAGGATGTTCTATAATGTCCATTCTTTCAACATACTCTCTAAAAATATTGGGCGATAATCCTTTTGTTAATGGATTTGTAACCATAAGTTTTGTATTGATATGTTTGATTGACACCATTTGTTTCTGAAATTCTTCTTTAACGGCCAAGTATTTGATCTCCATAGGTTTTGCACCCTTTGAATACTTATAGTTCTTTGAGAAGAAGACCGCTGCAGAGTTGTCACAATAAATTTTCAGCGGTATACTAATAGTGTGGACAACTTGAAGCCTTGAAATAAAATTTTACAGCCATAAACCATGAATTATGGCCTCAAACAAGCCATAAATTCTACTTCCATAGTCAATGCAGCAATGACAAACTGCTTCACACTTTTCCATGAGATTGCCCCTCCAGCTAATAGGAATGGGTAACCAAACGTGGATTTTCTTATATCAAATGCAGAACTACTTTACTAGGAACCCTGTTTAACAAATATACTACAATTTTTAATGCATAAACCCACATGGATACAGGTAACGATGAATGACTTAACATACTCATAACCATGTCTAGTAATGTACAATTTTGCCTCTCTACAACACCATTCTGTTCTGGTATGCCTGGCATAGTGTATTGAGCACATATTGTCATGCACCAAAAGGTACTCTAAACGTGGCAGTCCGCCACATATAATATCAAGACTTAAGAATGACTACCTTAGTCATGCGAAAGTCTCGGTATTACATATAAGGCGTCTAACACGGTAACAAGAGACGGTTTTGGGAAGTGTGGTCTAAGCAAGTAATATTGAACATACAAGAATCTAAAAATAAAAATAGATTATGATTATAACAATTAAAAGTCTATTACACTATTCTTAGGGGCATACCTTCGCTAAAACTCCAAGAAACGAAATAACTAATAGTATTTACAATAACTTAAATATTACATCAAAAGATTTTAAAGGAATTCTAATCTAATCCTTTAAGTAGATTTCCTTCAAAAGCTCCCAAAAGAAAACTTACGCAAATGTGAGGAGACCTTGAGTATAAGAACAGGTGTTCCTATGAATACAAATATCTATAGGGGCGTAAGCTTTACAAGCTTAATGAGTATAATCCCAATATCCACACTTAAAACAAAATAACAACCAAGTTTATTAGACAAGCAAATGTAATGCAACAAGCACGTGAGCATGCAAGGCATATGATTTTTCGGGAATCATATGTTAAATGAATTACGCCCTTCATTCGGGGTTAGGTATTCCGGCCCATGATATCCATCACTTCTTTTAAAAGTCATTTTTATAGATCTTACCAGCTCCTAATCGCGATAAAAAATATGTAGTTATTATTAACTCCTACTAGCCATCAATTTATGTAGTTTTTATTGGTTCCTACTCGTCACATACATAATATACCGGTTATGCCTACCACCACTATCATACACTTGTCCCACCAATTGTACAATAGCTAATGCAATGTGACTCAACTCATGAAGTGCCTGCATCGATTTTTATTTAGAGCCTAGCCATTAAATTTCAATTTCTTGCAAGTGACCAACCAATTTCAGACACTTCAACATCCCAATAATCATACAATTTATTACAAACAATTTGAGGCTCAATGTGCTTAATATTCTTTCAACATGTTATAAACACATGCATCTTCAATTTCATCTTTTCTTAAATCTGGTGCAACTAAATTACAAACACAAACATAAACATAAAAAATAAGGGAAGTAGACTCACTCGGCTATGGCGATACTCTCTTAGTCGAAGTAGTCCTTGGGGTAATATACGTCCTCCTCCTTGGTTCCTAATTAAAGGAAATACCCAAAATGAGTATTCCAAGGAATTTCTAGTAAAAACTTCTAACTCTATTTTCTAGTTGCAGTAAAATTTGTATAGATGGAAATTACAACTTAAAATGGTCATAACTTGCTCATTTTAATTCGGAATTTCGCATATAATATACCGTTTTCTACCTATTCGAAAAGATTTATTTGTTTCTAAGGTTATTCTTATTAGTTTAGGTCTCAAAACCATAGGGTATAGATTCACCACGGAAATTCTAGTTTTCAAAACTTAAATTTGTAAACTTTTCTTTATTCAAAAATACTTATACCAAAATATAGATATTGTTATAGTTGGAAAAACCTTTAGAATATATATAATATATATATATATACTCATATCATATGCATGAATTTAATGAAGTTGACTCAATAATGATTTTTGGTAAAAATAATGTTTTCTAGAAATTGGAAAAGCGAAACTTTGAAAATTTCCACATAGCTTTGTTGGAAAAATTTCTCGAATCATTTTAAGCGAGTATTTTCTCCTCTTAATTTTTTTCCTTAGTCTTTCAAATTTCTCTAAAAAAATAGTTTTTATCTTTCTAAGTTTCTTATAACTTAATTTCTAGGGTTGAGAGGGTAGTTTCTAATTACTATTTGAGAGTAGTTAAAATTTATCAAGCTTTACATTTTCTTAACCTTTCCTAAAGTTTATTTCATTTAATTAAAAATGATTTCCTAAGTTGTTTACTAACTTTATTCCTTAAGAATATTTTATCCTTATAAAAGAAACATTCTTGATGATTTGTCAAGCTAGTCTATTCCTTCATATTCTAGAATATTAGTGAACTTTCTTAATGAAATTTAATAGAACTTTTGTCAACCAAGAATTTGAAATTTTAATTTTTAAAGAAAACTTTTCACTTTATGGTTTTGTAAAGTGTATGTATGATATATCTACTTTATGTATTATTTAAAAATCCCTATGTTCTTTTTTTTTTTTTTTGTTACTTAAAAACTTATGATGAACTCCTCTAAATTTTTGGAAAAGATTTGCTAAGATAAATTCCTAAGTCTTTATGGGAAAAATCATTTCTTACATGACAAAATTTATTTTGGAAAAGAACTCTATCTTCTTTTTATTTAAGAAAACCTTTTTCCTCTTTATCTTGTTGAGACAATAATCAATATGCTCATGCATGATCATGAATATGTAATATGAAAAATATGAAAATATAAGAAAGGCATAATAAACAATATAATAAGGAAGTTAATTTATCAAGTATTGAGAACCTTAGCTTCATCAAGGTAACCCGGTCAAGTATTGGGAGCCTTAGCTTCATCAAAGCAATCCAGAACTAAGAATAGACTAGTCCCAAAAAGAGAAAGAAAAGGAAAAGAAAACCAATAATAATAGCAAGTTAGAAATAGTTAGTGAGCATTAGGCTCTAAAAATATAGATATATATATACTTAATAATATATATAGAGTTAGATTAGAATATAATAACAACAATAATATCATTAATAATCAACATATATATAAGCATAATAACAACATAGTAAAATTGGAATTTCATGTGCAAGAACAAAACATGAACCTGTTGTTGCTTTTACTACTTATATGAGTTTCAAAACAATGCCATGGTCATGTTAGTTACATGACATGAGTAAATAAAATAGGAATAGAAGTTTTACCTAAAGTGTTTGTGTGGTATGAAGGTGGTAGATAAATGGGGTATTATGTAGGTAGTAAAAAATAGTAGATGGTTTGTGTGTAGAGGAGGATTTTGTGAGTGATTGGTGAAAGAGAGTTTTGGTAGAGAGAAATTTTTGTGAAGAGTGTTTTGAGAGAGTTTTGTTATGTGTAAAGATGGTGTGAAAAAAAATGAAGGGAAATGGGGGTATTTATAAAAATTTTGGAGTGGAAATTAGATGTAATAAAATAAATTGAAAAAGAAAAATAAATTGATGGAGGAAGAGAGAGAGGGTGCCGACCACTATTGAGGGAAGAGAGAGAGAATTATTTTGTTTGTTTTGTAATAAAAATTAATAAAGATGTGAAGTATGGTTGATGTGAAGGTGTATTGGAAATAAAAAAAGTAAAAAATAGGTATGTAAGTAGTAAGAACAGGTTGTAAGGTAAAGTAGAGATAGAATAGTAATGAATAGTATTATAGGACAATGAATAGTAAACAAAACTAATAATATACCAGTAGTAAAAAATACACGTATAAATCCAATATTTGTTATTTTTAGTTATCGAAAAATTATGAAACTGATATTTTGAAATCTTTGTATTATTTCGGTCTTAACGGTGTTATCGGAATATTTTTACTACTCTTAGCCCCAAGACATACTTTTCGAGAGCTGATCCTGTTTGGGTTCGAAGGACACTCGAACTTCGCAAATCTAATATTTTTACGCTTCTTTATATAATTACGAACTATTATTACTAATTATTTCAACTTCGTTTTCTGGGACTAAAGAATACGGGGTTGCCAGATCTAAATCTTAGAGTTTGTACTAGTCTTTTGTTGACCTTTAGGGTTTCCAGTTGACTTGTAATTCTAAGATTAAGCTTAAAATAAATCAAAATTTCAAGGGTTTAGACATATACCATGCTTTTCAAGAAATTTGGCAAATGGACCTAGCCATTGCCTCGATTCATCATACTTCTCATAATATTCACCACCTCGACCTAATCTTACAATTTTTACTTTTCTATCGAATTGTCTCTCAACCTCATTAATGTATACCTCATGGGCGTTCACATATGAGATTTTTCATGCAAAAGATAGATATAAGCATAACGTGAAAAATCATAAATAAAGGTGATAAAATACTTTTCTCCACCAAAAGATGGAGCATCGAAAGGTCTACATATATCTGTATGTACAATTTCAAGAAGTTGTGTGCTTCTTGTTGCTCCTTTCTTAGTGTGTTTGGTTTGTTTTCCTTTAATGCAATCAACATACATTCCAAGGTCAGTAAAATCCAAAGTAGGAAGAATATCATTCTTTACTAATCCTTGCAATCTTTCTTTAGATATGTGAGCTAAGCATTTATGCCACAAGTAAGTAGAGTTATCATTAACCAAACTACATTTAGTTCTAATATTATCATGCAAGGTCATTAAGGTCTCAACAAAATATTCATCAAGTTTAAGCTTGTAAAGACCATCACATAAAATTCCTAAACCATATAGTTTATTGTCCTTATACAAACTGAAAGATTCAAATCCAAACTTAAAGGAAATACCTAATACATCAAGTTTTGATAAAGAAACTAAATTGCAAGAAAATGTGGGAACATAAAGGGTTTGGAACAAATCTAAGTGATGCCCAGTCTCCAAAATCAAGCGATAAGTCCTTATTCCTTCAACTAAAGCTTTGTTTCCATTTCCCATGAATACAAAATTGTCATTTGGCTTTATAGTTTGGATCGTAAAGAATCTCTGCATCATATTGGAAATATGAGTTGTCGAGCCAGAATCAATCCACCAAGTATTATAAGAAACTTATATAAGGTTTGATTCAAAACAAACAAAAGCACAAGGCTTACCTTTCTTTTCGAACCAAGTCTTATGAATCAAGTAGTCTTTCTTCAAGTGTCCAATCTTTCTACATAAATGGCATTTGATTTCCCTTTTGTGGATTTGTGCATCTTTAGAAGATTCATTGAAGTTGTGTAAACCTTTCTTTTTGCCTTTTCTAGCCCTTTTCTTTGAACTTGATGCAACTTCTTGATGACTTGTAAAATGAACAAAATGAGTAAAGTTCTTTAATCTTGTTTCCTCTTGAACTAGCATACTGGTCAATTCATTGATATTCCACTTATCCTTTATAGTGTTATAATTCATTTGAAAAGGCCCATATTGTTCAGGAGGCAAGGAGTTCAAAATGAACTGTACCAAAAAGAACTCATCCATAGTCATTCCTAAAGTCCTTAATTTTGCCGCCATATTCATCATTTCAAGGACATACTCATGCATAGTATAAGACCCATCGAACTTCATGTTGGTCAAAATACCCATCAATGTACTAGCAAGAACTTGTTAGCAGTTTAGAACGCTCTTCCACTTTAATAAATTCCTTAGCATTATCAGTTTGAGGAAGAGTAGCTTTAATGTTGTTTGCTATCGTTATTCTCATAAACATCAAGCTTAATCTGTTCAACCTCTCCCAAAGTTTATGAAGACGTTTTTCATCATTAGTAATAGTAGTGGGTTTCTTAATTTGAAAAGATAAGTCAAGATCCAAAACACTTAAGTGAAATTGGACTTGCTCATACCAATCTGAGAAATTCAATCCACTGAATATCGAAATAGATGAAGCATGAGAATGCAGATAAATAGGAACAAATATTGCAATAATTAAAGAAACAATATATATTAATGCTTTGAACAATTATACAAATTCAGATTCAATCAACTCATTGAATAACATAATTATACATATCAAAGTCCACATTTGGATGATACTAAAATATATATAAACATTAATCATAACAAACAAGCATACTATTTGATATGTTTGCTATCTTTGGATATACAAATAAATCAAATAATGCTTATTAAAGACACTTATATTATATATTATAAGAACAAAAATCATCTTTGGATGATTTATAATGTCTTATAACACAAACTTTTCATTTACCCAAATATAATTTATTTTGTCATTTGTAAATAAATTCATGGGTAAAACTAAAAAATAAATAAATTAAATGTAATAAAACTTATAGAATTAATGATTTGACCACTTTGGTGACAAACAAATCATCCATTATCTCAATTTCATACCTACACATTCATATAAAATAAATTATCCATAAAACAAATTAATAACTTAATTATCTTATTTGATAATATTTGATGTACAAAACAATATTTTTAATTCACCGTGATTTTAACATACAAACTATACTTAATATCATATCAAACTCTTACAATTAATTTTCAAATGAAAAACAGTTAAAAGAGTTAAAAAATTTCGCTGCCATCGTTACCGATTAAATTCAGTAGTTGATAAATGCCACATGGTTTTGTAAATTTAAAAACGGATAGTGGTTTGGCAAATGAAATGCCATCACCATTCATGCATTCTGGGAAAATTTCTTTGGCTTGCCTTGATGTATTGTTTCATCCCAGTTTAAATCTTATCCACCATTTGAATACGATGGTAAAGTTAGCATCGAAGAATATATAGCTCAACTGTTATTTATGAATAAAAGCAATACTGGTAGCCATTCCATTTCAATTCAATGGTTTCATTTCACACCAATCAACAAGGCCCAAGTATTCCATGTGTATATTTTAAAGAACATTGGTATACAATTTACATAAACCTTGTCCATAAAATCCTTCATCTCAGATTGAATTATGGATGGAAAGTGCATGTGTAAACCCCCAAAATTTTCGAATCAGTTTAGTTTAAACCCTAATTTGAAAGTCAATCGGAAATCCTAAAGTCAACAAAACTCTAGTTAGACATAATGACTTAAGTCCGATAATCCCGAATAAGCAACCCCGAGAAAATAAGTAAGAGTTTAATATGTAAAATAGTTCGTAATTACCTAAGGGAGCTTAAAAAGATCAAATTAGTAAAATAGCGACTCGTTTTGAACCCAAATGGATACAGTTCTTGAAAAACGTGTCCTGGGGCTCAGAATAGTAAAAATATTTTGAATGTACCCGTTAAACTCGTAAAAATATAAGGTTTTCAAAAATATCAGTTTTATAATTTTTCAGTAAGTAAAAATAATAGATATCGCAATTATACGCGTATTTTCTTACTACCGGTACTTTATTAGTCATATCTACTTTACATTGCACTATTCACTACTATTCTACACTATCCTTTTCTCTTTACTTTTTCTAAAACCTACTCTTACAACACCATAACCTATAACATTTACCTTTTACCTTTCCTATAACTTTATTTCACATCTACCTTACTTAATATTACATTTATTTAACAAATATACAAAATAAAACTCTCTTTCCCCCCTCTCTCACCCCCTCCCCCCCCCCTCTTGATATCCCTCTCAATTTTGTTTTATTTTATCTTTATTTAAATCATATAAAAATTCACTTCTCATTTCCTATAAATACCCCCTCCTCTTTCACTTCTTTCATACAATTACTACTCACAAATTTCTCTACAAAAACTCTCTCAAAACTCTTTCCAAATATTATCTCAAAACTCTCTCAAAATAATCTCAAAACCACTTTCTACCTACACAAAACCCATAACCATATAACACTTCAAAAACCTTCTTTAGGTAAACTTTTCTTTATATTTTCTTCTCCTTATGTTATGTAACTTTACATGATCATGGTGTGAGTTTCCAAAAACTAAATGTTATGGAAGCTACACTATATTCATGTATTGTTCTTGTTCATAAAAATCCATTTATATATTGTTTTATTTTGTTCATGTTTATTATTATTATATCTAAGTATTGTTATGTATCTATATATATATATATATCTTTAGAGCATATAAGCTTACTTGCAATTTATTTATTTTTTTATGCACAGTAATTTATTTATTTCTTCCATTGCAATTTATTTATTTATTGTTATTTTAAGACTAGTCTCTGTGTTAGTGTCGGGAGCCTTGAAGAAGCTAAGACTCTCAATACTTGACTTTAATTATTATTTATGTTATTTTTGCTTGTTATTATTTCTCACAAATCATGCCATTAAGATTGTTGTCTAAATTTTTCCAAGCTCTAAAAATAATTGATAAAAAGAAGATTTTATCACTTAGAAATAAGTTTATATGAAATATAAAATCTATGGTTTAACAAAAATAAAGTTATTCCTTTCCAAGTTATAAGAAAAACTTCCTACAAATTTTAAAAGCTACTTTTGTTTTGAAAAGCTTTTCTATATCATTTTGTTTTTCAAAAAGAAAATAATTTTTTATACAAAAAACGATTTCTATAAAAACATAATATAAATGAAATCTTATAAAGGAATGAGAATTTTCAAACTAAGACCTTTTCAAATAAATAGGAAAAATAGCACTAATATAGAAAATTTAGAAAAGAAGAAAATTGCTTTTCGAAAAAGTCATCTAGGAAAATAATAAATCAAACATAAAGTAATTCTTTAAAAACAAAAGAATCAAAATATTCATTTCAAAAGATTTACAAAAATGGATTTCTTATAAACTATAATTTTCTAAAACTCCTAATTGACATTATTTTACTCAAGAAGCATGGTTGGACAATAAACACTTGAGCATGAATAAATATGAGCTAAGTAGCTATAAAAAGAGAATTTTTCAACTATATAGATAACTAAGTACTTATCGAACAAATTTTGAATGATTTAATGTTTGAACCAAAATTGTTCTTGGGTTAGAAAATCCATGGTGAATCTTATCGCCACTATTTCGAAGCCTATATGATCTAGTATGATAAAAATAGTTTTAAAAATGGGTAGATCTTTTTGAATAGGTATAAATCGATATATTATATGCACAATTCCGAGTTAAAATGACCAAGTTATGACCATTTTAAATTGGAATTCTCCTTTTATACGAACTTTGACGTTCTTATGGCATTGTTTTGTCAAAATTCTAGAAAATCATCAAGAAATATTCATTTTGGGTATTTTCTTTGACTAGGTGATTCCGAGGAAGGATACCTATACCCCGAGGACTATTTCGACTAAGTGGATTGTGTGAAGGACTCATCCGTTTAGAGAAATCATCGACATGGCATCGTAAGTTTATTTCCTTAAAGTACTTTACTTGATTGTGCTTGTAATCTAGTCACATTAGAATTAAGCAAAGACAAATGGATGTCTATGTAAGATAATTTGTTGAAAGGATCCTAAGAATATCGAGCCGAATTGATTTAATATTTGTTTTAGTATAACATTTAATTTATATGAAATTCTATGATCACCTTAAATTTGATAATAATGATGTTATGATATCATAAATAAATTGATTCATGCATATCACGAAGTGAGTCACCTTGCATTGGGTTATTATCCTTGGGTGAGAAGGATAGTAGCTCAGGTCGAAAGCAACACTTGGCGGAGTGACCAAAAGCGATTGCTTAGCGACATGGAGAAAATGCTTGGCGGAAAGTCCGGAAGCAAAGCTCAATTCAAGTAAACTTAATGTGCTTGGCAATATTGATCGAAAGCACAAATCTTTTTAACTAAAACTACTTGTTTTGAGATTATGTATCACTAAACCTCGAATGAAGGGCGTAAATCTATTCAACGTATAGTTCCCGGAAAACTATATGCCTTGTTTGCCCACGTTTATGTTGCATCTCATTTGTTTGCTTAAATAACTTGTTTGAATTTTCATTTCAAGAAGTTATTTATGAAAACAGTTCTCACTAAGCCTATTAGCTTATACCCCTATAAATATCTTTTGCAGTTCACTTATTTATGGTTGAGGCCACGTGGACCCTGTAGCCAGGTATTTTCCTTTTGGGTTAAGGAATTTCTAGATAAAGTTTAGTATTGAATAAGATGTAGAAATGTTATTGTAATAGAATTATGACTAGAGAATGCCCCTAAGTTTTGTAAGATTATTGTTATGAACTAATGAATATTAGAATCCTCTTTTCTTAACTTGTTATTATATCTTCTTAAGCTCATAATTCTA